>CM025850.1:35909863-36058655 GCA_003952965.2 Morella rubra
TGGCCAATCCAGAGCAATGTATTTGCTTTTTGAACCTGAAAATAGATCTTTGTGCCATTAGCATACCCTGGAAAGACAATAAAACTTACCTCCAGAAACACAACTTAAGGGGAATCTTCATTATTCGGACAGATCCAACAAGTTAATCCTGTTGTTTTACAGATATGAAGACACTAAACAACACCTCTAGAATTATATATATATATCTGTGTGTGTCAGTCTGCTTCTTCCAGTCCAATTATTTAGCTTAATTGATCTGGAATCACTCTTCATCGCATATCCACTTCACCAGGCAACACCAAATGGGATGACCAAACTTTCCGGAAACTGCACGAGTTAATAGGGCTTAACTAGTAGGCTGACAAGTCATCGCAGATTTTAACAACACACAGACACAGATATTTCCAAATCTTACCCAACCGGAAATGGATTTCAAGGCAAACTCCAATTATCCAATCATTACCTAGCAAAGCCCTGGCAAGACTATTGTTTTCCAGATATTCGTATACCAGTATGCGATGATTGCCCTCAACACAGCAGCCAATCAGCTGAACAAGGTTTGGATGTCGAATATTTGATATAATATTAATCTCTGTCAAAAATTCTTGAATTCCTTGTTTAGATTCCACAGAAAGAGATTTGATTGCAACTGGTGTACCAACTTTTAAAACTCCCTGCAATAAGAAATGGAGAAGCTGTGTAAAAACAAACTATAAAGAGATAGGGAGGGAAAGGAAGAGCAATCCTGCTATTCTCTCTCACTATGTTCTCCCCCCGCCCCCCCCCCCCCCCCCCCATCCCCTTGCCCCGCCCAGCGGATGGGAACTGAAAAAAGAAAAAGGAGGAGGAAAAAATACGAAAGGGGTGCCACCATACCGAAAAACACCTGCAACAAAGTAAACCTAGTTAATCTCACCTTATAGACAACTCCATAACCTCCTCCACCTATTTTGCTCGACGGATGGAAATCTGCTGTTGCTGATCTCAATGAGTTATAAGAAAAGCATTTCACACTGTTGGTAGGAATCCCTGACATGCACAAAAAGAAACCAAACATATGTTAAACCTTGGGTTGTATTTCTCTGGTGTCCAGATTCTAAATGGAAAAGTAAAGAAAATTGGTAAACAGCTCCCAAGTTATAACATGATCTTTTCTTTTTCTTTAATGAAAGAAGACTGAATGCCAAAGTTCAGTTGGATTTTTAGGCTTCTACTACAACCACCCTGACGCAACAGTACTCAGATAATTATGTACTATTATTTCTAACTGGCTTAGATTCTATATTCGATGAATAGTTGAACTATGCTCAAAAGTGTCAAATTGCAGATGAGTTAGACATTCTGCAAACCATTTTATCAATTATTCCTGTCATGTCCTTTGGGTTTGGCTATCGAAATGCAGGCTTAAAGTAATCCAAGGTCAGGTGCTTTGTGATTTAAGCTAATTCTAGCTTGATTCACCTTAAAAGGACTATTAGTCTATTGATAGGTTCAGCCATTTTGAGCTCGAACATACTGCCAAGTGATAGGATTCTAGAAGAGACACCAACAGAAATGTACATCTCGCAACAAATGCTACCTTGTTCCAAACCAATTGAAAGTCAAAATAGGTAACGGAAAGGGTTTAGGAAAGAGTAGCAAGGAAAAGGAGAAACATCTTAGATATGTAAGAATGGAATAAAGACAACTATTTGGGGTAGTTGGTGATTTATCATGTTATGAGAGCAGGCGTCCTGAGTTCCAACCCTAACCCTACACTCAAACCCCACTTAAAAAATAAATATTCCACGTGTTTGGCCTATCAACCAAGGGTGAGTCCGATCTACGCGTGAGTAGGAGTGTAAGAAACATAAATTAAATGATTATATTCGCCTCTTCCTAACAGCTAAGTTTTGGGAACAAATGGCGATTTACAATTTTCATGGAGAGTTTTAGCTTCACAGAAGTTTATTGTAGCGTGTCATACAATTAGATGCGGCATCACCACTTCCGCAATGGCATCGTCCCCCTAACCCAAATGGTACAAGCTAGACATCTAACAAAACCCTGATGCATCAACTTGATACGTACTGAAGTCCATACTTGGGATTGATACGTACCCGAGTCCAGACTTGGGATAGAACTACAAATTCTATGTAGGTGGTAACATCAGACAAAATAAGGTCTGTGTTGCTAAGTCAAGGAACTTATAAAAGGGAGGATATACAGAAAACAAATTGACTTGTAATCCAAAATTTACAAGTTCTATCAGCAGAAGATCTTTTATTGTCCATGAAATGAATTCAATCGAGCACAGTTTCTTACCTTCTTCCCGTGGCTGGCTGGCATCATTCTGCCGTTTACAGCAACTCAAGGCACCAAAGAGACCACAACTCATTGCTACACGCTTCGAAAATTCTTACACACCTAAAGTCCGTACCATTTCTCTTCAATCCTAATCCATCCCAGAAGGATCCAGAAAGCTAATCAATCACAAGATAACACAGCAAACTCGACCTTCCCCCGGCCCTCCCCAACCGATAAGAAAGTAACAATGCAAAATCAAAGCTAAATGAAAATTCTAACCAGAACTTGACGATACAATTCCACAACGCCCAAGCCAAAAAGGTTTTGGATTGGGTAATTGCTCTGTACGTGCAGCAAACGCAAAAACCTGGCAGTTTAGGGAGGAAATCCCTGACTGTTTGCGTAAAAATGAGTAGGAAAGGACGCATTCCATTATCATAATGGTTTGAAATATCCTTAACAACTGGGCTTGTGAACATCTTTCAGTACCTGTTAATGAGAGAAAGGTCAAAGTGGTTAAAAGTTGTCTAAAAGATGGGTGAAAGCCACCTTGATGGTGACTTCTTTTCTGTTCTGTCTCATCCAGAAGGACTCGTTTTCTTTTTCCCCTAAAGGACAACGGCGTATTCACCTTATTTCTTTGTTGTCTTTCTTGCATGCTGGCTTTCCCATCTAAGAAGAAAGAACTCGGGAACTCGTTCACACATTGATAAAGATAAGTTGTTGCTTACATTTTTCAGGAAAGAAACCGGCTTTTGTCTTTGCAGTGTCACTCGCTCGGCAAAAGAGAGAGGGGGAGGATTGGATGGCTTCCGCCTCTGTTCAACTCGACCCATCACCCACGGCATTTCTTAATAATCTAACAGGCTGTGCCTTTTTTTTTTCCTCTGAGTCGATAGGTTGTAAGTCCATGTTTCCGACCCAGAAATATATATATATTTTTCTAAGCAATACAAAAGATATATATATATATTTTAAAATTATTTATAGTTGTAAAATTTATATTTTTTTAAAATTTAAATATAATAAAATTATAATATAATCTTTTTTTTATATATTATTATTTTTTATTTATAATAAATATTAAAAATTATTTTATTCTTTACTTCTTTATCAAAACATGGACTTACAACCTATCGGCTCTCAGTGGAAAAATGTTTCTACGTGTGGTCGGATACATAAGCGATGTTTGACTTGGTGGACGTACGAGGTTGCGTGTCACGTGTGAATTGTAGGATTAAATTAAGAAATATTAATCAAAATTGAAACAAATTTTGCGGCTAGACTGACAAACTTTTTGTTCGTCATAAAAAATTATGAAAAATGCCTTCTGGCATTGATAGTTCTAATAACTCTCCCCCGAAACAGATCGTCGTAATAAATAACAACAAAAGTAGTATTAAAGATGGTCATGGCTTCTGACACCAGACTTTGATCACTCACGTGTGCTTTTAATGAACAAAACAAAAGTCAGGATCTGAGGAAAGTCGTGGCCTGTCACATACCAAACGATAAGTCCGCGTTAGAAAGTTTCCACAGGGTAATACTCATACAGAGGGCGGTGACAAATCTTCCGGGGTAATGATGGTATGGAGCAAAATTAGAAAACGTTTGGTTACAGTAAATTTTAAAAATTTTTAGATAATATTAATTTTATTAGTATATATGTTGTAATTATTTTTTATGTAGTATTAAAAATAATATTTTATTATATAATTTTTTGTATTATGAGGATTCAAAAAAATTTTAAATTTTTTTTAAAATATCTCAATCTCGTATCTTGAAAACTGCGATTTACGTAATTTCATTTTTAAAACTATTTAAATTATGTAAAATAATAAAAATGTCTTTTCCAATACAAAAATTTTAAAAATAAATAATTATAAAAAAGAGTTTAAATAATTTTATTTAAATAGTATTATCTTTTCTTAAATATTATTTTTTATCTTTTAATGATTTTTTTTATATGTTTAATAATTTTGTTTCGGAGAGACATTTAATTCTGCGTATTTTTCATCTTACTTAAAGATTAATTTGGACGGGAGTATATATTAATGATTTTTGAAAGTTAAAGGATGAAATCATTGTTTTCATAGTTAAGGGGGTGAGATTGATTTTATCCCATATTTAAAAAAATTATAAAATTATCTCAAACCTTTTATTTATATTCACTATAAAAGTTATTATTAAATAATATAAATTAAATTCGTATTATGAGTTTAAATTAATTTTAATAAAAAGTAGAACTCAAAAATTATCTACTACAAAATAAAAAATCTTAAATTTTTTACTTGCGAAACATCATCTCAGTCCGGACTAAAGTTGCTGTGAGAGTCGAGAAAATTGTGCCCCACCATTGGAATGTTAACAGGAATGAATGTCACAAGTGGGCGCCAGCTTATGCTTCGTCTAATATCTCCAACTCATAAAATCATTAGAATTAAGGAGTGATTGTCACGAGCAGGACAAGACGACCAAGCCCTGCGGCTCATAAAATCCCAGTTAAGTCTTTGCTAAATGGTCAAGAAAAGAGCCGCGATCTCCACGACAGTTGCAGTACACTAAAGAGACCGCTTGGTTACATTTGCCGCAAGAAAATCGGAACGGCGCACATGTGAGGATTGGAAAGAGATGATTGTTGAATATAGACTCTTCCACTTTTGAGTATAATTTCCGACAAAATCAAGATTTAGGTGATATTGGAAGCAAATTTTCTTAAGAATTTTGAGTTTGTGAGAAAAAATTATGAAACTTTGACTTTATATGAGGGTTGAAAAAAATTATGAAAAAATTTAAAAATGTTTGATCGTAAAATGATTTGTACTAAATTTGTTTTGCTGTATTTTTTTTTGGGCAAGTGGTATTTTACTTTATATAAAGTGTTTTCTATATTTGACTGTTTGAATAGTTTTGTAAAATACGGTCAACTAAAATGTAATTCGATCAACCATAAAACATAGTTCCACTTTCTGAAACTAATGAATTTTTTTCCCGACCTGTCTCTTCCAATCTTATGAGTGGCCAAAAACTCATCGACCCGACCTCCTGACCCTAAATCAATTCAGTTCAGCCTAAACTGGTTGAGTTACATTGTGGTCGAGGTCGGGTTTTGAAACATGAAATCAAGAAAAATCAGGTTTGTGTACGTTTCTCTACTGAAACCAAAGCATTTAAAGGAACCCGACCCTGACTGTTTTAGCTTTTTTCAGGGTCGGGTTTTGAAACATGACCTTGAGAAAAATTAGATTTGTATTCAGATCTTTAACCCGAAACCAAAACATTCAAAAGAACCCGTTCCCAACAGTTTTAACTTTTTTTGGGGTCAAGGTGGGATTTTGAAACATGAACTCGAGAAAAATCAAGTTTGTGTTTAGGTCTCTAACCTAAAACCAAAGAATTCAAAATGAACTCGATCTTGATGGTTTTAATTTTTTTCAAGGTCGGGTTGCAGACTTTGCGCCCTGATGTTAAGAATTAAGTTTATTAATCATATAAAAATTACAAAAATACAACATGTGTTTAAACATTGAAAAATACTTTCAAAAAATATATTTGATGGAACAACCAAATATTAAAAATTATATTACTTTACTGAAAAATAATGAATCTGAAACTATTTAAAAAAAAAATACTTTGCTTTTGATAATAAGTAAAGAAATAGAAGATTTGACATAAAAAAAAATTTATAAAAAAATATTGAAATTAGTGTGAAAAAGATAAAAAAGAAGGAACGAACAAGTTTCATAATTCATCACGGGAGTGCGAATTAACGTAAGAATCAATGTAGATGCCGGATGTTGTGCATAACAATGAGAAAACTAAATTTGGTTTATTTATATTATAATATGGTATGCTTATTTTTATACATTGCCTCAAACTATCATCTCGTTGTGAAAAAAAAAAAACTGATTACCCATATTTTTTTTATACAATGGCCTTGTTGAAATTCACAGAAAATAAATAGGTATAATTTTTATTTTTATTTTGTGAATTTGAAAATATGATGATTTGGATCATGCATAACAGAAGTTTGGAGGGCCAAACTAGGGATACAGTATCAAAATTTGATCACATCGACCTGTTCTTGAGATTTGACTATGACCTCGTCACGATCCTGAAGAAACTAGAAAGAAGATCGCGGCGTGTGACATCTTAAATCATCGGTCCCAGACTCCCAGTGGCGTTAGCAATTTTCACGGGAGAGGCTGTCAGCCTGGCGCTGTGACGCAAAGTCATCAGTTATGACTCATAACCCCTGGTGGTCGATGCGTTTTTTGATCAGCCCATTCAAGCTTGGTTGAAGTTTATTCTTAATCCTGCCAATCTTCCACGTTCACAACGGCCTCAATGGAATCTCATGATGCTGGCGGTCTCAATTACTCTTGACTCTATCTGGTGCTCCCGTAATAAACTCATTCATGACCGATGTATGCCTGAGGTTAATTCCCTTGTTCGTCTTGTTCATCGAAGATATGAAGCTCACAAGGTTGCATGGATGGACCCGAGTCCCCACCGGCTCGTGGGATGGATGTGGGGGAGTTCAAAATTAATTTTGATGTGGCGATTCATAATAATTGTTTAACTGCAGCTGCTGCATGCATGCCGTGATAGCCATGGTACCCTCCTTCGGGTGCGCCTTAGTCGTACACAAGCTGGCTCCTATCCTTTGAAGGGTGAGGCTCGAGCAGCAAGACTAGCGTTCTCGTTAGCAGAAGACTATGCTGCAGATAAGGTGCTCTTGGAAGGTGACTCTCTTGCTCTAGTTAGTCAGGTCCTATCCACAGACTCTCGACCTGATTGGTTAATTGAAGGGGAGGTATGGACATTTGGGTTCGGTTATGGTGCTAGGGGTTATTGTGCTGGTAGCTGCTGGTGGACGGTCGAGATAGAATTTTCAAGATCCAAGGGATGAGAACACGCCACGTCAATTAATGAAATTCGACCCGCGGTTTTTATGACCCGTTTTTCTCCTAACCTAATTCCACGACCCAGAAAAACAATTCAAACCCATACCAGATCAGAAATTTTCCTTGCATAGCTCCAGCACCCAAGAGCTGCCCAGCTCCGTTGCCCCTTCCGTCGCGCCGCCCATCTACGTCTTTTGCTCCAGCAATGAGTCTTGCGGGTGGTGAGGGACAGTTTGAAGCTCATGGATCTGGAGGTGAAGTTTGGACTTAGAATTCTCCAAGTTTTTCTCAAGTTTTTGTAGGCATCGTTCGATTTTTTTTTTTTTAATTTTAATTCCTTCTGTTACGCCCATGAGTAAAAGTGTAGGAAACATGATTTGAGTTCTCTCTCTTTTTAGTTGAGTTTGCCCCCCTTGCCCCCAAAAGAAAGTAAAAGAAAATTCGAACAGCTGCACACAAGCATTCTTAACTTTGTAGCTCAAAAATCTGTGTGCTTCTCAACAAGTAACAAATTGGCTCTGGTTCTTTAATTTTATCAATTGACTTTGTTTGTCCTTCAATCGAAGAAAAAATCTTGTCAATTGATAACATTCTCTACCCGAAAGAAGATAAGGGCCAAAAAATCCTACTCTACGCGTGTCGCAACTGCGGTCACCAGGTCATCTATGCTCTCACATTGTGTTTTTTTTTTGGTTTTTGATTTCCTCGTCAAACACTAGCCTAAACAGATCTGCCGCTTCTATTTCATTTATTGTTCTTATTCGTGGGTTGTTCAATACATTTTCTTGATTTGATGCTAGACCCATTGCTAAAACCTTGCTTTTGTTTTTCTGGGTGCCTTTTTCTTTATGGATTTAGATGTTTTTTTGGTTCCTTTTCGCACTGGTTGTGCTTGTTGCTCAAATTGTTATGTTATGTTCTGTTTTTCGTATACCCTATGGACAGTAAAATTTTCTTTCTTGTTATTCAGTTATCCATGGACATTATGGATGTGCTCTGAACTCTGAACTGAGTTAAATTTCTATATTGTTATTCAGTTATTCATTTATATTTTGTTTTCTTTGATTGGAGAGGAGGGTGTGAATAAATTGGAAAAAATAAAAAGAGCTAAAGAAAAGAACTTGCTTGCGCAAGTGATTATCCTTAATTGGTCATATTCAATCCTATTCTTGTAACCTGGCAAAAAGTGATTTTGGCAAAAACACAATTAAATCCTATCCTCTAGGTGATTTGCCATTGCTGCAGGTTTGTAATCTTGCGATAGATCATAAATATCAAGCATTAATCTTTTGAAATGGCTCCATAGACATACTTATGTCTTTACTACAAATGTCAATGTTGATTATGTGTTCTGAGATTAATTTGCTTGCTGTTGTAGGTATTGAGATACACTTCAGAAAATGTTTTTGTACCACTAACTGTAGGAGGTGGCATTAGAGATTGTACAGATGCAAATGGTAGGTATTTTTTGGAGTTATTTTTATTGCTAGTTCATTAGGATGATTATATGCTCTCAACTTCCATAAGAGTAATCTTCTTTAGAAAATGCCTTGGTTCTGTAGTTTAGAATAATTACTTTGTAACTTTTTGCTTGGATGATGCTTGATGAATAACTTGTGCCATCTTTCTCTTCGTGGACTAAGAGTATTTCATTTTGCAGATGCAGCATAAATCATAGATCCGCATCTAATTGGTTCTTAAAACCGAAAGAAAAAAACTCAATTTTTTTGGAAGATTGTAGGCTTCGGTTGATTTTTTGAGCAATTGTAATGGTGTAATACTGCCACAAAACAATGATAGTGTTGTAGTGAGTGTGAATTTCTTTTTTTTTTGCTGGCTTTGATGTTTAGAAGATCTCCCCCGCTTCCTTTCTCTGAAAATAACCTTCTTATATTTCTAAACAAGGTTAATGGTGGATGAGAAGGTCGACCAATTGGAGCTTATGAGCTTGCAAAAGCAGTTGAAGAGCTGGGAGTTAGAGAAATACTACTAAACTGCATCGATTGCGATGATGAGTCTAACTCTTCTTCTTTTAGCAAACCCAATTGTCCATTTTCACATATGGTTATCTTAATTCTTTCACAGCGGTTTAAATACGCAGAAGGGATTCTCCTCAGCGCTAGAGTTTCAGTTTGGATTGGACTTTAGACTTCTTCCCAGGGATATTAGCAATTTTTCATAAAAATTGAATAATTATGTACAGAGTGAAGTCCCTAGCATTTGATGTAAGAAATTGCTAATAGACAGTTCGATGATTACATTCGTTATGTACTCAATGTAAAGCTTTGCTTTTCTCTATTTTATTTTTTCAGTTTATTTTTTTGTATTTTTTTTTTGGAAGACTTTCAATTAATATCTATTGGAATAGACTTGCATATTGTGATGAATATATTTGTAATATCTATATACTAACTTTTGCTATACTTGAATAGTGAAATTCATTAAAAAATACATAGACCATAAACATTTACAACCTAAAAATTGAAATATCATTAGACATCTACAACTCGTCAAGGCTCCTAAATCCTCCCCTTAGCAATTCGTCCTCCTCGTCCTTCTCCTCCTCCTCTTCCTCGTCTTTGTTAGATACCTATGAAGGAGGAATAGAAAAATATAAATGTTACAGTAATATGGTAAACTTAATTTTCAACACTAAGCATCAAATTAAAGAACATACCTCCAATTCATCAAGTAGTTGCAAACAACGAGACACTGGTTGTGATGAAGCACGGCCAACACCATGAGCACGACCACGTGAATTCATTCGTTCAAGTCCGCTCTTTAATCGCTTATTCCCTTTATGCTTCGCTCCCGCGTCTTGAAACCTTTTGCAACAATCCCCATATCGGTGTCCACTCCAAAACCCGTGCTAACAGGGGTAGAAGGATCTTCATCATCATCATCTGACAACTGAGCAAGAAGATGTTCCAGTGCAGCGTGGTGACTCTCAAAGATTGGCCAAGATTTTTTCTATCCCCATAACGCTGAATAGTTGAAGCATACTGGTTTATATATCTCTACGTTTTATCACCTTTACCAATTGGATCAACCGTAGCATGTGACCTGGGGATTGGCGCAACTGACTGTCTAACATCTTTTCTCCACCTGGCCAAAATATATCAGGAATACACAACTCTCCCTTTTGTTTCAGCACCCATATAATGTGACTGCAGATGACACCCAGGAGTTGAACTGTTTGCAACTACACTGGTGAAACCCATTCTCCGTCTTGATCACATAACGCTTAGCTATTGAACAATCATGAATAGCATCCCGACTGCATATGTGTACCTCAACCTCTTCGGTCCCAATACTTTCCCTCGACAATCAAACTTAAGATAACCAACTTTTTGTGCTTGCTCCAGAAAAATAGTCAACATAGTGGGAGTGTAGACTTCTGCCGCATGATCACATAAAAAATTCCAAATGGTTTAGTGTACACTGTATCGAGCATCTGAAAATTTGCTCGCGACTCATTGTATCGCAACTCATCAACTGCTCGTTGAAAATTTTGTAAGAACCGATCCATATTCATAATTGTCTTCAAGTACCTACGTAATGTCGCATTGAAACTTTCACTTAACTGGGTCGTCTTCTTCCCAGCATAAAAAACATTGCGTATATACTTTGGCGCCCACTTCTCATGTTTTTCATATATCTTATGCAACCATTCAATGGCTTGGAGTTCATGCTCCTCAATCATTTTACTCCAAATTGTTCAAAGTCATCTACCTCGTGATCGAACAGAAACCTCAACCAATCTCTTTTAAAGTCTTTGTTGCCAAACAGTGGTCCCAAATTCTTTAATGCATTTTGAGATATATGCCATGCACACAAAAAATGGTGTGTGTCTGGTAGGGCAGATGGGATTGCAGCTAGCATACCTGCATCTTGATCTGTGAACAGAGATTCGGGAGCCTTCCCATTCATACACTCAACGAATGTTTGAAATAACCAACTACGCTGCGCCGTCTCATCAAACAGTAAGCATGCCCCGAACACGACCGATTGTCTGTGATGATTCACTCCTAAGAATGCTCCCAATGACCTATTAATATAAAACATAATAATGTAAAATCTAATAAAAAATACTAATTACTAAACTATCAAAATGTAAATCACAACCAAATAATATTAAAAATTAAATTAAAACCTCATTACCTGTGCTCGTTGTTCGTCCTGTATGTGGTGTCAAATGACACGAAATCCCCAAATATGACGTAGTCGTTTTGCATGGAATGGTCGGACCAGAAGATGTTAGTAATGTACTTATCTTCATCCATCATGACCTGAAAGAAGAATTTTGAATCTTTCTTCAGCTGATCACCAAACCAATTAACAATAACACCAGCTGCACCAACCTCCATTGTCTTAGTTCTTATACCGTTCAGATAATTTTTGTAATCCTGATGAGTGAAACCCACATGTTATCTACCCCCAGCTTGCGCTGCCATCAAGTCATGGGCCAATTTGGGGCGAATGCCTGCTCTATCTGAAGCTATTGCCTCCACACACTGCAACTCACTCATATGTCTTTGAGAACGGAGATGTGAACTTTTGAAGGTGTCGCTAACTCATGATTATGTTGTGAACACCATTCGAAGATGCAATACTTCCCATTAGATTGCCATTGAACAGTACAGCTTGCCAGACACCCACATCTCGTATTTCGTTGCACTCACTTCACCGGCACAAGCAAATCCTTTTTTTTTTTCTCCTTTCTTTACTACAAACAAAAACTTTGCTTGTCCAATACCCATGTTCTTTATGCTTGGAGCCGGTATGTATACGAATGCTGAAGCCTTTGATGTTGCGTACCGATTGTACCAATCGTACGCATGCTCGACGTGCTTCCACCCTAGGCTCCAAACATCTACTATCTTTTCGTTGTCAGCTTGTACCATATCACCTGCACGTACGAACCAACGAAAAAGGATTAAACAAGTCCTGATACCATTTAAACCGCTCAAATGAAGGACAACCAACTCACCTTTTGGGTTAGAAGTACTACCAGACCCTCGTCTAGTGATATTTGGATTGATCCCGTTCATTTCAGTCATATTGTCCCCTATAACCTAAATACAAATCAACCGATAACCAAAATTTAGTCTTGCAAGCACCAACATTAAATAAGCAACATACATGAAAATTTAAGAATTATATAGTAGTGTTCCCACTAATATTCAGTTTAAGAATATTATATAGCAATATTCCCACCCAATATTCAATTTAAATATGTACATATTCAGCTTAAAAATCCAAAGAATTTCATTTCCAATTGTGCTTAGGAACTTCAGCAACATGAAAAATAATTCATGGATGTAATTGAGACATGAATTAGCCTGTCAATAAATTCAAAGACTTGTTTCTCATCTTTATTTTGTTGACGAATAAGCCACTCGCAAGCTAGTTCCCTCATTGAATGTATTAATATTGGTAAGATGATCTCTCATATCTTTGTTCCTTGCTTTTCGCGTAAACCCCATCTTGATCATTCCCAGAAGGCCCACCTGATTAAAGAATGGGAGAAGAAGATATACTTTTTAATAGCCTACTCGAATTACCTCCACGAAACTGAAGAATAAATAAAGATTCCCTACGGGAATTTTTTTTAGCTTATCCTTTGGTGTGGTATTTTAGTATTTCCAGAGGTACCTGATGCAATTCATAAATTTTCTAGTTAATATCGATAGAAAACAAACAAAAATTTTAATGAATATCACAAATAATAATAAACTACGTCCATATTTTCTTCATTTTGGTCCCATGTAAAATAGAGAAGGGGCAAACTTTGGAACACAAGCCACATGCAGTAGATGAATTAGGAAGCTAGGCAAAGCATGCTTTAAGAGAATTAATCTAACCTCAGCAGTGAGGAACAGAAACTCTCAACCGTTGGTGTCAATGTTATTACTGAATTTCATCAATATTATAATCCACTAAACTCTCATACTGATAACCAATTACTACAGTTTCTCATTTGTTTGAGAATAAGCATATCAGGAATAAGATTATCTCAATCCTAATAAGGAACTATTAAAAGGACCATTGGACCACTATGCAAGGGAACAATTGCAAATCCGTGATAACTTCTATTGCTTTGTTAGTGTTTTGCATACATGTTTTTTCTTGTCATTCGAACTTACTGATTTAAGGTGGATTTTACTTGAAATTTCAGCCCTTGCACAAAAAGTACCACATAATTGATGGAGCACATTATAAAACCGAAGTCATACCAACATCCAAAAACAATGGCCCACACTTTTCTAATATGAATTTATAGCTTCAATACGGAAACTATTGAAAAGAAATGGAGTAAAGTAAAACTCAACACACCTTGCCCTAATGTTACAGGGTTGAATAAAGCGCCCCTTCAGTTCCTAGATGATAAATGGTCCAAGTTCCAATATTTTTTTTAATTTATTAAACCTACACTTTTTCCCTCCCTAAAACAAGAGTGTTTTAATGTATCTTAAGTTACCAACACCCTAGCACAAAAGAACACCATAGAGATAGAGAATGATGGCAATGATGACAAGATGTATGTGGACACACTAACACACACGGACAAAATGATGCCATTCTTATATTGTACAATTGACAGGATTTTTTCCTCGATTGAAGGACAAACAAAGTCAATTGATAAAATTAAACAACTAGAGTGTTACTTGTTAATAAGCACACAGATTTTTGAGCTACAAAGTCAAATGCACTTATATTGTATTCTTGAGCTATGTCAGATTTTTGTTGAGTGGCTACTCAATAGTCCTAATTGACCTAAGAATGCTTGTGTGCAGCTGTTCGAATTTTCTTTTACTTTCTTTTGGGGGAAGCAAACTCAACCAAAAAGAGAGAGAACTCAAATCTTGTTTCCTACACTTTTACTCATGGGCGCAACAGAAGGAATTAAAATTAAAAAAAAAAAAATCGAACAATGCCCACAAAAACTTGAGAAAAACTTGGAGAAATTCTAAGTCCAAACTTCCCAAAAGATCCATGAGCTTCAAACTGTCCCTCACCACCTTGCAAGACTCATTGCTGAAGCAAAAGACGTAGATGGGCGGCGCGACGGAAGGGGCAACGGAGCTGGGCAGCTCTTGGGTGCTGGAGCTATGCAAGGAAAATTTCTGATCTGGTATGGGTTTGAATTGTTTTTCTGGGTCGTGGAATTAGGTTAGGAGAAAAACGGGTCATATGTAAAACGGGTCAAACCGCGGGTCGAATTTCATTAATTGACGTGGCGTGTTCTCATCCCTTAGATCTTGAAAATTCGATCTCGACCGTCCACCAGCAGCTACCAGCACAATAACCCCCAGCACCATAACCGAACCCATGGACCTTACGCCGTCTCTTGCACTAGTATGCTCACTGGCGACTTCTCTGGATTCCGAGGGAAGGCAATGCTTTAGCTCATAAGCTGACTCACTAGGGGAGTTTTCTTACGCTCTAGGGGGACATTCCTCCCAGTTTGATTCTTTGTGATAGCACTGCCATCGGCAATGTGCGGTTGTAATGTTAGTTTTCTTGTTACGTAGAAAAAAAAAGACTCATAACCCCTCTCTCTCGAAGTCAGAAGTCAATTTATATATTTTACCATTTATTTCGCAGTTAAATTTAGGAGATTTTTCGCACTTATCGTCTTTAAGGAGAACAGCAGATTCAAGAGCCAGAAGACATGCTTGCTCACTCAACAAAAAACCAAAAAAAAAAAAGAAGTCATCTGCGGAGATTGAGATGATCGATGAAATAAACACAAAATATATAGTGTTAAGTACACTTTGTACTCCTTATGTTTGAATGTGTTGACACATTACATCTTAATTTTTTTTAGACATTAAGTTTATTTTATTATCTCTCTAACGATTGACCCCGGAGTGAAACTAGGCATCAAATTAGACAGTAATCGTATTGTCCTTATCATTGTTAAGATATTGAGAGTGGAATTTGCCAATAAAGACTTCAAGAATGATGATTTAAAGGCAATAAACGTCTGCCTTCGGATAGATATGATGATATTGTACATGTTCAGGCGATTATAGGCAAATATTCTTTGAGATTCAAAGGTAATACAATAATCTAACATAATGGGCTCAACATCTTAAAAATAAAATGCGGTAAAATCATAATTAGCCCCATAAGTATGAATAAAAATCAAATTGGTACCCCTAATTATCAATTCAGCGATTTGAGACCCATAACTTTTGAAAATCATCAATTCTAGCCCCCAATCTAAATTGAGCCTTAAATCGACTGAAAATTATGCAAAATGACAAAATGCCCCTCTAAGACTAAAATTTGAAAAATAAATAAATAAAATAAAATTTAAGAAATAAATTAAAAATAAATATATTATTGAAATAGAGTTTCAATAGTTTTATTTAAAAAATATTACTTTTTTTAAAAAAATTATTTTTTATTTTTAATTAATTTTTTAGTAATTTTATCTTGGAGGGGCATTTTGGTCATTTTGCATGATTTTCCGTCGGATTTAACGCCAATTTAGACAGGGGGCTAGAATTGATGATTTTCAAAAGTTATGGTCTCAAATCGCCGAATTGATAATTAGGGTATCGATTTGATTTTTGTCATACTTATGGGAGCTAACTATGACTTTACCCTAAATAAAATATTATGGTGTAATGTGTCAATACACCCTAAACATAAGGGGTGCAAAATATATTTAATCCAAATATATATCCCAAACTTCTCGTTCCCACCAACCGGCTGATGGAAATAGACCGACTACTAGAATTCGTGTGGCTTTGCCTGCACGGGTTTGTACACGAATGCGTGAATTATAGGGAGTACTCAATAAATTATAAGTCCGTATGTTTACCAAAATTTTAGAGAATATTCCTAAAATTTTGAGAATTTTTTGAATGTTAAAGTTTATTGGAGTTTGTGAAAATTGTGAAGTGTATGTGTAAAAAGTGTGAAGTTTATTGGAGTTTGTGAAATGTATTTGATGTGATAGAAATTTTGGACCCCTAAAAAATTAGGTAAACAAAAGCTCCCCTATAGACCACTTCAAATCTTCGTTTTGGAGAGGGATAATCAACTCGGCAAATATCGATCAAAAGTTGAATTCTTGTATGGGTATCCAATTTAACAAAGCATAACAATTGGAATGGGTAGTCCGAATTGGTATCAGAACTACTCCCATGTTCCGAGCGAGTTCCTTTTTTTTTTTTTTTTTACCCATTTTTTGGGGAAAGTCTAAAAGAACAAGCTTCATTAGTCACTCCAGACGTATGATGCATTCTTGTAACGTGGTAAAACAAAATTGCATACAAAGCCTTACGCAGCCCCAATCTAGAACCAGAAAATCAAATTACATCTAGAAAGAAGGTAACTTCACACATAAAGGTTCACCAAAACTACTCGGTTTTTAGGACACAAGTAATAAGCATGATCAATGCGCTGAAAATGTTGCACCAATCCTGCAAGTGCAGAATCTAGATCTTGGGCCAAGTTCCTGCTGAAAGGTGAAGGAGCTCTTCCACTTTCCAGTTATCAGATTTTCGATAAAAGTAGTCCTTTGGAACTGTTTGAATGGCAAGTAGACCCAATCATCCAAGCGATCGTTCATAATGGTTCCTTGCCTAGATATTTTGCAAGTTGGCCAATAGTGTACAAATTAAAACAATTTGGAGCAATGATCGGCGTGCACAACACGTTCACATACATGGGCGAATGATCTTGTGGGTCGGTCACCTACCAGGAGAAGAAGTTCCTCTGTCACTTCCAAAATCATTTTCTTCAGTTTCACTCCCATCTAAACAAAAGGAGCTGTTTTTAACACTCGGCTCCGAACTAGCGTTGCTGCTAGTGGCAAGAGGAGAGTCAGCATCACTGACTGATCTTTTTGTCGGCCCTGATCTCACACTGTAGATAGAAGAAGCAGGAATGTTTGTCACATGTGGGCGAAGGTTACCTGAGATGCTTCGTCTTATATCCTGGAAAAGACAAATTCCAAATCAGATGAGGAATTCCTAAACGAAAAAACAACTGCATTCCCCGTGATCAGTACAGTACGTACATGGTTTTTTTAAAAGCACATGAATAAACCTCCATTTAAGATCATTCAACATAATGAATTTCATATAGCTATTAAGTATGGGGCAGAGATGATTTCAAAAGGAATCTAAAGCATAGAGATGCAGCATACCATATGTCTCAAAGCCATATCCAGAGACTTGTTTGAAAGCGTTCTCCCAAAGCCTGAGCTGTCACTGGACTTGCTACCTGGATTAGTATGTGTAGAGTGACTATCATCTCGCTTTGGTGGTGCAAGTTTCCTCATGTTTACTACTCTTTCCACCATTTTTGTTCCAATAAGCACAGGGCTCTCCATGTCGCAGTCATTTCCCCGTGATCTACTCTTAGCTTGAGTGGTGTTTCCATTACTATAAGCACTGCCACGAGAAGCTCGTCCCCTAGAAGGAGAGCCGGATTGCTGTCTTGTTTTTCCCTCTGAAACAGAGTTTGTAGAAGATGACCTAGCACTCGGAGCTCCTGGCCTACCCCTCGAGGCAGAAGCAGGCCTTTCTGGAAGTGATGTCCTCAAATTTGGAGGAGCATCAAGTGAGAAACCAGGCATCTCAGATGGTTTCCAAGGCCTAGATTTAACTGTTGGAGAACTTCCACGAGATGGAAGCGGATTTTTTGAACTTATGGGACCAGACTTTGGTACTGAAGAAGATCGACCAGGAGGAGCAGATAAACTAGGTGCACTTGACGGGGCTGATAGCCGACTGTTTGGTGTCGATGATCTTGATGTCGACTTGGAAGTTGGTAAGGAAGGTCTGGCAGTTGGTGTTGAAGACCGAGGAATGGATCTAGTAGGAGTTGAGGATCTCACCTTAGTAGCCTTAGGCTTAATGGAAGCCAAGGTGGCTCGTGAAGTAGGTGTGGAGGATCTTGAGGGTTTCAATGTCAAAGGTAACGTAGGTCGTCCAGTTGGTGTTGCAGCTCTAGAAGTACCTGGTGAAATCCCCCCAGATAATGAGGGCCTTCTATTTCCATTGCTTGAAGACTTCTGTCCAGTTGACAAAGTTGGTTGCGCAGTGGCTATGCTCCTTGAAGCAGGTTCTGCCTGGCCTTTAGCTTGCTACAACCCATGAAAAAGAAAACAAGGGGACACAAATTTACAAACAGGAAGCAAATCATGAAAATGGCATCACATTTACAGTGGCTTATATATAATCTCGCAAAACTGATTGTTTAGACTTATAGGAAATCTGATGGGACCAGTAAACAAAGAACAAAGTCATAGTCTGCATGAGTCATCTGTTAGCAAGCGGGACATTCATGGTTCCTCCTACCAGGTGACAAGGCCCAAAAACATCCAGAACTCAAATCAAACAAGGGCCTTACCACCAAATTTGGAGCAGTGGAACGCGCATTAGGAATCTCAATCTCACTGAGTACAGTTTTCTGTGATTCTTTCTCCCATAGTGGGGTTCCGGGTGGTGTAAGAAGCCTGAATTCAGAAGAGATTTCGCATTAGTTACCATGCCAAATGACATAATTCTCCCCATAGGGAAAAATAAGATTAGTTTATAGCATTAAGGAATATGCCAGACTCATCTCTCTCCTCCTATATGTGCTGTGTATGTGTATGCATCTATTCTCATTTTGTGAAAGACCAAGAAAAGATGCCAAAGGAAAGGTTATCCAATTCCGCAGGGGGAAAAAGTTATCTATTCCACAATCCTAACCAGATGATACGCATAGAGACTACTCCAAAAGCTTTCTTCGAATACTTGAGATGCTAATTTTACCTATATGAGAAAACAGCCTGAAACTAATCTTTTTTTCTCCCTCAATTTCTTTTGGAGAAGACACCCGTAGTAAGAAACGTGAATAAAGCTTCTAAAAAAACAAAGTAGCTTAATTCTCTTTATGAGACCATCAACTTCAATCATCATGATTATCAAAAAGTTTAGAGAAGCAAAGCGAAAATGCTCGAGCAACAAAGTGACTTCAGAAAACGGGAATTATTATGAAACTTTCCAAGTGCAATCAAGAACGTGAAAAGTTCCATGAATATTTTTTTTTCCTTTTCTTATCACAAAACGGCATCGACTGATTTGCGTGGGTCCGTCGAAAGACAACTATCATCCTAAAAACGTAACTTTTTCTTGTTCTAAGTTTTCTGCTTTTTTTTTTTTCCGGCACACTGAGTGGTCTATCAAATTAGGAATTAACTTGCTGCTTATAATTTCTTTCGATCAATCTATCAAGAGATTACGACATCCAATTCGAATCTATGTTCAAGTATTTGATCGCCGCAGCCAGAAATCCAACTGAGTAAATCTGAAAAGAGAAACAGAGTAGTTCAGGTTTGAACATTACCAGTCATAATCAGATTTGTCATTTTCCGTGTTCAAGAACTCATCCGCACGGGTCTTGCGGGTAGCCATTGACTCTGCAACGAAACGAAACACTCATCAGCATCAACAACCAGAAAAAGCACAAAATTCTCACATTCACAGCAATTCAAAACCAAACCGAGTACCACAGAACTACACCGACCTACTGGTAACGTAGCGTTAAGCTCGTCAGATTCCATCTCGCGCCTTCGCATCTGGAAGAACAATGCTAGCTCTTCGTCTCTCTCCTTCGTCACCATTGTCTGTCTCGAAGAAGGTTTCTCTCTCTCTCTCTCTCTCTCCCTCCGTTACCTGGTCTGCTCCTACAGACAGTACCACACTCAAGCGCAGCTATATTTCAACCCGAAATCGGTAATCTTTTTCAGCCGGAGACGACGAAGGATCCGAAAGCTGAAAGAATCCTCACTAGCATTAAGCTGTAAAAAATGAGAGTTTCAGCTTCAAGAAGCAGCATAAGCCGTTTAGACGGCTTTTTCGTTGCGGGCTCAAGGACTAGTTCCTGAGGAAACAGAGCTGAGAGGTAGGGAGAGACAGCTGCTTGTAACGCATAGAGTTGTAGACAAAACAGAGCAGTGGCATTTAGAGTAAGCCTTTGGAGTTTTTCAAACAGAAGAAGAAGAAGACGACGAGTACATTGGATTCAAATCGCGCACCAAAAAAAAAAATACTATAACACTAACGATGAGAGAGAGAAAAGAAAAAATGGAAACGGCCACGGATTTAAGCAGAATCACGAAATTACCATTTCAACGCAGTCCAACTGTCCAAGTGGCAGCACACTGCCCAATAGAGTCCGTTTTGAAATAAAGGCAAGGATTATTAATATAATTCTTATAAAGTTTTATAGGTATTTATACGGCTACAAATTTTAACAAATAAGTTATTGTAGTATAAGTTTGAACGGTACAGTTTATTATAGATATATATAGTTTTTTTTACTAAAAAGTAGTTAATTAACAAAAATCGATATATATTAGGGATGAAATATTCATTTTCGAGGTGAATAGTTTATCTTTGACTCTATTTTTGCTTTTGGACTAATACATTTGCGGGATTAGTAGCCTATTCTTGATATTATTTTCATTATTAGACTAATTTTTTATAGATAAAAAAATCTGTATGTTCAAAAAATAAATTACAAGAACAATTTCCTTCAAAGTTATACAGTAAGGACTAATTTATTAAATATCAATACTACAAGGAAAAGTATAAGTAATCAAGGCTTAATTAAAATAAGAAAATAGCGAGGAAAAACTCTATTAGCGCATGATATTTGTGCAACGGTCCTTATCATGTTTGACAAACACAAGCTGGGCTGAGAAATCCTTCCTCTTTATTTAGTTGATAGGTGAGAGAACTTGACTCACTCTCGTGCTTGTGCTTCTTCTATTCAACACTATTGATTCTAATTGACGTCCAAACAGGAAATTAACCTTATACAGATTTAAAATATGGCACAGTTTCATATATTGTATGAAGCAGGTAATTCCATAATTTGACCATCGTTGTATCAAATAGAGATTGAATCGACATAGTATGATGCAAAATTGCAAATCGAGCACACAATGGCATAATAAATATCAAATATTATAGGATCTATACTATTTTGACAATTTAGTAATATTCATTTTCTTCGTCTCGATATTTCTGACAAGAAAGAAATGGAGTTTAGAATGCCTTTATTCCCATCTCCATACTTTCTTTTAAGATGGATCCAGCTCTAAAATTTTAAATGCCTATATATATACTGAATGTTAAAAAAATATAGATTAACTTTTATAACATAATATTTGATAATTGAATCTTATGATTTTTTTGTATGACAAAGATGAATTCTGAGTTCTTTATGCATCGGATTTGGACGAAGTTAACCTACAAATTTAATTTGAACTCATTGAAGATAACATCGTCTCGAGTAAATCTCTAGACATGTATAATGTTGTCTCACCAGACATATCAAAGTAGTGGCAAGAAAGAATGTACATATCAAAGTCTCGCTGACAATTCGTACGTCAAAATCCTCACGAGCACGACAACTTGGTGGTTGGGTTTGGTTCGAAGTTGATGCCGTTTCGGTGGGGGTGGGATTAGAATTGGATGCGACTCCTTACAGAGGAATTCAAAAAACCTGGCTTCGAAAAGATTCCACTGGAGATTTGCCTATAAAAGATGGACAGAAAGGAAAAGATACCCTGATTCAAACGTGGGGCTGTTGGATTTCTCGAGATATACCACCTCATCGGACGGTGGTCACAAGTTGGACGCAGAAATTAAGAGGCAGAATTTGAAGTCTATTGTCCTGGGCCTCGTGAATCGTGAGGTTTACAACTGGTCTTCGCCTGAATGCGGACCCCATACAAATTGTAAAATGTTAAGAAATTTAAACACCCAATCAAACTGGGCCCAACTAGCGAGGACTATCGTATGCCTGACGCCTGTCTTCTAAACGACGTCGTAACAATCCTCTTCCTCTTCAACTCCGGAAGTACTGTAGTTTAGTTTCGTCCTGGGAAGATTTCTTATAATTTTCTGTACAAATTATTAAAAAGAGATAAATTGAGTAAATAGATTTTATATTTTTAATATTATTCATATAAAATTGCAACTTATTACACCTTAAATCTAAAAATAAATATGGTATTTAAGAGTAGTAATTAGTAAAAAAGTGAGAGTAAATAATAAAAAATTGATGAAAAAATAAAAAAAATGTGAAAAATTTTTTTTAAAAAAAAAAAATGAAGAGAGAAAAATAATTATACCGACAACAAAATTTTAAGAAAACAAACGTTATGAAAATTATCAAGGATCGTTGTTCCATTCTCACCCTCATAAGCAACATCTTGGGTTGAATAGCGATGTTGACTTAAAAATGATAAATTATGTTTCATTTAGATCTCAAAATATTTTTTTATGTTTTTATTTATTTTTTAAATAGTGTAAATTTTTTTGAGATCCATGAAAAATATGTTAAAAGTTATTAAAATTTATAAAAATTATTAAAATTGATAAAAAATATTAAAATTAATAAAAAAATAAAATATAAAAAATATTTAAAAACGTTTTGAAAAACTACCAAAACATAACCACGGGACTAGGCCCAAGTGACACGCTCAATCATTGAAACACACTCCTGTCACACCTTTTGGCAGTCTCAAGTCGATCTCAACCTGTCATCTTCTCGAGGTCCGACTAACTCTTTACCAGAAATGAGAAAAAAAAAAAAAAAAAAAAAATTATCGTACAACTGCACAGGGCTTTGCACATGGACCACTGCCTGTTATTCCTCTCGTATACAGTGAGTACACATCGCATCCACTGGGAAAAGGAGGCCTAGATTTGGACATGTTAGCGAAGTCCTAGACCAACCCAACTCTTTCGGCCAGCATAAACGGGAGACAACAAGAGGAAATAAGAAAAAGGCGGGCAAAATGCATCGCTAATGGGCCGAAGGGCTACATGCATGTTTATTCGGCAGGTTACACACACTAATCAACCCACAAGTTTCTCAGGTTAAAAAGAAGTCAGATGGAAAACATTTTGTGAACCTAAGAACAAAAAAAAAAATGGAAAACATTTGTGAATAGCAGCAACCTGGACGCAGCACTAAGAACCATCTAACAATGCAATAAACGCTGTAATGGATTCAGCTAGAAAACTAGCTCAGGTGAATCGGATTGGTCAAATACAATCTGCAAAAGTCGTCTAAGATGGTCAAAATACCAGCTGCCAACCCAGATACGCTGAAAAGAATGTGCAATTAAAACAGTTAATCACTTTCACTAATTAAATGCTAATCAGACATCGTCAGCGTCGCTTCCACTAACTTGAGATTCCTGACTTGACAAGTAGTTGCTTCCATCAGGACCCAACACCATAAACCTGCCCAATAATAAAACATAGGTCACTCCAAAATCTATAGTGCAAAAGTCACAAAGACTAATCTCTCACCTCTCGAGGATAAATCTCCCTTCTTTGTACTTCTGGCTTTTCTCATGTGCAGCCTCCTGATATGATTAGCACAATTAAAGATAAACCTTCAAAAAACTATGTGGACAAGTACACAAGAAAGAAAGAAAGATGATATGTGCCATTAACTGTAAAAACAGATCTTACATATTTCCACCCCACAAGAGAGCCACATCCCACACAAAAAATGTCAACAACAGTGTGCAATCCAGTAATCATCAGGCGTTCTTCTTGCTCTCCGACTGTCACATTCACGCTGGTAAAGCAAAACGTTACTTCAAGCTTTGATATGTAAAATTGCAAGATGGCATAAGCGATACATGAGCCTGCCTAGGATGCTAGTGACAATGAGATTGGCCATCCACCAATCAATTTGTCCACAAAGGAGGACTGGCTGGCTCAACCATGTGTATTGTTGTAAAAGGATAGGTAACACTGTTAAAGAGGATTAAGTAACACTTTATGGAAGTAGCCATCTATTCTCTTGTAGCAATAACAAATGCTCATTTAAGCAGCCCCCCATACAAATTTAACCAGACTTTATGGAGGACATGTACAAGATGGAGTAATGGTCTAAACTGATAACTAGGGATGAAGCTAGGATTCTATTTACGGGGGGCCATTTTCATAAAAATACACTTTGTGCATCTTAGAAAAAATAGCTTCTTGACCTACAGGGAGAAGTGAGTTTGTGCTGAATTTGGGGGGCTTGGAAAACCCCATAGATCTGTCCCTGCTGATAACCAGTCTAGTTAAATTAATCAAGCAAGCATGCCTAATGACATTTGATTGATGTTGTACCAATATTCAGACAATTGTATCTAACAATATTTTCATTGTTGCACCAAAAGTGATGCTCCTTCCCACACTTCTGTGCTTGACATTTATAGCCAATAATGACATAATTGGAAAAAGTGATTCTAGTTACCACACTCATGGATTGAGAAACAGATGCAAACTCAAATAACACTTACACTTTATCAAAGAGATAAGCCTTTCCATGCCTGCTGTGGAAAGACTGCGATACAGAAAACACACTGTTAGAGCATCTGCATACTGGTCATTCTTTCCGATATTGTGGAATGCAGAAACATAAAGGCAATACATTCACCAGTATGAAGACAATATACTAACCGTTGTCTTTCCTAAGGAACCAAATATTTTCATTATGATAATTAGACAGATTATTTACTTGCCATGAAAGATTAGCCTGATCATTTCAACAAAAAACAAAAGGATTGGGTCAAAAAAGCCTCAGATCTCTCATGGATGACATAATCAGAGGATCATACTCAAGCCTTTAATAAGAAAAAAAACTTGTATGCCTATAGGAGACCGCATAATTATAGATATTAGAAGCACTAAACCAAAACTAAACCCAATCCTATGTTGCTCTCTTTGCATAGTTAAAGCGTGAAAACAGTCACACAGGCTTTCCTATCAAGGTGCAACAGTAAAACCATATTTTTACACAATCTCCTAGTGAGAATAGTAACACAGGGTGTATACCATTTATGAGGTAAGGTACTTGAATCAACATTGAGCATCCAATGCAAACCTTCGGCGATGCACCCTCAGGAGGTTTGAACATAATAGACTGCTTGAACATAATTAGGGGGCGTTTGTTTACCGAAATTTTGGGAATATTCTTAAAATTTTGGAATCTTTTGAATGTTGAAGTTTATTGAGGTTTGTGAAAAGTGTGAAGTGTATGTGTAAAAGTGTGAAGTTTATTGGGGTTTGTGAAATGTGTTTGGTGTGGTGGAAATTTTAGACCCCCAAAAAATTGGGGAAACAAACGCCCCATTAAGGCATGGAAAGCACAAGAAGTAACTGGGTGATTTGGAATTCTTCTATACAAGAACAAATATTTAAGGGGAAGAAAAAGAAAACAGAAACTCCATATCAACACAACGTCTCCAAATTAATATTCCAAGTTCCCTTTCCATCTTGCAGTACGTCAAACGTAAACAATTTATGCGATTTATCAGTGGAGGGTCCTCCTTGAACCTTATATCTGATTCCTTGTGGGGGAAGTTAGCACAAAGTTCAACAAATGTCACACCTTAACATAATTACAACAATGCATCCCTCGACATTACGTTATGAGCATTAAAACAGATAGCAAAAAGATACAGCAATGGGTTTATTACATTGTAGGGAAACGAAGCAAAACCTTAGAAAGAGTATCGTCAGAAAGGGCAAGGTGAGTTCGGCAGTGCTTGCAGCTATAGAAGCTTCCGTCGAGAGTGATCAAAAAGAGCCTTCCCATCTCTCTAATTATGACCACTCGCGCAGACAATCAAACTTCGTCTCTATTTCTCTCTCTCTCTCTCTCTTTCCCTTCAAAAATCATCGTAAAACCGATCTCCATGTTAGAAAAAAAAAAAAAAAAAAAGCATTAAACAAACAAAACCCATAAGATAAAATCAAGCAGAGTTGACGAAAAGGAATCTATAAGACAGAAGAAACTGAAAAATCAAATAGATGGGCTATCACAATGCATACTTGGACTTGACGCAGAGAAAGAAATCCGAAGAAAAAAAGGCAGATTGAGATTTGGGTTTCATTTTTTCGATCTTTACCAGCAGTAGTTACAGAGAGATGACGAGCGCAACTGAATCGTACCATCGAGGGGAGGTCGAGTGTCCCTATCTATGTACTTATAATTGTTTGAAGACCTTCGTCGAGCAAAATGAAATTGGGTCTCTCCATTTTCTTTCAATAGGCTTTTATCTTCACTTTATATTGTTATCTTTAATTAAATAATTTATTTTTTTCTGTACGGCAAACCACCGCGATGGAATGCATGCGACTAATAACTTGCCTTATGAGATGTTTAAAGCCAGCAGGCCTAGTGACATGATATAATATTTGATAGCCAGAGCTTATAGGAAAATTCTGAAACCTTTTTTTATAGTAATTTGGAGTAAATTCAATCCTGATGGCCGGCAAGAAAGGGCTACAGCTACGTTAATAGTTGCCCTCCACCAACCTTTTGAAATTCTCGCAAAAAAATCAATCTATATTCAGTGAAATATATGTAATCGCTCAAAAAATACGCCAATTGCTTATAGGGCCCACCATATGTCAAATTCATACAAGTCCCAAAATCCTGACTCCATCACCCCAACTAAAAGTAGTGGTACAAGAGGATTCCTTCAGCAATCCCAGTCCGATGATTCCACAGCACTAACCACAAAAGGACAAAAATTTTGGAAGACAAATAACTCGGAGGCTCAAAGCAGCAATGAAGAACTCAATTTATAGTGGAACATCGGCCTATACAGTTCTTATACAAATACACATCTTCATCAATTTCGCCACAGCAATTGGCTGTAGATATGAGTACAAAAGCAGAGCTTGACCAAACATGTTGATCACCCTAGGCACCATATCTGATCAAGTGCTTGTTGCATTTGAGGATTCTTATGAATGAATAAACAACGTCAATAATACAAAAAACTGGATGCAAAACCAGCATAACTCTCCTAAAACGGCCCAAAATTGCAAGAGGGAAACATCAACACTTGTTGAGGGTGTAGATAGATGTCCAATAAAAAAAAAATGCTTGCCTCGCCAAAAGCCAAAAAGACATTAATCGCGAAATAAATAACCTCGCAAAATGAGATCCGCAGCTGAAATACGATTAGAAAGAAGAAACTCTTTCCTGAGGATACCTTCTCTCCACTACACCTATTCTCTGAGGAGGCCACACGATGTGGGTCGCCCTTCCTTGGACTAAACCCAGAGGAATCTGCCAATAAGAGCATGCGCAAGTTAAGCAAAGAATTGAGAAGGTGAAGGAAGAAAGACCATCCGCATGCAGACTGCTAACTAAGGTCAAAGTTCAGCTGCACGTTGACTCTTCAATAAAATAAAGCATGTTCAAATGGAACTCTCAATGACACAATTTACATTTCACTTTAATCATATATAACGTTCTGCATAATGTTCGAAATAATGACAACCATGATCTGGTCTTCCATTAAGTCTAGCAATAAACCTAGGAATTACTGCTTTTTGAAGCTATATGAAATGATAATCCGTCGAAGTCACACGTCTAAGCAACAGAATTCCGGTTTCCTAGCTCATGGAACTTGTTGATCTAGTCTTTCATTCCAGCATTATGGTAAGTCCCTCAAGGGCAATATAGTCTCAAGCTGACTTAGCATGAAAACAAGAAATATAACTCAAACATAGTTCCTAAATAAGTTAAACTGCACTTCCATTATGCTCTGACAAGTGTAGTGGCTATAAAACTGCTTTCTTGATCAAAAAGCATATTGTCCAGAAATAAAGTCTTTATTTATGGTGTTTCTTCTCATTAATGGAAGACTTGACCACAAGTATTACCAGGAAGCTTACATTATCTTCCTTTTGAGTTGTTCCTTTTCCAGATTGAAGTGTTATATTCCAACCAACCACAAAAACAGTTGACAGGACAACTTACTGGGCCAAAAGATCTGGAATCCATGCTAGAAGCTGAATTATCACCCTCAACCCAACAATGTCCTTCTGGAATCTTCACAACATCATATGAATTATGAGTAGTTCCAATCCAGTCACCTGGTAAGGCAATTATTCTCTTTATGTGTTTCTCCTTGTGATTACTTGGGGAGCTGCAGAGGATTGCAACTACAAAATATCATAATGCAGCATTGAAATGTCGGCATCAAAAGGACAATTTAAAAACACTCATAAATGAATCATCACACACTTGGTACACTCAGTTACATCTTACAAACATAAGCATGAGGAGGACAACAAAAAACCAGATATAAAACATTGCAGCATACATGATGGCAGCTTTAATATCCTTCAAAGCAAAAGATATAAGTCAAAGATGCTGTTAAGAACTACCTAGGATGCACGCAAAAACAGACCCATACAACTCATCTCTACTAGAAAGTAGGCTCTTTGTCACCAATAGATCAAGCCCGACAAACTTTGACTTAATGCACTCTTTTTAACTACTCATGCACAAGAAAACCAATATCACCTCAGAGAGGCTAATGAAAATAGGAAAGTGGGGACTCACTCGCATTTTGGCTGTAATTTATTATAATCAATTAGCTTAATATACTGAAGTACACTGAGTTATTCCCAAGTTCACCCAAACGAAACAATGAAGCTAAATACCATGGCTTGTGTTTTGAGTACAGTTTGCTCTACTCAACGAGCCAAGTTATGGCAATCTAACGTAGATTAGTACTTGATCATTGAGCCAGACTTCACTCAACCTCAAATTCAAATGAAGTGTGAATGCACTTTTATTGTCAAGACAAACAACTATCAGCTCTTAACTCAATTTGGCTTAGCTTACTACACTCATGAAGCCTACCAAAAGATACACTAACGAAGATTACACTATCTCCAGAACACCTAGCACATGAAGTGCACAATTCACATTCAATTATGTAAACCAACTTTTCATGTAGCATTTGAGTTAAGAATCTGTTATCAAATATGTAAAGGAAGTTGCCGCAGGAATATGTTTTCACCCTTTTTTCTCAGTCATGTATGAATGATATCATTGCATTTAAAACGGTTGGATTGCTTGGTGCAATCTGGCACTAACCTCCTTTCCGATGAAAATCATCCAAATGCCCAACAGAATGTAAACCCCAGACAACCAAACCATTTCACTTTTCGTCAAATGACTCATATCGCAAAACTGGTTATTTTCTTCTGGAATTTCTGTCAAAGGTATAACCAGATCATCAAGAATCAAGATGTTCCAAAATTTATACGAGTTGATCTATCTACCTTGATCCTTCAATGGCTTTATTCACCACATTTCGATACACATCACAAGACATTTAAATTTTACTGAGAATGCATATCACATCAGCAGACTTGTATAACAGATTACACCTAACAAATATGGAGTTGGCATAGAGAAGGAAAATGCATCCCCATAAAGACTAATTTGATGAAAAAGCAATCTCAAAAAAGCACGCCAAATCTCCAATTTCATGTACCTCAGATCTTGTCACTTATGAAAATCCAACACAACCTTAAATAACATAATACTATTTTCAAGTCAGAGGGGGGAGGGGGGAGGTGAAGGAGTTTGAAAAGGTCACAGGACACCTCGAAAAGATGGCTAAGCTCAAACTCCAAAGGAAGCAAATAGGCATTTCTTAGCACACAGGTTATTAGATTGCTAAAAAACGGGGCCAGAATACCTTAGCTCTCTCATACACCTCAACACCCCCCCATCCCCACAAAAGAAAAAAAAAAATTCTGATAGGCAAGCATTAACGTAAAAACGCTGTCAACCAGAAGGCTAAACAGAGGGTCGTTGCAGCATTTTTCAACTTCAACACAAAAATTAGGTACAATAAAAATCTGTAGCACCATGATACTCGAATTCATAATAGATATGATTATTTTCAAATACTGCTGCATTTTTATATTAAGTTCCACGTCGTTGACAGAGCACAAACCCCACGTCTGCCTAGAGCCACTAGAGTAAATGGGCTATTCAAGCAACACCAAAGGAAGAACAATGTACCGGAAAACTACAACATCGCCATGTGAAAACTTGTATTTTTGGAGGCAAAACTTCTCCACCAGCACGTAGTCATCTGCAGTCACACCCATAATCAGACCAAAAAAGTCCAGCCTTACAGCCTTTAATCTCTTTTTCAAAAAAACATACCCGTAAAAGTGCTGGCTCGAGGATTAAATGTGGGAGCCATTGAGCCACCGCGCACAGGAACTATACTTGCATATCGATCCGAAACAGTGAGGCCAACGAGCCCAAAGGTGAAATACTTGTTTGCAACATTCCATAAAAGATTTCGAGTCCCCATATCCAACTTTCCTCCGATACATACATATCAGGTGCCAAATCGAACCCTCTGCACCAACCATCGATTTTTTTTTTCAGCACTAGAACAGAGTTCTTGCTACAAAGTACAGATTAATGCTATAAAAGGGAAAACCACAAGTCCTACGGTATGTTTTCTACTAACATAGAAATTAGTGAAAGCTATTCCAGAAGACTGATTTGTATGAAGCGAAAGCCGCCAAGAAAGAAGTATTAACGAAGAAGAATAACCAAGCATTTAACGAGGTAACAACTGGAAAAGGAAAATAAACAAACGATGTGCGAAAGGATTCGTGGTAAGTTTACCTGGAATAGATTATTAGACATCTACGGACAGGAGAGAAATGCTAGGGTTTTTCCTGTTCGATATTCATAAAACACCAGAGAGAAACCCTTTCCTCCACGCGACCGTCAAAGGGTACAGCCGTTCTTTTTTTTAGCTTTTTTTTTTTGGTATCATTTTTTTTGGGTAATTTTTATTTATTTTATTTGTTGCTGTGTTTATTTGTTAAAATTTTTAAAAATATTCTCAAAATTTTAGAATTTTTATTTTATTGAGATTTATTAAAATTTGTGAAAGATAGATTATATATATGTAAAAGTTAAAAATTTTGAAATGTATTATTTTACTAGAAATTTTTATGCTCTAAATATTAGGGAAACAAACGTCGCTGGTCTTCTTTCTTTTTTTCTTTTTTTTTTTTATTTTTGCTTCCCATTGCAAATTGAAACCTTTCCCCTAAAAAAACGAAAAAGAAAAACAAGAAATGGGGAAATTCAATGGGTCAAAACACTTGAGTTGCCATAAACGTTTTGGCTTTGGAAATTAGGGAAAATTACGGAAAATTAAATATCAAATTCCTGAAATATCTATTACTTCAACTATAATTACTGCATAGAGTCCGTTTGTTTGCTACTTTCCGGTGAAACGTTAAAAAAAAAAATCTTTTTTTCAGTATTTGGTTATTCTTTTAAAATATTGTTTGATGTTTGACACCTTCATAATTTAAGTATTTACACAAAAGACTTAATTACAGTACAAGTTATTGTCGTTTACACTTTCTACATTTTAGTCTATGAAGTATCGATTTCAAGAGATAAGTTTTTATGGTTTATACTTTTAATATTTTAGTCCCTAAAGTATTGATTTCAACCGTTGGGTCCCTGAGGCAAATTTTTTAGATAAATTGATCTTTCGTCCAATTTCAACAGACAAAATGGGTGATCACGTGGATTTTAAATGTTATCACAGTGCTAACTTGGCCTGAAAGAGAAGAATAAAAACCACCATATGCATGTGATTTAACGGCTAATCAAACGAAAGACAATAATTAATTATTTTTGAAATATATGAAGCAGAATAAAATATTTTGAAACTTGAGGGAGGCTTATTAATTTTTGCCTATAAATATGTGGCGTACTATAATCTTCTAAAAAATTGGTTTACAAAGATTTAAGCTTAGTTTATTTTCTAGAAAATAATAAAACATTAGTTGACTTGAAATTTTTCTACTTTAACCTTATTTTCAGGTGGGTAGTACCTGAAAATAAGTAAACTTTACAACCAAACAATCGGAGCCTTAGTATTATAGAGAGAGCAATGCTTGGTGTACTTCCTGAGTTCTTCCAGGTTCTTCTGGAAAGAAAACAGGATTAATTTTAGAATCTAGAGGAGCCGTTGGATTCTTCTGAGAAGAACCCAAGAAGGACACCAAGCATGTCTCTTATAGAGATACTTATAAAGTTTTTATACAGAGAATTTTTAGGGGACTTGTTACCTGAAAATACCCAGTAAGTCATATTATCTGTCTACGGAGGACTTAATATTTGTTCCCATAGGACTTAACAATTCGTAAGGCTTTTTACTCTCTATTAAATTTTATTTCCGTTACTGTTCTCTTTTTGGTAGGTTACTGATTAATTCTAATTTAACCTTCTATGAGCAAATTGTCTTGAATAAGTATAAGTGCAATGATGTCAACTGATTTTGTCAAGAAAATGAGACCTCAATGATAGGCCTGAAGGCCCAAAAGAGTCCATATATACTAGGATCCAACCAATTCGAATATTTTTTTGGATAGTGGATGGTAGTTCAATAAACCGAACCGAGCAATACAAGCTAGTATATATATTGGTCATGTTTGGTTAATGATTAAAATATATATATATATATATTTAAAAAATGTTTTCCAATGCAAATATGATTTTTTTAAACAAAAAAATTTTCAATTCAATAAAATTTTCTATCTAATAATTGGCCTCAATTTTATGAAAAACAATACAAAAACTAAAATTTATTTTTACAAAAGTTCATAAAAACTCATCTCACAAAAATCTTCATCCAAACATACTTTTACTCTCACATTCTCAAGAGAATAAATTTTAAAAACTTTCTCTTTCCAAACATTTCTATGGATCCCATCATTCTCACAAACACCTAAATAACATATCTCAAATTTTTTTCTTAATCATTATACAAAAAAAAATTTCAAAACAAAACCAAAAATAGCCATTTACTTTTGTTATTAGGCAAACTAGTATATATTACTCATTTTTCTGAATAATGTGAAGGCAAACTAGTATTACAAAACATATTTGATAGAAAAACTTATAGCCGAGAATAACATGTCAACTTTGATGGAGATTATCCTGTTGATCTCACTTGATTTTGAAATTCCTCAGCAATTTCGCTACGCTGACAACTACTGTTACATAGATTCTGTCTCCAATATTTTCCAGAGATTGGAAATAGGCACGCCTCCAAGAACTCTTCAGCAGTAATGATCCACAGACTCCCCAAAACCCAACAATGAATCCGAGTGCAATGCTAGAGTAAAGCCATAGTTGGTCGTAGGAGTTTGCATGTTCTTGAACGCTGACATCTTCATGCTTGCCACTACTTGGTGGACCCTGAGTTGCTTCGTCTCCCAAACACTTTGTTGGAAGAGGCAAGCCACACAGATATCGGTTACCTGCATATACAGAAGCGGAGAAGCTTTGGAGCTGGGTACCTGTTGGAATTTTTCCCGAAAGATTGTTGTTTGCCAAATTCAAGTAGCCCAGTAAGCTCAAAGTCGCAAGACTTTGGGGTATTGGTCCTGAAAGATGATTTCTTGACAAATCTAAGAAGTTCAAGTCTTTCAAGCTATCAATGCTCTGAGGGATAGTTCCGGAAAGTAAATTTCTGGAAAGGTTCAATCCAATCAATCCAGAGAGACTTGTTATTTCTCTTGGAATTTCTCCTTCTAATTTATTGCTTGAAAGATCGATCAACTTTAGTAGATGAAGAGTTTTATCAAATTCGCGATTTTTCCCCTTGAAAATCACGAATAGATTAGCAATGTAATTATCCAGGAACAGGTTTCTTATAATTTGTTGCCGAGGACGAACGGCCAGCTTGTCAAGGCAACTCCTATAGTTAGAGCGGATGCAATCGCCGACGACGGACCCATAAGAGACGCCCTCGGACCCATAAGAGAGCTTGGACATAGGAGGAACAACACGAAGGAAAGAATCCAGAAATAAACTCGAACTTTCTCTTTTAGTCATGCAAGTGAAGTTAGTGAGGCATCGCGGTAGAGTCCCTGTAATATTGTTATCAGAGAGGTCCAAGATTTGAAGCCTTGAAAGCTGACACAAGTTCACAGGTATGCTACCATTGAACGAGTTTGATGATAGACGAAGAGCCACTAAGTTCTGTAGGCTTTTCCCTATCCATGCAGGTATTTTCCCAGATAGTTTGTTCTCTCCAAGATCTAACATTGCCAATGACCTGCAATTCATCAATCGCTCAGGCAATTCTCCAGTAAAGAGGTTATTTTGCAACTGTAGCATCCTCATAGTGCGCGAGCATCCTGATTGGCCGACAGAATCTGGGATTGTGCCGTTGAAATGATTGTTTGCCAAATTAAGCAATTGCAAGTACTGCATGTTTGAAAAACAGTATTTGGGGATTTCTCCGAATAATGAGTTATGTGAAAGATCGAGATAATTCAGATTCTCACTTACCGACAATGTCTCACAAAAGGATGTAATGGATCCTTGGAAGGAATTATTGGAAAGGTTTAATATGGTCGTCTTTGGATGAAGAGATGGCAAGAGACCATTGAAGCGGTTATGGCTCATGTCTAGTATGGGATATCCAGTAAAGTTCAATGAAAACCATTGACGAGGTATGGTACCCTGGATCTGGTTATGAGAGAGATTTAAGAAATTTATGGAGTGAGAAAGATCCCAAAACCAATCGGGGATGGTGTCTAAGATTTCTGCACTGGACATCTCGAGCCATTCAAATTCCCTTTGTGTTTGAAGCCATCGAGGAAAAGCTGGTCCCACTTTACAAGAGCTCAATTGTATAGTACGGAGACTAAACGGTGGAACCCAACTTGTACTAAGCTTCAGTGATAGGGAGTTAAAAGAGAAGCCCAACTGTTGTAACATAGAAAGATTCGACAAATGTGCTTCAGTGATAGCACCTTCTAAATAATTTGAAGTCACATCCAGAACTTGGAGATTTGAAAGTTTTCCTACACTTTCAGTCAAACTCCCATTCAAAGCGATTGTTGTACAAGCACAACTCTCTCAAGAGAGGGAATTGAGTAAGCTCAGGTATCACCCCTTCAAGGCTGCTGAAAGAGAGGTTAAGGACACGGAGATTGGTATATTTTGACAGCCAAGGGAATGCGAATGACTCAAGATGATTCGAAGAGAGATCAAGGGTTGAAAGAGGTGAAGTAAAATTAGCACGAGGAATAGCAAAAGAAATATTCTTTGGCATGGAGAGCTCGCAACTACGTAGATGCAAGTGTAGCAAAGAATTAGAAAGCATGTTAACCTGACCTGGCCAATTGACTGCATGGCTTAGGTTGACACCGCTCAGGTCCAAGTGTCTTAACGACGAAAGATTGGATAGCCAGTCAAGAGTATGAACCTCGGCCAATCCGGCTGCATTCTGGCTGAGATCAAGCTTGACAACATGATCTGTTTGTTCGCAGCATTCAACTGCTGCCCATTTGCAACAATCTTCCTCGCTTTCCCCCCACGAAGATGGCAGCCAATTAGACTCAGAATACGCAAGCTGGGCTTGTTTGAATTTTAGGAGGGCTTCTCTTTCTTCTGCTTTGCATCTAACCTGAGAGTTGTTCAAATTCAAACCACTTCCAAGTACTGTAGCTCCCATGTAGAGGAGTCCGAGGAGTATAAGCAGAAATTGATCAGCATACTTGCCTCTCATGATTTGGGTCAGTGGTAAGATCAGGGCGGGGAAGTATGAGTTATGAGTCGTCTAGTTTTGCTAGGTCAAGTGAAATGCTCGGTTCATGTTTATATAATAACTTCGGGTGATGCAGATTTTTTATTCTAATTTGCTTATAACTTGTCTTAAGGAAAGCAGTGTGAACATAAAAAAGAAGCGTTTGTAGAATTCATGAAATATATTTAATAAGATGAAAAATTTGGATCTCAACAAAACTGGACAAACAAACTCCTCCAAAATATGGAAATTTTTTTTCCCAAAAGCTATTCGCCTTCCTGTGACAAGCGTCTTATCAATGTAAGGAGATTAGACCGAGCACTAATTTCTTGCTTTCGCACTACTTTTAAAAAAGATTTCGCCGTGTATACTGTATTACTCGTAGCGCGCTCCTTCCAGGAAAAAATCAACCAAACAAACACCGTCGAAAAACAGAAGACAGTAAGAACAACCTCAACCTGCGGACCTCCGGGCCGGGTTCAATTCCCTTCCCATAGCATGTAAGTCACGCTCGCGTCAATGTTGACCGACTGCAGATTTTCTTTTTGAAATGGTCTATCGACGTGTTGGCCTATATTCTCTTTGGCATTGACTGATTGGGCGACTTTCAGCAGGGTGAGTCTCTTTTATGGCGCTGGAAAAACCCAAAGCGTTATGTTCGACGACCCTGTAGTATTTTTTGCGCGTAACGAGCTGCTTTGTCATTATTTTCATCGACAGCTCAATTGTATTCCTTATAATATGAAATGGATTCCCTCGGCTTCAGTTGTCCCTACCACGTCCACGACCCAGTCAAACCATTATACAGGCGAAGAGACTGAGAAAAGATGGATCACGTCCAAGACGCGGCCGAGAACAGACAGAAGATGAATTGATTCAGCTGACTTGGTGACGGACTACATCTGTTGTTAATCCTTTCCTTAATATGAGAACTTCTCTCGAACGTAACAAAAGGTTTGAAACAATCCCAATTCCCAACCACCCACCGAAAAAATTGGATTCCAACCAAAAAGAAAAAGCAGCACCAAATACGAAAACGAGTGGAATGATTGAACTGATTGCTTTGTTTACTGGCTTTCTTAGTCCGTGTAGTATTCCTACTTTTATTTTGCTTAAATTTATGAGAAATTTGAACAAGTACATATATGTCCTTTGAATCTGTGTAGATCAAACAAATGTCATCTTGCTGATTATAGAAAGTCTTACATCGTTAGCTCCTTAAAGCTTAAACACAGAGGTGCAGATATGGTTAATTTTCACTTAGTAGTCTGACACCTCTTCGATACGAAGTTCAGATTTTCAGTCTCTCCATATGTTGTTACCTAAGGGGATTAGATAGGCGCAGCAGCAGTGTATCTTTTTCCTCTCTCTTTTTTCTTTTTTCTAGGCAAATAAACAGCAGCAGTGTATCTGCTTGTATTAATGTGCTACGCTTAGAACTACTTTCAAGCAAAAGTACCGATCCTCATGATCACGTTTTCAGAAAAACATCAGAATATTCTAAAGGCCATCTTGCTGATTATTGTAACTCATAAGCAAAACGTCGGCTATATGATAATAATTAACTGCAGAAATGCTGACTTTCTGAAGGAGATGACAAATGGGACAACGATAAAAGTTGCAGACAGGCGTCTCGAGGGAGCAGTGGAAGAAGCAGAGCTGTAAGAGCTCTGAAAGTAGCATTCTAGTGCCATTCAGGATGAGGTCTTCATGAGACCTTCGATGGCGGAAGTGGTGAAGATGTTGGAAGGCTCAATTCACATCAATATGACGCCAATGCCTTGGACACGGTTCTGGAGTTGATTGAGGAAGGCCTGGGTGATATATACAAAGCAATGCAGAGAGAGTTCAATCACTTCAGCTCCTCCTTCACAGTCAATACCCAGCGCTCATCTCGCGCTTCATGACAGAACACCAATGGCATTCAATACGGAAAAGATCTGTTTATAAAATCTAAAGCCTAAAGCTTAATTTGTGGATAAAATCTACTATTTTTCATCCATTTAAATTTTGTTCTAGACAACGAGTGATTTAACTTGGTTTAAAATTGTGATTTGGGATAGGGTTACAGCTAGGGGAGCCAAGTGCACAAGGCATGCAAAGATCTATCATTGTAATTTGTAATTGTTTTTCATTTTCAGTTCTCTGTTGGTTTAGTGAGTGGACTGATTTTTCTTTTTCTTTTTTCAGTAGAATTTATGGGATCTGAGAATTTGATCTAGGTTATTGTCATCAGTTCCAAAGGTTCATCTCTGTGTGCGATCATCCCACATCTTCACAACAAAAGGCCCCAAACATTTAGCTTAGCCTGGAATATCATTACATATTTTTACAAGATAACGTACAAATTTAAACTCAGCTAAGTAAAATGCTTATAAGCCAAGGGACACAGAAGTAAGCAGGCTGCTTAAGAGGTAAACGTGTCAATAATAGTAGTGTGGAGGGGATCACTCAAATGGGTAGCCCAGTTGTTGAGAGGACCCTTTCCTGTGGCAGCGGCTTGGACAGCAAAGCCAAGGAAGGCAACCATGGCAAGACGAGCGTGCTTGATTTCTGCCAATTGGAGCGTGGCCTTCTTCTCTGGGTCAGAGGCCAAGCCAAGAGGGTCGAAGTACTTCCCACCAGGGTAAAGCCTCTTCTCCGGGTCGAGCTCTGCGTTCCTCTGGAACTCGATGTACCCAATGACCAGGACTTCAATCCATATCAATGCGGTTATGGAGAATGGAAGTGGTTGGCCAAGGTAAGATGAACCTTCAACCAGCTCCACCTGAAATAGAAACGACGGTGTAAAGAGTTATTTCAGTTCAATAAGTTTGAAATATTCTATAGGCATCTTAATAAGCCGACGTGCCGTATATACCCCAACGGTTTTATACCTTTCCAGCGTCTTGCCAGGTAACTCCGGTGAGCCACTCAACAGTAAGGGCACCGAGAGTGGCCAACATGGCCCACCGACCATGAATGAGCTCGCACTCACGGAATCTCTGCAGACCAAACACCTCGCTGTACGGCTGGAACGGGGTTGACTTCACGTCTGAGCTCTCGAACCGGGTGCCGATCACGTCGCCAGCAAGGTTCTTGGCCAGGTTCTGGTCCAAGGAGTCCAAGTCGAACTGCAAGTACTCCGCGGGCTTCCCCAGGCCGAAAGGGTCGAATCCGTAATCCCCTACCAAGCTACCATCCAGCCATTCCGGAGCTTTGGCTCCCGGGTACCACAGTGGGCGATCCGTGCTGGGCTTCACCGATGCTTTCCTGGGTCGACTTTTCTTGGTTCCGAACCCAAATCGGGCTTGGACTCGGCCCGAGTTGGAGTACACATCGGTCAGACGTGTTCCCATGAAGGAGGATGTAGCGGCAGCGGCTGTGGTAGCAGCCATGGCGTTAGGCTAACTTGAGAAGGTTGTGAAGCGAGTGCAGGGGTTCGAGAATGGTTGGGTTCGGTTATATTTGGAGAAGGAGAGGATTTCCGATTTTTATCTAAGGGTTGGTGGACAATCTACGGTGAGGGTTTCTGGCCGTTGGATGGGGTAGCGTATCTATCTGACGGGTCCGAGGGTCTAGCCCTTATCTTTGCCTTATCCGAAAGTGGTCTTGTGGGGTCTGGACAGGTGGTCCACGAAACTGGACGTTTATTGAGTTCTTTGTGGTTGACGATGCAAATAGAAGAAAATCCTCCAGTTTGTACGTGTGAGCTTTTGAGAAGCTCGTGGAGTCAAGAGTAAGTGGATGTTGCTGGCTGGGCTCCTTTGTATTTGGCCCAAACAAACCAAAACCAAAGAAAACAAGGGCAAGAAGGTTGAAGAACAGCCCCTTAAAGGTGAAGATAAGGTAATGTACATCTAAGCCCAGAAATCTCCCTACTTCGGATTGACTCTCTATTTCTCTCATCGATCAAATTTAAAAAGAGATAGTTATAATAAATAATCTCTAGGACATATACTATCTCTATACTAATTAATGTTATTTATATAAAATTTTGAAACATAAATCTTATAATAAAGTTTATTTTTATGTCTATCACTCTTTAATTTTACAGTACAATTTAGATAGAAAATTATAAAAAATTAAATTTTTCTGTACTGTCACGTCCACGGTCCAGCAAATAGCCACGTGTCAACTTTTACGAGCTTATCTTCCTTGTCACATTCCCACGCATAAATATCATGCACCTTGATTGCGAATTTACATAGAATAATCCTAGGAAAAAACAACATACAATAATCAAAATGCCGGTTAAGCCGCACCGAGGAAGACGACAAAATACCAAATAAAATCATGGACCCAAACCTTGGAAACCGGCTCTAGCCGGTGAAGGCATTTCCCTCGGCTGACTCCTGGGGCGGCAAACTCACGAGGTTTACCTGCTGTTCCGGTTTCTCTGTTAGAATTTCTCCTCTCTCTGTCTTTCTCGGACGTGCTTCTTCCTTTCCCTTCCTCCTTCCTGATATTTTCTCTCGCTTTGATTCTCTGTTTTCAGTTTGTTTTCGTTTATTTTTGAGGATTCGCTGCTCGGTTCTGTGCCTCTAAGGTAACGCTGTTTCTCTAGATCTATTTCGTGGTTTTCTTTCGTCCTTCGTTACTATGTTTGGTTGCTGAGAAAGTTCAAAAAACGAGAAGGAAGTTGAATATCTAATACTCGCTTCGTTTTTTAGTTTTGTCAAACGGAAAAAAAGAAGAAAGAAATCAACGGCGTGGAATTTTTTAGTCTTTTTTTTTGTTTTTGTTTTTTATTTGGGTGTAGAAAGGCGTACGCTGCAAACAATAATAGCAGAAGATAACTAGAAAGAAAGCACAACTTGATTTGTACGAGTTCATAGAGGACTCATATTCGCCCAAAACGAAGCATCAGTATTTTAGAGCTTTTATAAACTGAAAAGCAACTTGTGCTCATGGTTTTGTATTTTTTTTTTGGTTTTCCTGTTATGGAAGTTTTTCTGGTTGAAACTCTTTGTAGCGTAAATTTTTTGCAGTTGGATGGAATATTTAATATTCGAACTTTCTTTTTATATGCATGAGTGTCTCTAACCTGATTCTCATATGGGCGTGTGCTCACGTGCGTTTGTTTTGGATGAATATTCATCCGTATTATGCAGAGCTTCTTATATCGAAGTGATCGATTATTGGTCTTTCGGAATTTTTATTGATTTTGAAGTCGGTGATATTTACATGGGAAAGAGAGAGGGAATACAGGAAAGGATATAAATTTGATTTCTTAAGAAAGTAAAATTTCCAAAAAGATTGGAGCTTGTGATTTTTTTATTTTTTTTATTTTTCAGTGCTTATTTTTCCTTTTCTTAATTCTTTATTTGTTTGTTTCTTTCTCTGTAGCACGTTTGCATTTTCGTACATGTGCAAGTGTTTCAATTTGCGTCGTGAGATTAATATATGTGTGGTGTATCGACTTGTATTGTTTGAAGACTGGCCTGGCTGCTAAAGCTAAGTTTTTTCCATTGCCCGGGGGATTTTGATGACAACTTAAGATGCTGTTATGTTTAGCTATTTTTTGAACCACTCCATTTTGATGTATTATTTATTTATACAGGGAATTGATATGATGAAAGGTACCAAGGGTAAGGGGGCTGCTAAGCACTCGAAGGAAACTTTGAAGCCTGTGGATGACAGGTTAGTTCTACTGTTTTGCCCAACATTTTTAAGGCTTAAGCTCAAAGATATTATTCCTTTTCATGATCTATTTTTGTGATCCATTTTTGGGGCATTGGTTTCATCGCCAATTTGCTATCTTAATAAGCTTTTGATATCTGATGTTGCATACTCAATGGCGTATACAGCGGTTACAGGAATATAGTTGTGGTGTATCATGTAAACTTTGATTTTTCAGAAAGTTGGGGAAGCGAAAGGCTGTGATGAAGGCTGACAGGAGTAGCACACAGAAGAAGCAGAAAAATGCCAAGAAAGACCCTAATAAACCTAAACGGCCTCCTAGTGCTTTCTTCGTATTCCTGTTTGTATCTCTTCTGCTGCTCTCTATAGGAATTTTTACTTGATTTTGGGGAGATGTGATTTTGACAATCGATCTAATCCATTTAATGTAATCTGATAGTGAGGAGTTTAGGATTGACTTCAAGAAAGAACATCCTGATGTTAAAGCTGTGTCAGCTGTAAGTAATATAAGATTTGCTTTGTTTCCGTATGATCATGTAATTTATTTTCTCTAGAGGCTGACTGATTTGTTTGTTGTGTACCTTACTTGAAGGTCGGGAAAGCTGGAGGGCAGCGGTGGAAATCATTGTCTGACGCTGTAAGAGCTCTTATTTTTAATCATTCAGCTTAGAAATTGCATTTGTCTGAAAACTGGTGGAGAATTTGATTTTGTGTGAAAATCTTCGATCTACTACCTCACTTTCATTGTTATCATTGAAAGTCATTGCCAATTGGCTGAATTGGTATTGACTTGAATATGCCAAAGGATCCATGGCTGTTTTTACCCCCTCAATCGCTTGAGGAAGATGGGTGTTCTAGAAAGGTTGCAAATGAAGTTGGATTTAGATTGATCCTTTTTTGGTCACGATGAAGTCATTCAGTTATAGGCACATGGTCTTTGAGTGAATGACCTTGGTTGTGATAATGATAGGTTCTTTTGGAAGACAAGTGCTCTGATGTTCTGTTTGGGGTTTGGTTATATGCAATAAAGCTTTTGTTTTTGACTTAAGCTTTATTGCCTGGTTTAAAAGGAAAAAGCTCCATATGAAGCTAAAGCTGCAAAAAGGAAGACCGAGTATGAGAAGCTTATGAAGGCCTACAATAAGAAGCAGGTGAATACATCACATATTTTTTTTATTCTTGGTACTTTGGAAGGGTTCTTGACAAGCTTGCCATTCCTTTGCTTATCTTCATAGGAAAGCACAACAGATGATGGTGATGAGGAGTCAGACAGGTCAAAATCTGAAGTGAATGATGAAGATGATGAAGCTACTGCAGAGGTTTCAGTTGGCCTTCTTTATGACTTGAGTTTCTAGACACTTATCTAAATACTTGGGGCGAAAACATATGACCTGACTGAAGTAAAATTGCAAATAGTATGATTAATAGAAGATGCGTGGCCCTAAAAGTGAATGGAGACTAATATGAGAAAGTAGCGTTACCTATTTAGGGAACTCATGTAGGAGGCTTAAGTAATCATGCACATTACTTAAAGTTCGGTGCTTTACATAAAGGGCACATATAGGGTTTGAACTCACAGTTTAAGGTTCAAAAAGGTTGCAAATATTTTTGATTAGTTGCATGGTGGCTGTAACTCACATCCTCACGTCCTGTAAATAGCCCGGACAAAATGACCATTTATTTTTTAATGTTTTTGGGTAATGGGGACTGGGGAGTGCATCAGTGTAGATAAATTTCAAAGAAGCTTAGGAAAAAAAAAAAAAGTTTCAAAGAAAATGTTGTTGTGTTTTAGATGGTAAATAAGTTGAATTGAAAAGGGTTTTCACACCCAAACCGTGGACTCTTTCTTGATGCAGTGATCGATTTGTTAGTCAAGTCAAGATGCAATTTTCTGTGTCATACATTATTCCATTTTCGCTCTTAGTTGTTGCTGTGGTAGTTTTAGCATATGTACTTAGAACTGCTCTGTTTCTTTGCAGCAGGATGAGGAAGAGGGGGAGGAAGAGGAAGAGGAAGAGGATGAGGATGAGGATGAAGACTGAAAATTGGTTGCATTTTGACTTGGGCATAATGGTTGATCTAGTGAGGAAGGGGGTGAATTTTGTGTGTTCATACTTCTAGGTTACATTTTGGCGCTCTTTGGAACCGGAAAAACGTGTTTGTGCTACTGGCATTGCCCTATTAGTTGTATATTAAGCAGTAGCTTTCATCTTTTAGTTAGATATGGTGGTGCTAGCTCTTTTGATACTTGATAGCTAAAGGTTGTAGTCTCTCATCTCAGTTAAAAGTTGACATGTTCATTTGTTCATTTGAAGAACGATAGCTGAAGTAATCTGGATTCGAAAAGTACGATAAGAATACGTGAAATTATTTTAGTAATTTGGTCACGATGTAGTGAAAAAAAAGGGCTTCTAAGGCCACGCTGTGAGTACACTCTAAAGACCAGCACCGTGGTGGGAGCTGTCGATTTTTCTCTGTATTTTTCAGTCCGCGCTACCGTGTGGGAAGGAACACTTGGCAATGGAAAACATATCACAGTGGGCCACGAGGAGGTTACCTAAAACTAGTTGCAAGACGAGGTCTACGGGAAATGTCTAGTTTGCTTTGAGAGAGCTAAACTAGGTTGCACATAGCCGGTCAGAAGTGTCGCAATTGTAGACCTCTCTCAAACGACAAAAACTCCTACCATCTTAGATTATTATTATCCTACCACACAACACACAATTGAATTCCCAATGGGGCTTTTATTTACGTTTCTGAGCTGTCAGAGAGACTCCGACGTTTTCTTGATAAGCCCCTCCTAGTACGTACCCACCGTATGAACTAGGCTAATTTATTCGCGAATGGAAGTGTGGAAAACTTTTTATAAATATAACCTACACGTTAAACAACTGTTGATTTGGTAGACCTTTCTTTCAGGCTTTCACCAGAAAAGCAGAACACTTTCTATGAGAGAGAGTAAACTCAACAAACCCTCTTCAAAGTGTATGGTCTCCACAAGATTTGCCTAACTTACAAAGCTAGACAACAATAATCACCCGAAATCGACATCTAGTTGATAGTGACATCGACCTTTTCGTGTCATAGGAAACGAAGTTTTCAGCTAATATACTACAAGTCATATTCTGCAAATGAACAGAACAAATAGAATCAAACGATTTACTTTTTGAGGTTTGCTGAAAACAATTTACAGTTTGAACTGCGGCTTGCGGGACACAAGAATTATATACAATAGGCAAGGTGTTATGTACAGTTTCCCAGCACCTGATTATGTTCAGTCAACGGTAATGAGGGTCATAAGAAACAAATGCAGGATCTGGGACAATGAGAGGCAACTTATCGATGTACATAAAGAGTCTCTTCAAGTTCTCCCTGGAGATAGTGGACAAATCAACAATTTCGTTGTGACTGATGTAGATCCAAAGGTCATCTGTGTCCACTCGGCTGAGACAATCCCGGCAAAAGGGACACGACTGAGATCGTGCACGCCTACAGCAACCACGAAAGAATAACACAATCAGACTTTAAAAATTAATAATATAATATAGCGAGAACCAGAAGAGAAATGAAATCTAGACCACTCATTTTATGAACTGGTGAAAAAAACATGGATGTCTTCGAGTTACATACATTTATAGGTAAGATATGTCCAAAATGAAGAGTCATCTTAACTCAGTTTCCATAAGAGTGATAATTTGTGCTTTCATGGTCAAGTAGACCAACTTAGCAACATGCCCTAAATCAAGTGGCACTATCTCTTGTTTGGAACCATAAAAGAATAATTTCAAAAGCAGCAACAGAAAGGGGCAGTCAACATTTCGACAATGTCTAATCTCCATGCAGGTGTCCCAATCCAAGAAAGAGGAAGTGAGCTCAATATACTTCTCAATAACAGTCAGTCCTGGAACTTATCTAGCTAACTATTTACCAAATCATTGCTTTCCACCAAAGAAATACCAACACATCTAGTAACTTTTTGATTCCTTAAGTACCAAAAAAGGGGCTTTGTGATTTTTTTTTCAAAGGTTCTGAGACAGCAAAAAAGAAAAAATCTGGTACCTTCGAGTTTCATATGTAAAGATCAGGTCAACCTACAGTCAACTGAAACCCACTTTGCAGACAGATTCAACAATGCATTTGTTTAACCCTCTATGGTCACCTGTAAATCCCCAATTGAGCAAGTTTCTAACCTAAAATGCTTATCTGGGTATTGCTGATCTAAATGAGAAAATGAGTTCCTCAAGCTGAGAGCATAGTATCTTTCAGGGTAAGCAGCACATAGACAGATCCACAAATGCTGGCTACCATTATTTCTGTAATGAGTCTTGGAAAGGGAATGATAAAACCCTCTCAGAAAACCATTCTGAAAAATCCCGATCATCAAACTGGACAAATTTTTGTGTATCTGATGAACAAAGTATGGTGCATCTGATCAACAAGTTTTACAAGAGCTAATTGAGGATGAATCAGATTCTAAAGCATAAAGACCTTAACCATGATGCCAAACAGCATGGTAAGTCGATGGAGGCAAGTTGCAATTGAAGGGGAGAGAGAATGAGTATGGTAGCTGAAATCTAGTTAATGATAAGGGCCCAAAAATCTAGCAGCATAGAATCTGGATCGCAGACTGCAGAATACATATATTATTTTAGCCTGTGCATTTGCATGACTGTGAGACCAAGAGAAGCCTTTCTTTTAGACAATTATTTGATCCACTCATGAGATTCCTGTATGATAATGGGATGCTCACTTCACAAAATGGATCACAAGTTTGTAAGGAACAACAAGAAGGCAATGGGCTTCAGGTATTCAGTTGCATCAATTGACAGTGCCCATCAAATGCTTTGTTTTCCATAGTTTTTACTAGTTAAGAAAATGAATGCACTGCTCGAGGTCATCCCTATCTCCTTAATAAGTACATGATCATCACCAATTTAAGATCTGATACATAATATACTAACAGCTAGTAAATTGGGTAACAATTAGCATACCAAGTTCGGTAGCACTTCATACACAGTGAATGGCTGCAAATGGGCAACACGACCTTGCTGTTAATTTCCATGCAAATACCACATTCTTCTTCTCTCTCCAAATCAATTTCAGAAAGCTTTCCTTTGTCCGTCTCATCTTTTCTCTTGTATCTGATGGCACAAGTTTCTCTCTGTTTCCTGTCTTCTACATCAGTGATTCCCCTTTGAAGTTGCAATAAAGAGGGAAATATGACACCTGTTCTTGAAGAGTCCCAAAAAGGTAAAAAATATAGATTGCTATACCGTTGGAACTACTCATTGAAGAAAATACATGAAGGAGCTATGCACTGAATTGAAAGAAAGAAAAAAAGTGTTTCTGAGTACTTGACAGAAAAATTCAATTCCAATGGAATCTAATTACCATAGAACTCTTTAAGACTGGCTTTCCTTTCGTGGATATACATGGTACTCTTGCCGTCTTCATACACCTGCGACAAACCTAAAACTGTCACACCCTTCACAACATAAAGTAACATTTTCCATGCTATGAAATGATATGTTAGATAAGGACATTAAAGCAATCAAAGAAAAGTGGCTGCAACAAAGATAACACTCAAAAGGACTGAAAAGAGCTACGAGAAAATGCAAATAACCTTGTATATTAGAATTCTAAGCAATCCCAAGGCACCAGCAAGATGACAATCGGACCACTGAACAAGAAAGAGAAAAAACTGAGCAGCTGGGCAGTAGGATAACCTCATTTGGACGCAGGCGCCATCATATTCCCTCGGATAATCTGAAGCCCTGTATCAAAGATGTACTCTACGAGTTAAACTCATGGTTAAATAACATAGCAGAAGGTACACATCCAGTCGCTAGGTACGAAAAAATTATCAGAGGCAGAAGACTTATAGCATGCACTCAAAGTAAAACGCAAGAAAAGGCCCCAAAATTTATTAGAAACATGCAATGGGCTCAAAGAAGTTCAAACACTGGCTGCTGACTGCAATGACCCAACTCTTAAAAATAACTAAAGGCTTAGGATCTCATCTTTGAAACAGGATTTGCACATGGAGCTTACACAAGCTGCCAATCTCTGACAGTCTCGGAACTTAAAAAAACAACCTAGTCTCTTATGATCACTCCGGTTTTTGCGTCGTCGTCAAAAAACCAACACCCCAATAAAGCACACCACAAAATTTCAACACAAATCACTGTAAAAGCACCGGCAATATTCATCTTCAGGATTCAAGAAAGAAATAAGCTTAGTACAAACAGAAGTTCCAGAACTTCATTACTGTAACATAACATAACTCCTTAAGGCCCATTCGATGCAGAACTAGCAACACTAATTGGAATTGACCACAACTTTCTTCCAATTGGGTATACTGCACATACCAATGTTATAAGTTCAGTTCCAAACACGATTCCTTCATGGGGGAATAAACTTTTAGAAACCCTTTTACGGGAATTAAGCAGCTAAAACCAGGAAAACAGAGAAACCCAAAAAACAGAGGAATTGAATGCATAAAGACAAGGAAGAAGGATTGATCGCAGCTAAGACAGCAAGGCAAAAAAGCATATAATTCCAGTAATCTTAATCCCAATCTCAAAGAATCATCACGTAAACTAAAACCCACCAACGACAAAGAAAGGCGAAAAAGCGAAATTGCGAGGGAAAGACAAATTTACAGGGTATTGGCAAACTGAATATCAGCTTCGAGTGCCTTCAGGGAATCCTTGAAAGACTTGCGCATTTTTTCTTGATTAACTCATCCACCAACAGCTCACCGAACAACCCTAACACACTCCACCACCATTCACTCCCACCTCAGAGGCCGAAAACCAACAATCCCCGACCAAACCAAAGCAAACCAAAATCTCCGTATTTATCTAATCCCTCTGACACTCAAAATAAACATCCCCGAAAGCCGCTAATTTTCTTTTTCTCCTTTATCTCTGATAATAATACTTCGGTTTAACTTCCGCGCGTCCGTCCCAGAAATACCTGCACACTTTGGAGAGGTTTCACAGAGAGAGAGAGAGAGAGAGAGTGAGAGAGGACTTGGGTGCTTGGAGCACACGTAACAGTCAAATACATATCCCTTTATATCAATATATATATATATATATATATACACACACATCTCAACTGTTTACTAATGCAAAGTAGCGGGTGGCTTCATTAAATGACCAAACTGCCCACCATCAGACCTCGAAATTCATAACGTTATCGCTTCCTGATATTTCTGCACACTGCTCCAAAGCATGGTGGGTACTGGAAAGTAGCAAAATTTTTTTTTTTTCTCCTAAGAAAATATTATTAACATATTAATAATCTTGCAGTGCTTAGTGGGGCTGAGGTGTCGTTCTGTGGTGAGCGGTCATAGCGTGTGTGTGCGCCTTAGTCAGTGACGACTAGGAAGAAGATGATCTAGCTTATATCAACAAGACAAGTAGTTGGAGAAGGTGGTGTCGGCATCTGTTGACACGTGGAGGGCATGCATGAGTCACTCTAACCGTTAGTTGTGGATCCCACCATCGGTGGTTAGCCTTTTGAAACTTCTAGTGCGACGTGTCGTGTTTGGAAAAAGCTAATGGACCCACTAGAAACCAAGCTGCACTCTAATAGAATAGCCAAATATGTAGTGGATCAATCTTTTGCCTTTTGTTTTTCTGTTTTTTTTTTTTTTAATGTTTTTGTTTTGGGGTTTCTAAGGTTTCTAATAAAATTGTTGGCACCCTCATGATTAGATTAAGATCAGAAATTGTGAATTGGTGTCGCCTCTCAGCTTAAATTATAGTATAATGAGGTGTGACAAGGACGATATTGTTGCTTATGGATAACTATATGCTCCATTCAATAAGTTATTTATGTTATACAATCACTTTCCACAGCACCTAAATAGTGGAAGACTGTAATCCCAAGGCACATCCAATCCTATTAGGTACCATAATCGTGATTAATTGATTAAGTTTATCCAATAATTCAGAACAATAATTACAAATCCAACATATTAGCTTTTTCCTCCATAAACTAGACTTATTTTAAAGTAATTTTTGTATGCCAAAATTTTGATTTATGAGAATTACATAGCGTTTGGATGGTAAAATTTTAACAAATTTTTTTTTTAAAATTTACTTGTATCAAACACATTTCAAAATTTTACTTTTAATTTAATTACTCATTTATTAATTTCAATACATTTTTTTTTTAATACCAACACAAAATTTTATAATCTAACGCTATGTTAACGAAAAAATTAAGAGTGAAGATTTGAATTAATTTTTTATATTTATTATAATATAAAATTATGATTTGATAAAGAGAGAGAAATTATTTTTTTAAGTTTTTTATAATCAAATGTCACTCAAACATCACCTGATCTCTTGAGCGAGCTGTACATTCAAACGTCGTAAGTTCGAATTCTAAAAATTCAAAAAAAAATAAAAATAAAAAGAGTCGAGAAGCTACTCGGAACAGAACAAGAAGAAGAGCAAGAAAAAGTGACTAGTGGCCAGTGCTTTACTGCTAAAGCAATGGGCACACGGAGAAGGAAAGCAATCCCCAGAAAAGTCTCTGTTAGCCGGACTAGGTACTCAAGACAGCGCCGAAGATGTAGAAAACTCGTCTACTTTCTTGGACTCTGGGTGCATTTTATTTTTAGGTCGATGACTCTGTCAAGTATCGTAGGATACTATTAAAGTGGGAGACTTTTCCGGCAACTGATGTACAGCATAGCATCCATGCACTAGCTGAGGTCAAACTGCGTGTGGCTCTCACAACCTTGGATGCAACTGGGGTAGGCATCGTTACAGAGTTGGTAACGATTTTTCAGTAATAAAATTTTGAGCCAAAGATTAATAACACTGGACGAAAATGGCAAAAACCTGGTATTTTCACACACAAAAGTAACTACCAACAAAAATAAATAAAAAGAAACAAAGAAAAACATCACATTCTTACCTAAAAATTATTGGTTAAATGTCAATATTTTCGGGTCTAAATTTATTGCATTAAATCTTTAAACTATTAATTTTTTTTTAATAATCGTCACTAGTAAGATCCCACTGTTGAAATGTGCAAAAAAAAAAAAGATTAAGTGGCAAAATATTGATTGTTACATGTTATGAAAAAGATGCGACCTTAAATCTGCAATGATGATTATTATATACTTATATTGTTTGGGTGACTTAAACCTTCTCGTTTTTTTTTTGGGGGTCAAATAATCTATTATTCTGTGGGCAAAAGGGATCCGGGATGCATCATACATGCTGTTGTCTGATACATGCAAGATTCTCTTACCATCGTTGGCATCTTGTCAAAAATAGAATAGATTATCTAAATTTAAAAAAGGAATAGATCGTCTAAGAACAAGAAACTTAGAAAAGGTCATCCAATACAATTTAACAACCGTAAAAATAAAATAAAATAAGATTGCCCAATTTAAAATCTCCACAGCAGCCCAATATATGAAAATTAAAGTAAAATGTAACGGAAAAAACTAGAAGAAAACCAAAGACCACTCCATACTTGACTCTTCATCCGTATTCCACGTTATTTAAAAAAAAAAAAAAATTATCAAAATAAAGAAGTCACAGTCAAAGGTCATGCAAGAATCCTCGTTACGAAAAAAAAAAAAAAAAAATCAAATTATCAAAATAAGAAAGTCACAGGCAAAGGTCATGCGAGGATTCTGGATTACAAGAGGTAGAATTCTCGCAGGACAATCATCTAAAGCACAAACCTTGAAACCACTGAATGATTGGTTTGGTGACAATGGCTGGCCAACCTCTCGCGGGAAATTGATGAGAGAAGTAAGCTAGCATCAACCCATCCGGGTAGTTTAAGTGGACGAAGGCTTAAATGAGGGGTTGGTTAGTCTCTTCAAAATTTATTATAGAGCTGAACCTAACCCATGCTTGCAGATATTAAACAAAGGTCCATCCAAATCCGATACAAGTAAATGAATACCTGAATTTTCCTTGAGCTAGCGTGTATTTTTGCAGTGAGAATCTACCGTTCGCTTGCTGGAACTAACACCCAGCTCAGCTACGCATCCAAATAGCATTATAGAAACATTTTTAATTTTCTGGAAAGAAACATGGCTTTTTTTTTTTTTTGCCTTTCTGATTAATGCAGCAAAGTGCAATTACCGAACAGAACAAAACCTCTCTAGGAAGGCAGGTAGACGACAAAAACCCAAAAGAACTAGAATCTAATAATCTATAGGCCTTTCTCAAGGATGGTTCGAGTCTTCAGTATCCCGAAACATGGGTTTGTTTGCAACTGAGTAGAAGTCTTCAAGTAAAACAAAGACTGTTGTGGCTTTTAGCTAGGACTGCAGCAAAAGAGAACCTTAGAAAATGGACAGCAAAAGAGAAATCGTGCCGTGCAAATCTTCTCGATAGACCAGTACCCAGCAGAACCCAAACGTAGCTCCAGGGAAAAAAAGAAACGTCAAATAAAGACCAGTGCTGTTGAATCTTTATAATAGACAGACAGATTCTGTAAATGCCAAATATGTCAAAACCGTCAATAGTCAACAATGTCGGTTCAGAAAATGAAACGTCCAAAAGGTTCAATTTCATCTATAACAAGGGAAGTGTGAAGAAAAATATGAGCCTTGACTATAACCGTCCTTCCATCGAACAACGTCAAAGCACGGCAACCATGGTATTCAAGTCACAATACAATACCTCTTCTAGCCAAAAATCCCCATTCTTTTGATTTCCGATAGAGTTGGCAAAGGAGCTGAACACCTTCAATGCTTGCAACCAGCAGCATGTCTATGTTGGCTAGAGTCTTATCATGAGCGCACGAGGGTGCTCAGGATCAGACCCAACAATTTGATCACCAAAATACCTGAACAATCAAACAGGACCCAATTCATCGATGGTGATTTCCACAGGGACCCTCAGATTTAGTCGAAGTGTATCCCATCCAGCTCTGTCTAACTGCTGGATGAAGTCCTCAAATCTATCTTCCATCTGCAATATGCTTTGAGCAAGCTGATGGAAGACATTATCTGAACTGTCCCAGTTCTCATGTAGCCAATAGGTCTGCCACACACTCCGCAAGACAGACACACTCGTAGCTCCCACCTGCAATTAAATCTCAAGTTTGAATAAGCTAAATCCATATGTCCTTGCAAATAATTTACATGCATACCTTGAACGAGATGAAGACCTCAAAATCTCCGGGCTGTTGGTTCACCATAAGAACGTATTGCTCCTTTGCATATAATTTCACTAGTGTTTTCACCTGCTCCAATACAAACAAATTATATAAAAGACCAGTTTGCAACTCTAGATAGCTCCATATAACTGAAATAAATGATATTGACAAAATTATTGAAGCATACCGTGGAAACAGATCTCTCACCAACAACCATCTCCTCCAAGGACACACCAAATGTTATCTGTGGCTTTATGAATCTTTGCCATAATAATATATTTTCTTCCTTGTTGCATGCAACGCATCCTGAAACCAAGCTAGCAAAAAGATCGGTCATCTGAAAACTAAATAGCTTATATGATGAGCAAAGACTAAAGGGAGTTCAAATCTTACCTGGAACAGTGGAGTGTAGAACATGTGATTTTACCAGAATACGAGCACGCTTGAGATTTATCTGTCAAGTAAGTAAAACAGAAAAATTGTCCAACTAAGATCTTCTGCTTTCATTGTATCTCTACCCCTTGTTCACACTGGGAGTATCTGCCTAGGTGTTGACAAGCTAAGGGGAAATTAAACCACTAAAATGTAGAAAACCAAAACCCAATCCCATTTTCTATACACAAAAAAGACTCTCTAACTGACCCTTAGATTACATTTTATAAAGTTAGAAAGCAATTATAGAAATTCTTACAGAGTTAAATAGTAGAACCGAAAGCGATTGATAACGCAACCAAAGATGAAGAAGCCGTACATTCATCCATGTCAATACCAATACTGGATACGATCTGAGAGGACCAGATGCATCCTGCATTCATGATTCTAAAACCAATCAAATGAACAAATATCAATGGAACAAATGAATAATATATTGAAATGACACAACGTACCAGGATCAATATGCCCAAAGCAAGGCCAAGAAGCTGAGCTGCTACTTCCCAAACTTCCTCCTAATACAATTGATCAATCAATCAATTTATAGGTGGGAATCTGGAGGGGTAAAAATTCAAGAAAACATGAAAATCCAATCGGTCTCAAGAAAAGGCCTACAAATTTCCTCCCACAAACAAAACCCATAAGGAAATATCAATAGAAAACATAGGAGCAAAGCAACTTTTGTTTTTTAAAACCTCGCTTTCTACAAGCCACCAGCTGATGCTAATATTTCCATTGCCCTAATATACCAATAAAACCCTTCATGGTTATTGAATATGTCCAGGGTAGTTCAGAAAATGACAAGAATGTTGCATTGCATGGCAGAACCTGCCATAATAAATATTGATGGTTTATAATGTGCCCCAGTAGATGACTACTCACATGGAGGAGTTTCCGGAGTAGTTGGGAAGTTTAGTCCAGGGATTCAGGACCAGAAGAAGAATTCATTTTGAGGAGAAAAATATATATTTTATAGATCGCAACATGTATTCTGTACAATTCGTAATATATCATAAAAGGGCACCCTAAAAAAGTTCCTCCATTGAATAAGAAAGCTGAGGTACATGCTTTTAGGCACAGCAAGTAAGCCTCATATACAATACAGATAACAACAAACAAACATGGATTACTGGAATAATATGACAGTGAGAGGAGTCAAATATTAGACATTGCATTGAGAGATACTAGAGATATATACAAGAGTATACCTTTGCTGCTACTTCTCCCAGATTTCCTGAGATTGCAAAATGGTTTTGAATGACACGTAATGATGGATCTTTTAGTCCTCTTGCTACAGCCTGTTTGGATTCAATTTCAAGTACTTTAGTGAAAATCTTTCGTTCAACACATAGGTGCACTTCTACATTGCTCTGGATACAATCAATAGAGCGTCTTTGTAAAACACAATTCATGGCCAAATAAGCGATTACTGGGCAATACAGTACACCTGGGCTCAATATGCTGGTCTTTAAATTAATCAAGTGAATCCTACATAGCTCCTAAGGGGAATACCTTTGCAAAATTTCCAAGAGATGCCAATGGTAAAAAGTAGGCAGGATACAATTGCGTACTTAGATCAAAGATGCTGCATAACAACATGCAGAAACCTTGTTACTAAGTATATCTATTCTAACATTAACTTCTCCTACATCGAAAGAAACCTCATGACAGACCTTCCTGCACTGCCAATGAAGTCTGCATACAAGCGCCATTGTTTTGGATCATCATCAAAAAGATTTCCAAACCGCCCACCTGGAAAAGATAGTGATAGTTACTGATAAAATTCAGCATATAATCTTATCTTCTTCTAGCGGCCTTTAGTATGCCAGACCGATGAATAAGCGTCCAACCGCTCCAATGCCATCCTTTGACACCCATCTGCATAGGCACTCACAAAACAGTTTAATCCAATAGAAGACTAGTTTGATATGACAGACCCGTACAGAGAAAGAGGTATGCCCATCCCAACCAAGTAAAGACAAAGACACATACTTTCAATTAATGAAGTATTAAACATGACATTGTCACAAAACATACAGTACGCAAAATACATAACATTAACAACACTGAGGATTTACCTGATGGCAGCAGCGGAGGCAGCAGCAGTAGTTCCTGAGAACGAGCCAACACCAACAGCCTGCAAGTAAATGCATAGAACAAGTCCTTTTCAAAAGCAAGATCAACATTCAAGGTAAAAGGACGTTCCCTTAAGGTTCACAGACTTAAAACATCATTTTAGCCAAACCATTTCGTAGAAAATACAATATTAAGTACCAGATAAACTTCGATGAACCAAAAAGAAAGATGAGAACTTCTGACAGGCAGAGTCTCAGAATGCTTAACAAGATTAACAACAGCTAAAGTTTCTGTCTTTTTACATAGGCTTACGCAAGCTATAGTAATTCCAGAGTTAAGATTAAACATGCCTTAAGGAGACTAGACGTGACTAATGCATGACAGATCCATGCAGTGACATTGGTAGGGAACTGTAACAACATGTACTGCAAGTAATCGTCAGACACTGATCCTGCATCAAATGCAAAGAAAAGCAAGCAGATGGCCTTGTGAGTAGCCCAAATTTTTGGACAAAATAAATTCAAATTAAAAACTCGCGATTCTCTGCCGACTCACAGAGAAAAATTACATAAAAACTTGAAAAAAAAAAAAGAAGAAGGCGAGAAACAAAGAACAAAAGCTTATGTTCGTAACCTGGGAAACCTGCAGGTAAAATGAAATCTTTAACGATGTCCGGAAGCCACGATAGTCTTGTGTCGGAAAAATGAGAGTCCTGGAACCTATTTGTCACTGAACTATGCTCCTCAACAAAAATTCGCAATCGCGATTCCTCGTCCAGAATGTACCTGCTCGGGATGTCACGGATTTAAAGGGAAACAAAAAGGTCACAGCCTAAACCTGGGTCGGCTTGCAGATATATAACGAATGCTACAATATCACAGGCTGCTGTCTAAATCTAGTATGTGAAAAGTCCCTCTCGCCACATCATCCACGGTGATTTTGTCATACTGCATTTCTCATAAAAAATTCCATTTCCACTTCCATTAACGTGCGCTTTTTTGTTGTTTGTCTCTTTTCTTTTTATGAATTACACCAGAGTGTAACCTGTAAACACACGACCATTACCAATGATCTAGAGAATTTCACTACATATAACAGGAAAGAAACAGGGCTAGGGACAAAAGGTTGTAGTAAAGACCTCTTAGCGGTGCCATTGTTATATCTCTCTACGAAGATCACCTCCGGCTGGCCTCGAACCCTATAGCCCAAAGGAAAGTCGTGTAAAAGAGACCAATTGCAAAACACATACACATACAGAACTGTAAAAAATCTCGCCGTTTTCATACTTGAGGTTATCTTTCTCAGTTCTAATACAAAAGAAAAAAAAAACAGCCTTTGCTAAAATTAATTAATTTACCTGCCAAGATACGCGCCGTCTTCTTCTTCATCTGCTCCTTCGCGAAGGTCGGGACGCGAAGCAAAGCATTGAATTGCAGAATGGCGACGTGTCGCTCTCCTAATCTTTCCGGAAGATTCAAAGGCAGACGTAGGAAGTGAGAGTTGCAGAGTGAAAGACATTAGTGACTAATGAGTTGCAGCAGCGGTTTTCGAGATTTTCTCCTCCCTCCTTCGGAACAAACGAAAACTCAAAGAAAGAATTATAACAAATTATAACAGAATTGGGTGCCGAAAACTCAGAGATGTCACCTATCTTTGGTCTTGCGGCACCCAATTCTGCGGTTCGTTAAAGAACCGGAGAAACGGCGTTACTTGACCCGTTTTAAACCGATAAAGAGAAGCCCAAAATGCGGTTGTTTCAGCTGTCACGTGAAGTGGGCCCACTTAAAACCTCACAATAGAAGGCGCTGTCAAAGCCCAACAAAAAGTGACGCAGTTGATGGCCCATGGGAAACTTCGGATCCATAGGAACCCAAAGGTGAATTCCACTATGATCTCATCTTGAATAGTACTTGAGCCTATTTTGACATTTTGATTATTTTGCCAAAGACTATTCTGATTGTAAAAGTATTCTACAATATAATAATAAGATTCAATAAAATTTATAAAAATGTATATTTAAAATCTCAAAATTTTTTACACAAATTAATATTTTTATATAATTTCAACAACTTTTCACACAAACTCTAATACTTTTTTTTAAAAAAAAATTATAACAAATATTATTTTCCTATACTTTTTACCTAATTCAATACTTTTTTATTAAACAATTACATCAAATCATTTTTTCTATATTTTTTTACAAACTCTAAAAAAATTAAATATCTTTAAAACATTTCATCTAATTTTTACATAAAAACTATAAAACTCTAATTTACATAAATATTCACAATTATATCAAAATTTTAAAAATCTTACCATTTTTTACTAACCGAATAGCTCCGTAACACCCATTACAGAAAGCAAAGGAAGGCCTTTTGTAATGGTATTGATATACAAATATACATATAAATAAGGGAAATTTCATTTATCTCCGACATACAAATATACCTCCAACTCCTTCTTCATCAATGACAACCTCAACTATGTTGGGTGGCGATGTCATCAGAGTTGAGGTTGTCATTGATGAGGAGGAGTGAGGTAGTCGTTGGGGAATGAGTATCAAGTGGAGGGGCTAAGACAGTAAAAGGTTGATTTTGTAGGGTTAAGTTGTAAAAAAAATAAAAAAAATTAAATTCAGTGACATTTCTCAAAATGATGTAAAACCTGATGAATAAAAATGAAATTTTCTTATAAATAAATACATACATTTATATTCACAATATGCATGAATTTATGATAACCCAAATCTTGATAAGCTGTTCAGTTAAAACAGAGAAATAAAAACAATCCTAAAACGTTTTGCTCTATATATAGACCAAGATATCGTAGGAAAGAGATAAGAAATGAAAAGAAAGCTTGGGAATTTGGCAACAGTCGCTCTGCACCCCAAACCTATCCTAGGATTTGTTCTTTGCCAAACAACCAACACAAGAACTTGATCTTTCCCCGACTAAAGAGAAGAGAAAGAATCTAACAAGCTGATGGAACTATTTGGGCTTCAAGAACAGAAAAACCTAGAAAACAAGTAAACATGGCACTGCTGCACAGTATCAATTAGTAGCACTTTCACACCCCCCCCACCCCCCACCCACCACAAAACAACAAAGAAAAAAGAAACGAAAAAAGAGTTCCACAAAACGAAAGGAAATATCCTAAAACAAACAGAAACAGAGCCCACTGGCCACTACTAGTCGAAAGAAAGAATAGAAAAGACCTGGGCTTTCGATAAGAAATAAGTAATCACCGGGTGCACGGCCTTGTGTTGAATAGAAATCGAATGCAAGAACCTGAAACTGACAAGTTTTCGCGATCTTGACAGGGAACAAGATTCGCGCCTACTAAGAACAGGGTCTTTCGATTAAGCAAGAACTTGTCGACAATGATCTTCGACGAAGAACTGGGTGGGGTTTTCATCGCTCAGTCTTCACTAACTCGAAAAAACTGAACTCACCTAGCTCAACTCGGCTGATACGAGGAATACGTGAAAACTCTTGTTCTTGTTTGTTTCCGGTGTTTCTATGCAATCTGCTTCTGGTTGCTGCCATTGCAGCGGAGTGTTATATAAATTATAAATGGTGGGGCGTAACTAATGGCGATAAAGGAACGGATAGTAGACCAATTAAGTCGGTGGTCACGGCGATCAATCTGCACCGTTCGTTGTAAAGCAAAGAAGGTGTCACGTGTCCCATGTAAGTGCACTTCATTGTCACGTCTCGATCGGCTTCGTCTTTTAGCCCGAGCCGCGCCCGCCCATTAGCTTTGGTCAAAAGCGTAAGAAAGAGATGGGTACATATAAGGCCGAACGAGCAGGCCTAATTTTAGAAAGTGGCTCAAGGCCGGCCCAAAATTTTAATCGGGCCTAATTTTATGCCTCCAGTCTTGGTCATGCAGGACTTTTGCAGCTCTTGATGCATGAGTGGCTGACTGGATCTGTTAAATTGCATAGTGGGCTTGAGCCTCTTTAGAAAGCTTTCGTATTTGACACAACTATATGCGTGTTTCGTAGTTTTTTTTTTTTCCCAGTGTTTTCGAGTTCTCCCTTACTAGCAATTAATTCAAGTTTCATCTCCACCGTCGTTAGAATGGACTAGTGGTTGGCTGCCTGTCCTATATCTCTGACCTCACCATTTTTAGGATTCAAATCTAACCCTGCTGGGTATTTGGGTGTAGCTTATAAGAGTAAGACTATGTGTCCCAATTTTCAATTCTATCCTCCTTTCTTTTTAAACAAAAATAAGAGAAAGCAACCAGCGTATCAACTTTTTTTGAGAGTGACCATAGTCAATGGGCTAGTCTGTCACCACAACACCAGCAAAACAATTAAAAAATCTCAAACTCGTCCACTAAATCCAAAATCAAACTTTACTTTCACAAACGATTTCAACCTCTATCCACTCAAACTCTTAACCTTAGAGATACTAAACAACGTATGGTAACAATTGGGGGGCAATTCCCAATTCATCCTTGTCCATTAGTTTAGGCGGCTCTTTTGGAATACTCACTAATTCTTAAGATACCGCGTTCTAACCCCTTTTCGCAGCACTCTACTTTCGCATATACCTTCCTCGCATATACTATAGCTATGAAACAGGCTGCAAGCTTCGAGAGTAAAAAAGAAAAAGAAAATATATTATATTTGGAAATGGATTTATTGAGATATTTTATTGGATTGTATCTAACAGTGATCTTCGTTTGCAAAAACATTATACAATAGATCAGGATTCAATAAAATTTATAAAATGAATATTTAAAATCTAAAAATTCTTATACAAACATTAATATTTTTTACACAATTTCCAACAACTTTTCACATAAATTTTAATATATTTTTAAAAAATTATAATAAATATTCTATTCATATTTTTTCATCTAATTTCAATATTTTTTTATTAAATAATTACATCAAATCATCTTTTATTTTTTACAAATTTTAAAAAATTAAATATCTTTAAAATTTTTTAAATTTACACAAAAATCTATAAAATATCTACGTAAATATCCACAATTCTATCCGATCTTAAAAATCTTATAATTTTTTACAAGCTAAACATCCCTTGAGCCTTTGATACTTTTGCTGTCGGCACGACGAATTGTTAGGAGACTATTATATAAAAAATATATCTCATTTAGTATTTTTTGAAAGTCTGACCTGTAAAGCAATAACTGATCCAACCCAGAGATCGAGACTCATGAACCTTGAAGCTACGTACCCAACTTCTCCAAACGACAATTCCCACTTAAAAAAAAGCTGATCTTTCGGTTGAAAGCTCTTTGTAAAAAAGTGCACCATTTTCGAGCCAAAAATTCTCCGCTTTGAAAGTAACCTCGAAATCATGATAAGCACACGCGTTTGGAGTTCTATAAATTCTTGTGCAACGATTTAGCTTCCACAGAAGAGATTGGTTCAGAGAGAAGCTGTGAGAAGTTATGGCTATAATTGGTACAATAAAACTTGTGTGGATGAGGATGGCAATGAGTATGCCTGCAGGGCTAGTTGTAGTTGTTGAGCACAGAACGAAAAACACAAACTGCAAATCTTGACTTCGGTGGCTTGTGTATGGAATCGTGAAAATTCACGAAAGTCAACAGTAGTGCTAGCTGATAACCATCTTCTTCCCCCTCTTCCTTCCAAACACTTTTCCTCTCTCTCTCTCTCCAACACCAGCTCCCCAATATCGTCCTCCACAGGCCGATTTTAGAATTCCCCACATGGCTAAAATTCACCTGCACCCAAAAGTCCTGCTTACCTATACTTGTGTTTTCGAGTGGCATGATATATGCAGTAGTGTAGGGTTACTCACTTCCCACTTTTATCAGGCTTGCATGCTCTTAAATCTGCGAAAGCAATGTCGTCCATCTCGTTTGGATGTCGTCTATAATTGTGCTCTTGGATGTACCTCCATGACCGCCAGTTCTAGACTCGGTATATAAAGTTTCTAGTAATCTCTCTCCTTTCACGGTTTTAAATTTCTTCCATAGATTAATGGAATAGAAATTATCTTCAACTAAGTTCAAGAAGGGTATTGGGGTACGTTTAGTCACCGAAGTTATGAATAATTTTTATTCAAATCAGATCTTGAAATGGGTAATTTATAGCCTTTAGATTAACAGAGAATACAACTTTGGTTCAAAGTAACAAATTGTAAAAGTGCTGTCAAAGAATTATAGCCTACCCACGTTTCAATTTTTTTCTGCTGACCATGCATGCGTGATTTAAACTTCTATACATGTGTTTCTTTTGGTGTAATATTTTGACGCAAGATATTTTTATTGCTTATTTTTAATGTTGCAGGTGCAGATAATAAAGCAAAAAAGCCACAGTGCTGCAACCTGCTAGAAAAGATGCAAAGAGAATTATTAGTTTAAAATCTTCACTATATTTTTATTATTCTTAGGGAAGAAATGAAAGAAATATTGTAACAGAGTCACGTAATTGTTAAAAAAAAAAGAACAATAATTATATTTACTAGTAGTTATTGAGAAAATAAAAGAGAATCTTCAGTAGCTACTGACTCGGTTCTTGGAACTTTTTCTCTCCACTGTTCACAAAACACACAACAAACAGAATGCGCCACTTGTCAATAAACGGATAGAGAAAGAACCAAAAAAACGCGGTCGTTCTACTGAGGACGGATTATGGGCCACTTGTCAATAAACGAAAGCGCGATCTGGGCCCAATAAAGTGGACAGCTCACTGCTGATGTTATCTCTGTTAAAGGCCAAATCGGCCCATGGGAAACTTTGGATCCATAGGGCCGGTGGTGAGTGCCATCATGATCACATGCACACTGAACTCGAGCAAAATCTGAGTTAGATTATACCTCGAAGTTTTTTTTTCTTGATCATATTTTTTTTCCTTAGAATAAAAACCTTTTGAAACCACTGATAGTCATGGTTTCCAATAAAAAACATAGCTATTTTTTTTTTATGAATAATTTTCATTAATACCACCTTGAATCCATTCAAGTAGAACCGTCATAAGATTAATTATTAAATAAGTGGTGTTTGGGAGCCAAAATTTTGGGCTCCCAATATTTTTTAAAAAAAAATCATCACTTTTCACTCCAAATAAATATAAAAAATTTATTCAAATCATTATTCTCTTCACTTTTTCATCAACTTCAACATTCCAATATTTTAAACACCCTAATATTTTAACAATTAAACACAACCAATTATGATTGTAGATTGTGTAATCTTAATGACCACAACAACTGCTGCTATATATCGATAATGATAGCTATTCTTCTCTCATAGTGAACAAACTGTGTAACTCACTCTGGTAGCCTCACTAATTAGGGTATGCTTGAAACTGTGTGATTAGGCATACGGTCTTGGGTTGTGAACCGTTCAGCCTTTTCATAGTTTGTCTTTAGGTATTAAAGCCTTGCAATATATCAAAACTAGACTAAGTCTGTTCGAACTCAATTCATAGAGACCTTAGGATTTTACTGCTTACCCAAAAATAATAATGATGGTGTTTAATAAAAAAAAATATTAGTTTGTCCATGGGTGATATGATTTTCAAATCTAATAGCGATTATTGCAAATGGTTCTATACCAATTACCTAGCAAATTCTCATGGTATATAATTAACCTATATATATTGATGATGCCGAAAAAATCTAGCCCACCTAAGGAGTAATGGACTGTAAAGCCACTCTCTACTGGTACGAGGCCCGCACAAGGAAACAAAGAGGAGGGAGCTCGTAAGTTTAGTCTCCGACTATCAAGTTAGTTCTTTCTATCTCAAGTTTTTTTTTTTTTTTTTCTCTAGCGGAAAAGTAACAACATGTACTGCAAGTAATCTTCAGACACTGATCCTGCATCAAATGAAAGAAAAGTAAGCAGATGTCCTTGTGAGTAGCTCAAATTTTCGGACAAAAATTCAAATTCAAATTAAAAACTCGCTATTATCTGCCGACTCACAGAGAAAAATTACATAAAAAACTTGAAAAAAAAAAAAACAGAAGGTGAGAAACAAAGAATGAAAGCTTATGTTCGTAACCTGGGAAACGGTCTGCAGGTAAAATGAAATCTTTAACGATGTCCGGAAGCCACGATAGTCTTGTGAGGGAAAAATGGGAGTCCTGGAACCTATTTGTCACTGGAACCAAACAAATATAGCCAAAATATCTCCCTTTCATGCTCACAAGCGAGGTCCATTTCTTAACACGTACGTGCTCTGACCTTAATCCACGAGCTCCAAACTCTAGTTCGTTTAGTCATTGTCCTTTTGATTTGTGCCCATTAGCGGCCTGTTAATCTCCTCCCAAAAAGAAGGCAGCCAAAAGCTTAAAGAAAAAGAGTACGGAGTCCACTAAAAGTGTGTCTGCACGGGGACAAATATAGGCCTTTGCCCAACTTTCTTGATGGGCCTGATTTTGCACAGCAATTCAAACTTGCACAAAATGGACTGATGGATCGGGGCAGTAGTTTATAAAACACCAACAAAAAACGACAAAGAATTTAAGTGCCGGGCTGATTAGGCTGCGTTTTGTTTCGACTGAATATATTTTCATGCGGTATATTTTTAAAAAATATGAGTTTGGTAGGTGTGGAACAAAAGAGTGAAAAGAAAATGGAGAAGTTTAAATTCAAAAAATCTATAGCAACAAACGTCTATCTAAAAATCTCTTTTAAGTTTAAATTCAAGAAATCTCTCTATGCTTAACTCTCTCATTTTGCAATTTGCTCAATTCTTCTTTCTAACTTTTATAGCTAATCAACTTACTCTCTCTCTCAAGGACAAAGTTTTAATAAGTATATGATTTGTTATATATATATATATATTTTGTCATTTCTCTTAATCATTTCTCAAGTTTAGAGTATGGAGTTAAAACAGTCAACAGATGCTTGGGTGGAAAGAGAAAGAATACAAGAACAATTAATTGTCAACAAAGATAAAAAAAAAAAAAAATTGAATTACCATGATTTCCATTTTCGAAAGTTGGTAAATTTTTTTATCCTTACAAAAAAAAAATAGTAAATTGAATAGCAAAAGATTTTACCCTTATTTAAAGGTAAGTTATCTTCATTTGCTAATTGGCAAATTTGTAAGAAAGTATTATTGGAAAAATATCTAGATCCCTCTAATATAATTGCTATTTGAATTTAGAAAACACATCAAACTCATAAAAAAAAGAGAGATAAATTGAAACTATTAAAATTTTTTTTTCAAAAAATTAGTTAAACACTTAAACTTATTTAATTTTTCCCTGTAAATGTTTTCAACCGCAAATATTTTATAATTTTCCTCATTTTAAATGAACGTGTATTTATTAAATCATAACAATATGTGGTTGGAAAATAAAATTTAAGTAAATGGGTGACGTGTGCATATTGATTAAGCCGAACCAACTGGAACCAAGTTGTGAGAACCAACGAACAGAAAGTTCATGCCAAGTCAGAATGTTGCAGAAGACCGAAAAAAACAAAAAAGACCCCACGGTTGGAAAACAAATGCAGGACGATGACACCACCCACGTGGCGTGCAATTGCATGACAGTGGTGCAGCATGATTTACGCGGTGTCCCTTTCGACCCGCTTAATTTCGGTCCTCTCGGTTGCTTCCCCCGTCACAGAAAATATGAGGAAAATTGCAAGTTCAACAACGTCTGTGGACAAGACCCACCTCCGCGCATACGCATTGACGAACCTGCCCGTAGCTCACCGTGTAGCACAAGTCCCGTAAAACACAAGTCGAATTATACTATCTAGAGGCTCAACTTCTTTGAATTGGAAAACTTTTTTTTTGTTGTTTATAAAATTAAATAACGACTGGAGTCATTAGGATGAAAGTGAAGAGATGGCAAAGGAATAATAATAATAAATAAGGGAGAATGTAAAAAAAAAAAAAAATGATAAAAAGATAACAGGGTAAATTGGTCATTTCAAAGGTTCCATTTGGTCATTTAAAGTGGCTTATAACCTCGACCACCAAACTTGAGAGTTCAGAAGACAAGTAGACAGCCTTGATTCATGATTGTCTTTCAAAACAGAGAAGGTAATCAGGAACGCGCCGCTCGGGCTTTAGTCACGGTCTTAACGTGGATGCCGGTGCCCGTGTCCAACTTTTGACAGCGAAGAAAATAGCTCCTTATTTTGTTAATTTACAGCATCACTTGTAGTCTTGTACTACAAGATGAGCTTAGACAAATCGCCTTTATGTGTTAAATGGCCACTCTTAAAAATTTTGGTATAATAAAATAATTTTTTTTTAAAATTATTATTTTTTAATATAATAAATATAAAAAATTCATTCAAATTATCTTTTTTTTTTTTTCTTTTTTTTATCAATTCTCAAATTATCGATGCCGGTTCTTGTTTTGTTTTTTAGTGTACATGTTTGCATCACTATTTTTTTTTCTTCACATTACTAACGCTTTTTTAAATGTAAGTACTAACCTTCCTTTTTTTTTTTTTTTTTTTTCTTTTGAAGGAAATTTCATTTTTAATCTCAAAATTTTGTACCTTTTTAAAAATTTCCAAAATTTCCAAAATGTAAAAAATCAATATATCACTATTGAAAAACGGCAGACCTTTCCACGTCAACTTACATGTCTAGTAAGCAAAATAGATCCTTTCCACGTGTGATGTTAGGAGTAGTATCAAAATCTCGAGTCTGATTTGGTAAGGGGAAAATATACATGATATGTGAGGTTTGTTTTGATACCTAATTTTGGCTGTTAAAGTCTAGTAGTACTTTCCCTTGCAAAATGGGGTATAAAAGTCAAAATCCACGTCAATGTTGCCGTGAATATCCCGGTCTCTTGCATGTGCCTAAGCGTGTGCGATTGACTACAAATATCCAATTCTAGTTGACGGGTTTTCTCATGGATGGAATTCATGCAACCTCAGCTAGGGTTAACTCTTTGCTTCAGACCCATTTCGTTCTCTGTCAGATTGTGTGCATTCTGATCTTTGAATGAGGTAACAGTCTAACTTTGTTTATTTCATAGAGCTTCTAGTATGCTAGAGTCAGTGCAGGGGCGGAACTACACAGGGATGATGGAGGACTGAGAAATCCTTCCTTTTTTTTTTTTTTCTTTTAATATGTCTTAAGTCCAGTCTGCCCCCAACCCCATTTTTGGCACATTCGGTTTCCAATCTTAACAGGAAATGAGTTCTCATTGTGCTTGAGTTAGTATAAAAAGAATCTTCATCTCAGGAAAATTCATGATCCCTGTTTTTTGTGCCAAGTATCTCACATAAGAACATAATCAAACAGGAACATAATGATACTGTCTAGCACCTTAGATAGAGATTGAAAAATTTAATTCAGTATTTACCCCATTGATGTCACAGAAAGCTATTTCTATAAGCAACAACCAGTTCAAAATCGGAAGTAAACACTAAAAAAGGTCAAAAATACTAGATTTCACAGCTTATAAAGGTTCCATACACTGCGGAATGTATTCAATATACGGATGTGTTAAGCTACAACTAAAACACAACAATATTGATGCAAAAGCAAATGACAATTCGGTGCATAATGTGATGAATTTGATATTGTAATGAATAATGTGATGAATTTATTAATGATATTGTGATGAATAATTATTGATGAATAATGTGATGAATTTGTGAATCTTTTATTAGATTTGATTGTGTATTATATTGAAATTGTGATTATGACTAGGTTGTAAAACTGTGATTAGGTTATGAAATTAGATTGATGAATTTTGTTTGTTTTGTTTTATTAAATAATGGATAAGCAAATAGTACGGTATGTGTATTTCAATATTTTTAAGTTTTTAGTCCTTAATTTTTGATATTTTAACTCTTAAGATATTTTTTTTGCATTAGTTAGTAAAAAAAAAAATTTATCATTAATTTTTTCTTAGGAGTTCGACCCCCTTCGATTGGATTCCTGGTTCCGCCACGGAGTTGGTGTACGTTTGAGCAGAGTTTGTGCTCTTGTATCGTTTTGCACCGTTAATATTACAGTACTTCGTCTGTTCCTTCTAAAATATGGGTTCCCTTGGTCATTCATTGAGCTGTTAGATCTGTGCTTGGTGAAGTTGGGGCGTTGGGGGCACAAGTCGTTGGGGAACTGGGTTTTAGCGTTTGACTGTAAGCATTGGTTGTAGTATGCTCGGGTTTTCTCAGATCTTGGACCTTAGTGGATTGGGGGCTTGGTTGTCTTGTTACTTTTGAACTCGATTGTAGCAGTAGTTTTGTGCTAAACTGGGAACTGGGCATCCTTTTGCTTCATCGGGCGGGCGATTAGGATCTCAGATCTCAGTCACGGCGAAGATGAAAGCAATGGAGTTGGTACCTTTGGCTCTGGCTGTGATTCTGTTTATAGGTCATGGATCATGTGCCTCATTCCCTCCTGTTGACAACTACTTAATTGCTTGTGGTTCTTCAAAAAATGTCTCATTCCAATATCGAACTTTTGTTCCTGATTCAGAGCATTCTTCGCTTGTCCTAAAAAGCGGCAGTTCTAGCGTTGCCAGTTCCAATTCCAGCGTTCCATCTCCCATCTACCAATCTGCTCGTATTTTCTCGGCCATTGCTTCTTACAAATTTGAAATCCAGCAAAAAGGCCGGCATTGGGTTCGGCTCTATTTTTACCCTCTTCCAAAGCCAGGCCAAAACTTGAACTCTGCCTCAATGTCTGTAGTCACTGATTATTTTGTGCTCCTGAACAACATCACGTTCAATAACTATAATGGTTCTTATATGTTCAAGGAGTATGCAATCAATGTGACTTCAGATACCTTAACTCTCACTTTCATTCCTTCCAATGATTCGGTTGCGTTTATTAATGCAATTGAAGTGGTCTCTATCCCAGATGAGGTGCTCCCTGACCAGGCATTGGCTCTAAATCCATCTGCTCCTTTTAGTGGCCTCTCTGAGCTTGCCGTTGAAACTGTTTACCGGCTAAATATGGGCGGTCCTTTGCTCACTGCTCAAAATGATACCCTGGGAAGAACTTGGGAGAATGACGTGAAGTACCTCCATGTGAACAGTTCTGCTGAGAATGTGTCAGTCAGTCCTGCAAATATTAGATATCTGACAGCAGTCACCCCCGAAACAGCACCTAATCTGGTTTATGCCACAGCTGAAACTATGGAAGATGCAAATATATCCAACATGAATTCCAACATAATTTGGGTCTTCTCTGTTGATCCAAAGTTCATGTATTTGGTTCGGGTACATTTCTGTGATATTATTAGCAAGTCTCTTAACAGTCTAGTTTTCAATCTCTTCATAAATGATGATATGGCTCTTCCTAGTCTTGATCTATCATCCCTCACTGGTGACTTGGGTGTGCCTTACTATCAAGACTTTGTTTCCAACTCTTCAGTCAATTCAGAGACTTTGACTGTTCGTGTTGGTCCGGATACAATGGCTGATACCAATACTGCACTAATGAATGGGTTGGAGATTTGGAAGATCAGCAATAACGTTGGGAGCTTGGATGGGGTTTTTTCTGTTCAGAATCTCCTTCCTAATTCGCCCACAACGAAGAGCAAGATAGGAATAATTGTTGGTTCTATTGTTGGAGCTGCAGCTGTCATTGCACTTATTGGTCTGTGTTATTGCTGGTTGGCAATCCGCAAGTCAAAGACTACTACTCAGCAAGGGCATCCATGGCTGCCCAATCTTGGCCGAATATTCATGTTCCAAGAAATCCTGGATGCAACAAACAATTTTGACGAAAGTCTACTTCTTGGGGTAGGTGGTTTTGGCAGGGTTTACAAGGGAACCCTAGAGGATGGGATAAAAGTGGCTGTTAAAAGAGGAAACCCCAGATCTGAACAGGGTATTGCTGAATTCCGAACTGAGATTGAGATGTTATCCAAGCTCCGCCATCCCCACCTGGTGTCTCTTATCGGCTACTGTGATGAAAGGTCAGAAATGATCCTTGTCTATGAATACGTGGCTAATGGACCCCTCAGGAGCCATTTGTATGGAACTGATCTACCACCTCTATCATGGAAGCAACGACTTGAAATTTGCATCGGTGCTGCAAGGGGGCTCCATTATCTACACACTGATGCAGCTCAAAGCATAATTCACCGGGATGTGAAGACTACCAATATTCTTTTGGACGAGGACTTTCTGGCCAAAGTTGCTGATTTTGGCCTCTCAAAAAGGGGTCCGGCTCTGGATCAGACCCATGTGAGTACAGCTGTTAAAGGTAGTTTTGGTTACCTTGACCCTGAATACTTTAGAAGACAACAGCTTACGGAGAAATCAGATGTTTATTCATTTGGAGTAGTCTTAATGGAAGTTCTCTGCACAAGACCAGCTTCAAACCCGGTTCTTCCTGGGGAGCAAGTCCATTTAGCAGAATGGGCGATGAGCTGGCAAAAGAAGGGCATGCTGGATCAAATCATGGACCCAAATCTGGTAGGGAAGGTGAATCCTGCTTCTCTTAAGAAGTTTGGGGAGGCAGCTGAGAAGTGCCTGAACGAGCATGGGGTTGACAGGCCTTCAATGGGAGATGTCTTGTGGAATCTTGAATATGCACTGCAGCTTGAGGAGACATCATCTGTGCTCATGGAACCTGAAGATAACAGCACAAATCACATTCCAGGAATCCCATTGACTCCTCTTGAACCATTTGATAACAGCAAGAGTATGATTGATGGAGGGAACTCTAGTAGCACAATACGTTTTTTTTAATCTTCACATAAAAAACTCATAGCTGGGGAGTAGATAAAGTACTTTTTCTTCTTTAAAAAAACTCTCATCTGCTCTGTGATTTGTTGGACATCCGGGGATATCTTTTTGTTCTCTTTCCTGGACTATTTTATGTTCCTCTGGAGTTGCAATTCCCTCCGCTCGATGACCGGGCTTAAGGGGATCGTAGGTGGTAACTGCAAGCCTAAGCCCAACACCCGGTCACAGGATCATATATCTCCGGCCCACAGGTCCCAAGATGTGATAACACAACACTAGTATATCTTTCAAAACCTAAATACATGTTGCATAATACTATATATAGTAATAGGGTAAAAACTTCCGAAACAATTCAAGCTCTGTCAGAGTATTTTACTTGTCCATCTATCCTACACATTCTACGTAGATAATTTGTACCACAGGCGGAACCAGCCAAGGGCAGTGGCCCCTGGTTAGTTCCTTCAAACATCAATTTTTTATATGTGTTTTGTCTGTCCAACCCCAACCCGCCCCCTTTCACGAATTGGAAATTTAGTTAATGATTTTGTAAATTTGTGAATGATTAGGCTTGAAAAATGATTGTGAATTTGTTAATTTTTAGATTGAATTATTTGATGAATTTTGTTTTGTTTAAGAATGTATAAGTTTTTGATAAAAAAAAATTTCAGTCAATGTGCAGTTGTCTAATACTCCTAACATATCTACTACTTCTAAAATGAATATTAATTTGAAAAGACTTTGTGTTTTGTTTAGTCCAAATAAAACTATTGAGAACGAAATCATTTTGCAATGTTTTCAGAAGATACAAACTTATAGGATCCAATTGCCACCTCTCAGTCTCAGCAAATAGTATGGTACGTATATTTCAAAAAAATTTAATGCTTTTAGTCCTAAATTTTGGATATTTTAACTCTAAGACAATTTTTTGCATTAATTAGGAAAAAAAAAATTTGTCACTTTGACTTAGGAGTTCGCCCCCTTCAAATTAGGTCCTGGTTCTGCCACTAATTTGTACCCTAATATACGGGAACAAAGTATGTGAGTTATTGAAGGAATTCTCTCATAATATAATAGAGAAACAAAGCTAAAATACATCAAGATTCTTATGAAGATAAGGAAAAAATAATATCAAAAGATGATGAGATTATTGGAGGAGAAAAGTAATTTAGAAATGCATTCCATAACAATCAACACATGAAAAGAAGATGCTTACAAAACAAAAAGATTTAAAAAAAAAAAAAATACTATGAAAATGAGATACAATTTTTTTTGCTTATTTTTTTGAAAGTGCACTGACACTCTCGTCTAGCAGTAGTACACTGCTGCTTAGAATAAAAAAAAAAAAAAACAGTAGTACTCTGCTTCCACTAACAGTAGAAAAACGAAACCCTTAGAACAATTCAACTGATAATAGTTGTAAAACAAAACCTTTCTATTATTTGAAGAAATTGCGAATTTCATACGTTTTTTTTTCCTGGTCATCCGAATTAATGATGTTTATCTCCTGCAAACTATTCCGTTGCCATTAGCTGCTCCACGGTCCACCGGTGCAGTCTTCCGTCACCATCGAGATCTTTTCCAGCTCCATACCCGCATCCGAGGAGAACATACAAGACTGGCAGTCTTTTGAGAGAAGTGACGTGGTTCTGTACGTAACTTTAACTAAATTAAAGTTAAACAAAAAAAAAAAAAAAAATAAACCAACCAAAAAAGATCCGAAAAAAAACAAATCAAGAGTATGCAGGGCGGGCTACTGATGAGTAAAAAAAGTCAGGTATAATCACAAAACCACGACCTCGCGATGTCACAGGTTCCTTAGCTTAAGAATGTAATTCGAGACTCCAATTGGCAATCAAGGTCTACACCTCATAGGTGGCTGCGCCGCACATGTAAAAAATAGGGCGCTTTAAAATTCTTTCAAGGATGTTCGGCCTTTTGCAATATTGAGCAAGAGTTCCGAAAGGCATAATTATATAGATAGACTATGTAAGGCACATAGAGTCACCCACAGATGGTTTAATTTAGTTAACAAGAGAAAGAAGGAACTCGTCCTGAGAATAGAGGAGAGAGAGAGAGAGGGGCAATGAAAAGGAATTTGCGTGAGAAAGAAGGGGAAGAAGAGAAAGAAGGGAGCTTGTGTGAGAAGGAAGGGAAAAGAAAATTCGGAAGATTTAGAGCCGCTAAGCCGAGCTATCAAGCCATATTAGCCTTCTTCTTTTTTCATTAAATGAGATGGACTTATATTAACCGTCAGATTGCAGGGACAAGAGGAAGATCGTCCCTTCTCGAGGCTTCAGAATTTCCTCTTTAGGAGGAAATCCGTTCCCAGCGTCTGGAAATGAATACTTTACTTGGGATCAGGTGTTTAAATATTTGCTCTAAGAATTTGTCAACCAACTAGTTGTAGGAATAGGATTAGGAGTGCTACAACATGCCTTAGTTCTTGAGATAGCTCCCATTTAATACATGTTTATGGGGCTAATTCAGAGGACCGACAAAGTGCTAGCTCTACGTGAGCGCACGCAAACATCGACACACAGCTGTCCATGACAATTTAAAGCATGCATAGCTTCTGGACTGGTAAAATCGCTAGAAAGCACCAATATTCCCTACCGCTCCAATTTTCTATAGTTCTATCTTCTACTTCAAATCAAAATCTGCTGTCATCCGAAATATTCGAGAGAGGAGAGAGTGGAGACGGGCATTATTCATTGCTTGGGAATTAAAGGTGCTTTTGCAAATTACAATGCTAGAAACGCAAGACGAGAAAACGGGGACCGCCAAAATGGCCTGCCTATTTCACGTTGAAGTTGAGGGCCATATACCCGGGGCCGGGCGGCGGTGTTTATAACGTGCGCGCACGGACAGTGCATAGTCTACACAAGCAATTTCCGGAGTGAGAACTGAGAAAATTAACTAAAAACTAACAAAAGCAAAACTTACTTACGTACTGAGATTCCCACGACCTGTCGTGTACGCTATAAAACGTGCCCCAAACTATTGACGAAGATCTTTAGAATTTTGAATATTCACGTAGATTGTAATTTGATAGATTTTTGTGTAAAAGTTACTAAATTTTTTTAAAGATATTTAATTTTTATTATAATTTATAAAAAATATGAAAAAGAAAGATAATTTGATATAATTTTTTAATAAAAAAATATGAAAGTTAAGTGAAAAAATATAAAATATAAAAAGTGAAAATTAATTTTATTTTTTTTTTGAAAAGTATTAAAATTTGTTTAAAAAAATTATTAGAGTTTCTATAAAATGTATTGATATTTGTGTAAGATTTTTGAGATTTTAAATATTTATTTTTATAAATTTTGTTTTATTTATTATATCTTAAAATATTTTTATAAACTAATACGGCCTTAAAATCCCGCAAATTAAAATATCCCTCATACAAACATCCTTTACATTTAAAAATATCCGACATACGGACTATGTCCGTGTACGTCCTCCTGTCACATCCATAGGATCAACCTAACAATTGGGGCGTTTGTTTACCGAAATTTTAGGGAATATTCTCAAAATTTTGGGAATCTTTTGAATATTGAAGTTTATTGGGGTTTGTGAAAAGTATGAAGTGTAGGTGTAAAAGTGTGAAGTTTATTGGGGTTTGTGAAATATATTTGGTGTGGTGGAAATTTTAGGCCTCCAAAAAATTGGGCAAACAAATGCCCCCAATATCTACCCACACACTTGTCGGGCTTACCGAGATTAGTGGGTTATCATATATATTTTATTCTCTTTTTTTTTTTTATAAGCTATATATATATTTTATTCTCACTAGTGGAATATTGCATCTATGCCTAATTGGATAATTTAGTTGTCGACACTACTTATGAGACTATTATATATATGAAAGAAAAGGATTTAACATTTTCCAAAAAATATGAGCTATATGGCGTTATGCGATAACTCCAACTATATATTAGCCAACTTATAAAAGATGGATCGAGACTGAATCTTGAAGTACCCCAACTTCTCTAAAAGACAGTCGCCTCTTTCGACAAATAATTTGTTATAGCTAGCAAACCCTAATTTCTTACGGATCGAATGAAAGCTCTTCGTAAAGGTTGAGAGGTCAAAAACAACCCAAGAGGGGGGGTGAATTGGGTTTTATAAAACTTTTCTTCCTTTTTTCTTTTAAACCCAATATGCTAAGGAACCGATCTAAGGAGCAAAAAAAATCTATTTAATCAAGGACTAATATAGAGAATGAAAGAAAAGACAAACAAGTGCAACAAATAAATGGAGATAAGGATAGAGAGATGACACCGTGTCTTTTAGGTGGTTCGGCCAACACTTGCCTACGTCCACCCCCAAGGCTATTGACTTCCTTGGGCTTTCTTCACTATTCTTCCAAATAGTAAATACACCTTAGCTTCACGGGTGCTAAGTAACCTTTACAAAGTGTTTTTGAGCTTACACTTTAACTCACTCTCTCAAATCCTCACAACCTAGAGGATTTCTTCTACACAACAAGTAGGACAAGTGTTTTTCACAAACACTCACGTGTTTTTCAAGAATGGGTACAAAAGAATCTTAGTAAAGCTCTTTAAGCTGAATAAACAAGTGTGAGGTACTGAGGTGTGCAAAGAGACAAGATTTGCAAGAGAGCTACAGTATTTTCAGGTGGGAGTACGAGCTTTCTTGGATGGTGGAGCTTCCTTTCTCTTTGAAAGCTTTTTCTCTCTTTAGAATTTAGGGCAAGAGTTAATGGCGCACACTTCTTGTCTTTTCTCTCTCCATCTTCTTCTATTTAAAGCTTCTAGGGCACCAAGGGTCTTCTTGTAAAGCTTTAGTGCCGTTGGAGGTCATTTGAGACAATTTTGAAAGAGTTGACGTTGTTTCCAGATTTTCTGCAAAATAACACAATGTGTCGACACATGATTGTATGTGCTGACACATTAAACTTAGTCTGAAAAAAGAGTCTCGGGTGTTAGTTCAATGTGTCGACACCATGGTCCAATGTGTCGACACTTCCAACACTTAGTCAAAAAATCACGTTGAATGGTTTGAAATACAAACTCTCGGGGTTAGTTCAATGTGTCGACACCATGGTCAATGTGTCGACACTTCCAACACTTAGTCAAAAAATCACGTTGAATGGTTTGAAATGCAAAGCTCTCGGGTGTTAGTTCAATGTGTCAACACCATGGTCCAATGTGTCGACACTTCCAACACTTAGACATAAAAATTTTGAGTTTTAACAACAACTTCCCATTTCAATGGTTCTTAAAAAAAACATTTACATATGCATTATAAAAGATGATCAATTAACAAGAGTAATGATCTTGGAAAGGAATCTCAATATAAAATCTTAAAGGACTTAAAACAAGTTTGAAAACTTTGTTATCATCAAAATCAAAACGGATTGTTTGTAAGAACAACCTTGGGCTAACAAAGGTATATTCGATTGTAGGACTAAAAGTTATCCACTTTGAAAATAACCCGTACATGATTAGCGCGTGTCACGCCCCAAAAATCAGCATAAATAAATAAAAGAAATTTATCTCCTTTATTCAAATAAAACATTATTATAATTATAATGTTTCAAAATATATACTTAAACAAATTCTATTAACAGTCTAAAATCTATAATGATACTATCATCTATCCCGCCCACATGCTTTCTAGGTTTGATCTTTGAATAATCTTTAAAAATAAGAAAAATATAACGGAGTGAGTTCGATAACTTAGTAAACAAAGAATAAAATAAATGAATAAAAATATAATCTTTTTCCAGAAATTCATAATTTATAGATTTTTACCAGTATATAGAAAAATCCCTTTGGCATTAACAGTAAGCCACATTTACCCCTGTGGCAGGATTGTGCAACGCCTTAACCGGTGGCCAACCGAAATAAGTCAATAGTAAGCGAAGTTCATCCTACTAAGACTTAGCTAGAACGCCAAGTGTGCACTAGGAGAAACCTACGCAAAAACCACTCCGTAGAATGGGTGCACTCAGTAATTAGTAAGTTGGTACCAATAGCAGTAGTAATCAGTAACAGAACATTGCCTCGAGATTTGAAAATAATATTTAATATAATAAATAATATCATAAATCAAAATAAAAAACAGAAACAAAACTTTGTATTCAACATAAACAGATTTCAGCATGCTTTTAATATTTCACCTTTGATTGCAGTAAGGGTGAGTACCGGAATAGATGGAACTAGAATGGGCCATTCTGGTTCCGGTACTCACCGGAATGGTCCCGAATTTCTGGAAATGGAATCCAGAAATTCTGGTTCCATATACATTTACATAACTGTGAAGCAATCAGAATTTAAAGCAAAAAGCAATAGAATCACTTGCAACAAATTTGGCAGGTTCAACCAATTGCCAAATCATATTCTGCCAGAAAACATCCCTCTCTACTTAGATCAACAATCAAATCAGGAAAGATTGAAAACTAGAGCATAAAATCATTTAGTATTCCATAAGAAACAATAAACCATCTAGCAAATAAACCTCGGTCTGCAAAAGACTCTCTTTCCCGCTTAAATCATCTAGCAAATAAACCATAATAGGGTATAACAATAGTATACAACATGCAAAAACTCATTTCAAATTTCCACCCACCGAACCAACTCCAATCAAACGCAAAATTGGGTCTTGCCACAAACTACCTTGCCCAGCTAAACAAATCAGCAATGCAAAATCGTCTGGACGATAAAAATGACCAAACCAAAACAGATAGAAACTAGCGAAAGATCCTCAATTGTAAATAAACTATAGACCCACAACACAACAAACGTTACAAACCATAAAACCAAAAAGAAAAAAAAAATACCCAGTTGAGATTTCTAAGCCAAATGTCTCTGCACATGATCAAATTAGATCTGGTGAGCGATTCGTCCACCAAAAGTCAACTGATGTCAGCTACGAGAGAGAAGAGAGAAGAGAGAGAGAGAGAGAGAGAGAGAGAGAGAGAGAGAGAGAGAGAGAGAGAGATCTTTACTGCGTTTTTTTTTTTTTTTTTTTGGGGGGGGGGAGGGGCTGTCGCTGGCGGTTGGGAGGTGAACTTAAGCCTGGGTGAGAATTTGTTTCGGGAGGGTCGGAAGATTCATAAAGAAGAAGTCTTCGTGTGACGTTTGTCTTTTGTCTTTTTTGTTTTGTTTTTTTTAAAATTTTTTATTAAATTTTTTTTAAAAAAAACTATGGAACCGGAAAATTTTGACATTTCTGTCGGAATTTCTGGTTCTGATTCTGGTATCGGTTCCGCCGGAACAAATTCTCACCCTTAGATTGCAGAATAACATAATCTTGTAATAAAACTTATTTTCATAAAACAGTTTATGAAAAATATTTTTCACGGAATCAAAAATTCTATTTCGCATGGTTCATCATCTTTCGAAGAAAATAACCTAATAGCTCTGCTTACCCTACTTGCTTCAAAAATCAAACCACTCTAGGATCCACATATTGCAATGATCCAAAAGAACCAAAAGAAATTGCAAAACCCTAACAGTGGCTGAATTAAGAGAGAGATCTCAAAATGATAGAGAATCACGTTTGAGAGGTGTGATAACCTCTGAGCGAAATGTCCCTTTAATAGGCGAGGGACACTTGAAAATCATCCAAATCAGAATACATTCGGAATACGTCTCTTCACAAACCTCTTATTACTGGCCTTAGTTGCCAAAACGCATGGAAACTTTGAGAAAATGAGCTTTGGAAATGAGAAGTCTTGAAAATTAGACGAAAAGGTGCTAAAACGGATGAGAGAGAGAGAGAGAGAGAAAATTTGAAGAGAGAGGATCTGTACCGTCGAAAACGACGGCTAGGGCAAAGGAATCGTGACTTTTAGATTTGGGGAAGAAGATTGGTGAAACACAATGTTTCACTTAAAAATCCAATTCCAGCAAAATAGGTTTAAATAAAATAAATCCTCAACAATGCCAACCAAACACGTGAAGCGCCTCAGCAGCTAAGCTACGAATATTTTCTCTTTTAGCGCGCGGGTTCGAATCCTCGAGTTTCATCATTTTTTGAAAAAAAACTGTTGATTATTTAAATGCATTAAACCGCATATTGATTATCAAACACGCGCCTGGCCTTGTGGTCCTTTTTGTTTTCAGATCCTCAGGTATGGAGTTTAACTCCGGCTAGTTGCAAAATCTTCTTTATTTATTTATTTTTTTAAAAAATAAAAACCAGTCTATCACAGCGTGTCTAGATCAGCACTATAAATTCCTGTACTTTTGCAGCTTCCATGCATGCATATACGTACGAGAGATTTGCTTCAAAGAGAAGTACTGAGAAGTTATATGGCTTAGCGCGCGGGTTCGAATCCTCGAGTTCCATGAAACTAGTGTGGATGATGGTGGCATTGAAACTGGCTGTGCTTGTTTTTTGCTAGCTGACAATCCTCTTGCGGCCCCCCGGCCTCTTCCTTCCAAACACTTCTCTCTTCCCCCACCACTTCCCCATCGTCCACCACAGGCTGATTTCAGAATTCACGTTCCTAAAGTTCATCTGAATCCAACAGTGCTGCTTACATTTATGTGCGTTTTGGAGTGGCAAAACATATGCATTGAAGCCGGATTACCTACTTCCCACTTTTATCAGGCTTGCATGCTATTAAATCTGCCAAAGAAATGTCGTCCATCTCGTTTAGATGTCGTCTACAATTGTGCTCTTGTATGCACATCCACTACGACCTCCGGCTCTAAACATGGTATACTGAAGTCTCTAACCTTTGTCTCTTTCTTCCTATGGTTTAAAATTTGTGTTTCTGCGTGTGGATTCTGACGCAAGGACTTGTTTTGTTTTTTAATGTTGCAGATGCAGATAAAGCAAAAGGCCATACTCAAACCTGCTACAAGAAATGCAACGAGAATTATTAGTTTATTCTGTTTACTATTTATAGCCGTCAGAATGACATTCAATAAAAACAATTTTTGCATTCCTTTCTTCAAACAAATGCTGACGATTTGAATTTTGACTACTCGTCTGAGAATAATATTATTTTAAAAAAAACAGCTCAGCATTTTCACAAAATCCGAGAAATATATTATTTACAAAACCAACAGCTTAGCTTACAAAAAAAAAATTATTATAAACGATGAATTTTATTTTAAGAGTACGTTATCAAATTTGTTAGATTGAATCTTAAACTACCAAAATTCATCCGAATCATGTCACGTGACTTATTTATCACACATTTCACTCATAAAAAGTTTTTTTTTTTAACGGTTTGTTTTCTAGATCCTATTTGTGGAACATACCACGTACAGCACACTCCCCTTTTGTGTTATACACAAACTGAACTTTACAAGTTCGGCTCCCATCTTCATACTTGGTTCAAGGAACGGACAGAAGGCAGAGAAGGAATTTCGCAACTCATATGTCATTCATTCTAATATGAAATTTCAAGGGAATTCACTGTTGGGTCCACTAATAGTCATGGTTCCCAATAAAAGTAAACATAGCTATTTTTTTATGAAGAATTTTCAACAATAATACCACTTGAATCCATTCAAGTAGAACCGTCATAAGATTAATTATTAAATAAGTGGTTTGGAGCCAAAATTTTGCTCCCAACATTTCACCCAATAAAATAATAAATTATTTTTTTTTCCAAATAAATATAAAAATTTATTCAAATCATTTCTTTTCACTTTTTTATCAACTTCAACACTCTAATTTTAAACACCCCAATATTTTAACAATCAAACACCACCAATTATGATTGTAGATTGTGTAATCTTAATGACCACAACAACTGCTGCTATATATCGATAATGATAGCTATTCTTCTCTCATAGTGAACAAACTGTGTAACTCACTTCGGTAGCCTCACTAATTAGGGTATGCTTGAAACTGTGTGATTAGGCATACGGTCTTGGGTTGTGAACCGTTCAGCCTTTTCATAGTTTGTCTTTAGGTATTAAAGCCTTGCAATATATCAAAACTAGACTAAGTCTGTTCGAGACTTAGGATTTTACTGCTTACCCAAAAATAATAATGATGGTGTTTAAAAAAAAAAAATATTAGTTTGTCCATGGGTGATATGATTTTCAAATCTAATAGCGGGCGATTATTGCAAATGGTTCTATACCAATTACCTAGCAAATTCTCATGGTATATAATTAACCTATATATATTGATGATGCCGAAAAAATCTAGCCCACCTAAGGAGTAATGGACTGTAAAGCCACTCTCTACTGGTACGAGGCCGCACAAGGAAACAAAGAGGAGGGAGCTCGTAAGTTAGTCTCCCACTATTTAGTTCTTTTTATCTCAAGCTTTTATCTCTGTGTTTTTTTTTCTCCAGCGGAAAAGTTACGAGAGTCAGAAATCTCACCTCTTCTTCTCTCCTTCTCTCCTTCTGCCCTTCTCGTTAGGAGCTGACAGATGGATCAGATCGAAGGGACAATTTATAGTTGGCTTTTTGTCACCATGTCCTGTCCAACTTTTGGGCGGGATTATGGAATCGAAGAAGCATTGCGTGTGCAAAGGAGAAATTGTCATGGTGAGCTTCATAGGGGAGGCGGCCTACATCTGGGGTGCTCCTAAGAACCATCGTTTAGAGAAAGCTTGCATGTGGGCCGGATATGACTTTACGTCGTTCAGGCCCCTTGGGCATACTTCTTTTGTTCAAGTCTTCTAATAGGATTCTCCTTCCTTTCATTTCCCTTTCGGTGTGGACTTTCCGTCTACTATCGTGGGTTGGACCAGTGCCAGACTGCCAGATGGGCTACAAATTCCCTATCTATCATATATGACAATTTTGTGATCTCTATGCAAAGAAAATATTATTTTTTTTTTTGTTAGAAACGTATCTTTCTGAGTTGCATACTTGCATACATATGAAGCCCGACAGCCTTTTACGCGCAAATTATCTTCTGGAACGTGACAACCTACGCAAAATTAAAAAAAAGATTGGTACCTCAAGGGGGAGAAAGAACATGCGTTGCGTGACTGTCATCATCTACGAGCAGAGATATTGGACTTTTTGGCTTTAAAAAAATAAATAAATTAACACGCCTAGAAAGAAGAAAAGATGCAGGAGTTTTGACGAGCCATGGCGTCGTCACGTGGGAGAGAAAGCAGGCACGTAAGGAAACAAAAAAAAAAAAAAACGGTGCATGGGGTAAGAGAAAAGGCGTGGTTGTATTTGAGTAATAAAATTTTGAGTACGAGAGTTGGTGAAAAAGTACGGAGTGACAGTAAAAAAATTTATAAGAAGTAGTGAAAAAAATTTTAAGAGTAGTAAAAAAAGAAATAAAAGAGAAATTTTTATAATACTATAAAATTTTTAAAGTAGTTAGTTTGTATAACAAATTATTACCCATTGACTTGTGAGGAACATTTGTGACCTTTTTAGGCGACTGCTACGTCTCTTCACAAATTTGAAAGCCATTTCCCAATTCATCTCGTTCATTAGTTTAGACCCGTTGAATCCTTTGATTATCCACTCCATGCAATATCGCGTTCTTCCCGCTTTTCCGCGAAGTAGTATTCCATGTGATATTATAGCGTATAAGAGTATATATATACCTCATATTGTAATGAAATAAGCTGAAACCTCGGAAACGAAAAAGAAAAGAAAAATGATTATTTTTGCAAATGGGTATATCATTTGTTATTCTGACTAATCATGGCTTGCATCTATGCCTTGGATAATTTAGCTGTGGGCACGACTTATGAGACTATTATATGATAGAAAATGATTTAATGTTTTCCAAAAATCTGAGCTATATGGTGTAATGCAATAACTCCAACTATATATCTATTATAAGAGATCGATCGAGACTGAATTTTGAGGCTCCCGAACTTCTCCAAAAGACAGTCGCCTCTTTCGACAAATAATTTGTTATAGCTAGCAAACCCTAATTTCTTACGGATGAAAGCTCTTTTTAAAGGTATATTCGATTGTAGGACAAAAAGTTATCCACTTTGAAAATAACCCGTATATGATTAGCGTGTCTAGATCAGTGCTATAAATTCCTGTACAACTTTTAGCAGCTTCCATGCATGCATATACATACAAGAGATTTGCTGCAAAGAGATCAAGTACTGAGAAGTTATATGGCTGCAATTGGTACCCTGAAACTTGTGTGGATGATGGTGGCATTGAAACTGGCTGTGCTAGTTGCAGTGCTAGCTGACAATCCTCTTGCGGCCCCCCGGCCTCTTCCGCCACCACTTCACCACCGTCCACCACAGACTGATTTCAGAATTCTTCACGTTCCTAAAGTTCATCTGAATCCAAAAGTGCTCCTTACATTTATGTGCGTTTTGGAGTGGCATGACATATGCTCTGAAGCAGGATTACCTACTTCCCACTTTTATCAGGCTTGCATGCTATTAAATCTGCCAAAGAAATGTCGTCCATCTCGTTTAGATGTCGTATACAATTGTGCTCTTGTATGCACATCCACATCCATTACGACCACCAGCTCTAAACATGGTATACTAAAGTCTCTAACCTTCGTCTCTTTCTTCCTATATATAGTTTAAAATTTGTGTTTCTGCGTGTGGATTGATCAGACGCAAGGACGTGTTTTGTTTTTTAATGTTACAGATGCAGATAAAGCAAAAGGCCATTCTCAAACCTGCTACAAGAAATGCAACGAGAATTATTAGTTTGTTCTCTTTACTATTTATTAAACTTATTGGAGACATGAAAGAAATGTACCATATATAGAACTATATACGTACGTATAAATTGTTACAGAATTATTAGTTTGTTCTCTTGTACTTATTAGGAAATGAAGGAGAATGCTGTAACTATAATGTACTCGTATGGAAGAAATAAATACATATGCTTTTTTCAGTTGGTCATGGTTGTACTCCCAAGGATCATGTACATAAATCGATCGTTTCAGGCAGAATAGAGCTTACCTCCAGCACCGCCTTTCTCTGGCGGATATTAGCAAACATCCATTAATATATACTGAACTAATTAACATGGATGTAAGGAATTTGTACTCTGCTATACCAGAATAAAACTTGGCCAACAATGAAATGAACTGGACGTGCTGACCACAATAAGGTTCCAATATTGTGAGTTTAGTTTCCAAAATGTGTATGCATGCCGCTTGTTGGGGGAGATAAGCACTTTGGAGAGTCTCCTAGTTGACTCATGATAATATAGCATATAAAGACACCACTTAACCTAAAAGCTCAATTCTATAGGTTTAAGCTCAAAATATATATGCTATATTAAACAGTACTCGCACTTGTTACTTCTTTTCAATACGGGACAATATTTTTACCCTTTCACACATGTATATTCAAGAATCTCCACCTCGCGTGTGAGCTATCATCACATTTATCTACTCCCCTTCAAGTGAAGTCTTTATTATTATTATTTATTTATTTATTATAGTTTATTTTATAGATCCTCTTTATAGACCATATAACATAGCATACTCCCCTTTGAGTAGTAACATTGATTACTCTATTCCTATGTTTAGCAAAATTGGAAAAACACAATAATTGGGCCTTGACTACGCCCTCGATTGTCATATTTTTAAATGGGCCATAATCTGCCCGATCAGTTAAATGAGGGGAGTTTTGGTCTTCTACGATGGGCTTTAAATCAGTCCAATAAGAGGCAGTTTTTAATGCAAACTAAATCAGTTTTATTTTCGTTTAGGCCACATAATTTAGGTTTTAAGCATACAAATTATAGGGAACTTGAGCTCAGTGTTAGAACCTGATTGCTTTCAAGGTTGATTTTTTTTTTTCCTGAAAACAAAGGATAAGTCATTTGTGTGGAATTTTTTTTTTTTTTTAAATAATGAAGGCAGTGGTTAAAACATTTACAAAAATCTCTCCCCGCACATACCATAGAAGAATTGTTGGAAATTGATCTTGGGTTTGACAGCTGACTGCAGCTGTATCCCAGGCCAATCTGTGCATAGCCGGAGGAGTTTCTATGCAATTGCCTCTCTCTATATTATTATTAATTTGTTTTCACTGCCAATAAATTGTCTACAGTAATGATTGATGTGCCGACAGCTATTATGACGTGTAATATAACAGCAACGTTTTGCAAAAAACAAAAAAAATAAAAAATTGTTGCTGTAATAACCGTCAGAATGACATTCAATAAAATCAATTTTTGCATTCCTTTCTTCAAACAAAAGCTGACGATTTGAATTTTGACTAATCGTCTGAGAATTACATTATTATAAAAAAAAAAAAAAAAAACAGCTCAGCATTTTCACATAATCCGAGAAATATATTATTTATAAAACCAACAGCTTCGCTTACAAAAAAAATTATTATAAACGATCAATCTCATTTTAAGAGTATAAATTATGAAGTTTGTTAGATTAAATCTTAAACTACCAAAATTCATCACAATCATGTTACGTAACTTATATATCACACATTTCACTTATACAAATTTATAATGAAGCCCACATTAATAAAGTTTTTTTTTTTTATTTGAGTAAAATTTAACATTTTTTTTTTGGTTTAGACATCCTTTAATTTGTGCCTAGACTGACTTAACAGTAATATCGTATTTTTTGTTTTTTGTTTTTCGACTAATAGTCCGAGAAACATCCAGGTGTTGGCCGCTAAAAGTCACTGAATCTTTTAACCCCCAACTTTTCCAAAAGACAGCGCGTCCTCAAAGGTAACTTCGATTTAAAAAATCTACTTTGAAAGTAACCCGGCCAGAGATTATGTATAAATAGTTTGAAGTTCATAAAATTATTGAAGAACATTTGGCCTTCTGAGAATATACATCTTAGAGCCTAAAGGATTAATTTGCTGGAGAAATTATGGATGAAGTTCATGGGATGAAATTGGTATGTATGATGATTGTAGTGAAGATAGTTGTGCTTGTTGTAGCGCTAGCCGATGACTCTCCCATTCCCTCTCCAGTTTCTTCTCTCCCTCCCCCATTTGATCACCATGATCTTCCCCTTAATCAGCACCCAGATTTTAAAATCCCTAAAAAACTGCCCAATTTCCATTTTCCCCCAAGAGTCCTAATTATAGGGTTTTGTATCATGGAATGTCATAATATATGCAAAGCAGGAGGAACTCCAGTTTCCCATTTATACCAGGCCTGTATGTTATTTCATGTGGCAAAGAAATGCCATCCCTCTCGTTTAGACGTTGTCTCTAATTGCGCTCTTGGCTGTATATCCACGACCGCCATGATCACTTCTGCATATGGTATGAGATTTTTAATCTTTCTGATCTCTCTGTCTCTTATAACTCCTACGGTCACTTGTGATGATTATATGTTTATTTCTAATGTCACGTACAGGAACGGATGAAGTAGAGGGCTATGTTGAAACATGCTACAAAAATTGCAGCAAGGATTAGTATCTAAATGTCTTTTTACTATTTATTGCACTTTAATGAAAAATAAAATAAAACGAGGCATATATATATATATATGTATGTATGTAGTACTCCGCGGGGAAGAAGTTAAATGGAATGCAGTAGTGGATATATATATACGTTGCATGCATTGAGCATGGTTATTAATTAATTACTTCGTCCAAGATATTTCTGCTTATATTGTCATTTTGCCCATCAATGATATTATACATTGACATCTAAAGAAATAGTAGAAATGTCGAATTCTAGGGATTTCGCATGGCAGTAAATGAATATATATATATATCGACCACGTACAATATTGTCATTTAAGGAAAACCCCATTTCTTTGTCTTCGTTTGGGGAAGAACTCATTTCAAAAGGATTATATATATATATATATATATATATCCACTTGCCATGCCAGCCCCGAAAATGAATTATTAATGTTTGACTTATAAAAAGCAACTATATATCTATTATTTATTTATAATGAATTATTAATCGTTAATTCTATTGGAATCTCATAGTTTACACTAGTTGAATGAATCCGAGACCAGTTCTCGGAACCCTCCACGAACCCCATTTCTTTGTCTTCGTTTGGGGAAGAACCCATTTCAAAACGATATACATATATATATCCACTTGCCATGCCAGCCCCGAAAATGAATTATTAATGTTTGACTTATAAAAAGCAACTATATATCTATTATTTATTTATAATGAATTATTAATCGTTAATTCTATTGGAATCTCATAGTTTACACTAGTTGAATGAATCCGAGACCAGGTCTCGGAACCCTCCACGACAATCGAATAGAGACATTACTAATAGGCTAACACATCTTCTAAATCGATTAGCTAAAAAGAAAAAAGGAAAAAAAAAACCTTCTAAAATAATATCGTTCAATTGAAACGTGAAATGATCACCATGTTATTATGCATAAGTCGTCAGTCATCTCCAATTATAGAGGCATTACAACAAATAGGAAACGTTCAAGATAAGCCGGATGGAACAGCCCAATCAGTGGAGCCTCAAGAAGTTTTCGGTAGGTAGTAATTGATCCTCACCAGGATGAGGCATTTTGGTGGAAAAATCAATTCCACAAAATTTTGGCACCCTAATTCCTAACTACTACAAAAAATACATCCCTGGGATTTTCTCAGGTCTCAAAAATTATTAGATACACTACCACTGGAACTTTTCACAAACACAATCTCCAAAAGGAAAATGTGTAGGTGAATAGTGCTTGTATGACTACATAATGACATCAAATCCCCAAGCCAGTTTCATTACCGGAATTCTGGTTGTCTTTACTGCGGTTTTCCTCCAAGAGTCTCTGAAACTCTTTCTCACTGGCGGAGATCAGGCGTTTAACAATGTCAAAGGTGGTAAGCCTAATGCTGCAGTAAGAAGAAAAAGGGACCTATGTAAGAAGTTTAGAAACAACGACAACGGAGTAGGAACTAAAGATAAGAATCAACTCAATTGTGCAGCAAGTGTGAGTGGAATTTCATAACTGAAAGATCAAATGACAAGGGAGATTTTTCATCCCTATCCTGGAACTAGGACGAGCTATGACCATAAAACCTACAACTGTGCGGAGTCTAAAAATAAAAGTCATCCTCTATGCAAATACCACACATAAGAGAATGGAATAACCAAAACTACAATATGATTGCTTTTCCATGGGAATTAAAAAGTGCATTTGTTCTCTACAAAATGTAGAAATTTCTAAAAACCGACATATTTTTCCCTGCTTCATGGAAGCTCTTGACCAAAAAAGAAGAAGCAAAGTTCGTATTAGCTTCACAAAAGCTCAGCCAAAGCCCTATTGTAACTAACCAATACAAGATTTAATCCAATGGTACGTAAAATGTAAATAAAATTACTGTTAATGTCACCTGCTACTTGGAAGGGTTTTCAAAGCACTGGGAACAAAACCCCGGTACAAGCCAATTATTCCATCACGTGCCAGGATACCTGCAGAATGAAATATTCTCATATACAATGCCCTTGGCAATAGCTGTAGAACTTAAACATATGGACAGACAAATGACCACATGGGACTTCATGTTTGTGCAATCATGGAATGTTCCGCAAATATCAACAGCTGAAGGCAACCAAATTCTTCTCCGTAGCTCTTTCTCTCTCTTGGTTTGATCATTACGTTTGTGCAATCATGGAATGGAAAGTTCATACATAAAATAGACTACGTACACACAAAAGTTAACAACCCTGGCCAACAACTCAAAACAACAATTTCAGGGATGGGGGCACAAAAATGAAAAAACAAGCAAGTGACAAACACTATGCAGATAAGGGTTTGGCCAAATTTATTTTTGACTAAGCATGTATCCTACAAGGGGAAGTAGGGTTAGGTGCCAAAATTGTCTACAATTGTTAAGCCACTCACTATCTTAACTTTGAACCTAATTCACAAGATAAACTATTATGCATAACCATGTAACAGATTGTCTTTACTAGTTTAGACCATCCTCTATATTGCACTTAATGATGTCTGTTAATATCAATTTTTTGTACCATGAGCGTAATGCCAACACCTTACCTTTAAAGGAATGCAGCACAGTCTTGTAAGGTGTACCCTTCATTTGCATCTGTCTTCTTATGGTGTCCAAAGGATAGCATGTGACTGTGGCTAGAGAAGCTGATACTATAGCAGTTATAAGCGATGTTTCGGTCCGCTTTTGATATTTCTCTGGCAAGGACTTCTTCACCCTAGAATTCACAGAATATAGCAATGTCTAATTTACAACATTACGCTGCATTTTCCCTTCAATATGTTATAGAAAAGTGAAGTATTAGCAGACTCACAAGTCAAAAACACAAAAATTCACAGCAATATAAGGGGCTATTCCAAGAAGGGAAGGTCCGAGACCATAGAAAAAAGATGCAAATCCTTCCTCTCTCAGCATGTTTAACGCGACCTGGAAACAACACACCAATAGTCACCCTCAATTGGAAAGACATCTTGTCATATAAACAACAACAAGCAGGCTAATCATACCTCAGACATAGTTCGGTATCCTGGTTCAACTGCTAACCGCAACCTCAGGACATCTAAGGGATACGTTATCTACAGAGATGAAAGCTTTAAAATGCATGTTGATGCTCAGAACATGTAGCACAATAATGAGTGACACGACATAACTTACGAAAGTGGATGTCATGCCAGCACAAGCACCTGCCGCAAGTCTTCCAATAACAGAGAGCTCCCCATCCTTTCCGCTAAAAAGTTTCTGGAAGGTCAAATAAGAACATTTAGTGTTTGAGATATTTTAGAGTTCCAAGATTTGCTTAAACAGGGTTTTGGAACAACCTTGTAAGTTTCGTAAGCAAAAAGCTGGACGGCACTGTAAGGTATGACCCGTATCACCTGCAAAATTTGAACAGAAGTTCTGAATGAAAAGCAAGTCGACAAAGCCTTATGAATTGTGCTTGGAGAATAAATAAGGGGGAACAAGTAATGGAAAGCTCTGAAAACCTGAGGTAGATTGCCTTTCCAGTACCCTCTGATCCCTTCTTCCTTCTTAATTAATGTTATGGCCTGCACTTCAAGCGTGATTGAGATGAGACAGCTAAAGGATATCAACCTAGATTTTCATAGGATGGTAAACTAGGCATCTCCAGCAAACATATATAATCTGCATAAATTATCATATAATAGAGCCGTTTCCATTAGTGGTAGAAGCAAACAAGTTGCAGAACCAAACCACTTTATCTATCGGGTAGTTTTCTTTCAGCCATTCAATTCTCATTGATTTCCTCTATATTAGATACTACTAGACTAAACTCCACCAGAACTATTTTCTAAGACATAAATGCAATCACACAAGCTCCCAGCCCTAATGCCACATAATTAAAACAGAAGACATAAATCATTTAATAAAACTATAACCCTGATAACAACCTTTCTCTTATTTAAGGGTATGAAGCAAAATCGAACAGAGAAGATTAGAGAGATTGGATCTGATGAGTGTGCAGCATTTAGAAAACGGCTAGTTGACCAACAAGTCTCATGATATTCTTTTTCTTAGAATTGAAACATAAAACAAGGTAAAGACCAGAAACAGAACCAGCTTTCCCTTATTCTCCACTGATATGGGGTTTGCAATGGGAAATTGACTTCTCAATTCACCTATGTTAGGAACAGTCATTTCTTAAGCACACACTAGTACCAACAAAATATTTGCATGCTTCCAATTCATTAAAATGTCCCACTTCTTATGTTGGTCATGAGCTACGAAATGACTACACTGGTTAATGATGGCCATGGGAGAAGTCTTTTGGAAGCCTCTTTAGAGTCTATTGCAAGGGGAGAAGGTCATCCCGTACTGCATTTCCTTCGGTCCCACTTGGTTGGGAGTGGTCATACAAAAGATATTAAACTGAGCACCGATATAGACCAAGTTTACATTCTCAACCTTGAGATTATTTATGTCGACAATCATTGGCAAATTGTTCGCTCAAGTTACAGTGTTCCTAGTTTTCCCCAAATAAGATCTGAAACAAGAAAACTTATACACTACAGTATTCTAGGATTAAAATTGGCTGCAATATGTATTAATGATTAGTTTTCTGACCTCAAAGTACTAGACGGCGATTTGATAGGGCATCATGTTGAACCCTACTTATTTAAAGGGAGGGTTAGAGGATTAGTTAAATGATTACATTCAGGCTTTTCCATCAGTTTTCTGAGAGAATTGGGAATTTAAGCATGAATTCAGATATTGGAAGGGAAACAGAACACGTTTATCATAGCCCATATAAATTTGAAGCAGGTGCAAAGGATACCCTATAAGCATTCGATAACGAGAATGTCAATATCAACCATGCCATTTAAGGAACCATCTCATACCTCGATGAAACCAATTGCTTTCTTAGCACTTTCTTGCCCAACTCGAACCCCATGAGTCTGCGACAAAATCACAGGTCGTTATTAAAGTACCGAGAAATCCCAAGTGAACTAGCAAATACCTAGTTTTGACAATATAAATTCCTATATGCATGTTATCGTTAACATTAATTTCTATCTAGACACAGCACATTTTATCCTACGGTTTCGCAGCGTAACAAAATTGAATTACAACCTATACAATGTGGGTAAAGAACCTGCATAAGGAGCTTGATACGTTCAAGCGGAGCCGTAAAGGTCTTGGCAGCGGCGCCAGCGATGGAGCCGGCAGTGAACAAGGCGACTTCTTTGGGCACGTAAGCGACAATAGCTAACGGATGCTTTAGGAGCTGAGCGGAAGTCGGCTCGAACTCCCTTTGGTGTCTCTTTTCCGCCACCGACACGCAGGCGAAATTGCAATGACTGCCACTCGCACCACTGCCCGTATAACTGAGCCGTGCGGTCTTCCATAGCGGTTCCTGGTCCGTGGTCCACTGGAGACCGCAATTGGAGCTCTCGCTGAGAACTGAAATATTCCGGCAGATCAATACGGCTTTCTCCTCTCTCATGGTTCAAAAAGGAATTTGAAACGTTTGGTAGGGGCAGAAAAGGAGGTAAGGCTCGGGGGCGAAGAACTCGCAGTCTGCAGACTGCAGACTGCAGAAAGGGATGAGAGGGGAGCAAGTAAGAAAAAAAGGGCTTAGAAAAACAAAACAAAAAACTAAATAGGAAAAAACGGATCTTCACTCCTGGTTCTCCAAACATAGAAAACTTCCTTTCAAATCTTTTTGGGCCCACTAATCTCATAAACATAAACAAAATTTCTCCCATTCTTTCCGAAACTCATCCGATTCCCTATGTAGGGTTGCATGCGATTGGACCAGCAATTAATTTTATTTTATTTTTTTCTGAATGACCAGCTATTAATGTATTATTCATTGATTTCTTTATTTCTCTCTCCGTCTCTAATCTTTTTTTTTTTTTTTTCCTCCGATCTCTCCGTCTCTAATCAAATAAGAAAATATGAAGGTGATCCAAATGGGAAAGTGCAAATCGAGTTACAAGAACCTTTTTTTAAAACCATCTGGTCCCACAGACTTTGTGTTCGGTTGTTCGGTTTTTGTTTTGTTTTGTTTTTTTTTTACTCACAGTTACAAACACCATCCATCCCAGCGCCCACCATCCATCCAACTAACCTGTTGTACAGCTTTTCCTTTTTATTTTTTATTTTTTCTCATTAACCAACTAACAAACTCACCGATCGCATAAAAAAAATTATAAATATAAATAAAGTTATAAACTAGTTAATATGATAAAATTTTCGTTAAAAATACGGTTTTTCTATCTATCCCTATCTCTTGTCACTAACTGCTAGTAGACTAGGGATCTACTTGAGCATGTAGGATTTAATTAGACACGCGAGGTTCTGTGGTTAGTGCTTCATCCCAGCGCGCCCACATCCATCCAACTAACCGGTTGTACAGCTCTTCTGTTTTGCACCAACCAACTAACAAATTCCTTACCTACCCAATATTTATTTAGGCATAAATACACCAATTTTCATTATTACAAATTAGTCAATATGATAAAATTTTGGTTAAAAATAGGTTTTATTTTGTGTCTAGCCCTATCTTTTTCACCAACTTATGCTAGTAGATTATGAGAACTACTTGAACACGTAGGATTTATTTGGACACGTTCTGTAGTTGGTACCTACTAGTATCTATAGTTAGCGAAAGAAATAGAGATGAAAAAAAATGTGTTTTTAACAAGAATTTTACTACAAGAATTAATTTGTAACTTTTTTTATACTACATGAAATGTGGGTGCATTTACTCCTATTATATATATATAATTTCACATCTTCAAGTTATGGGATATTTTCACTTTGAATTCGAGATACTAATTTTATCATGTTACCACTCGAATGATAAAAATTGACGTTTGCCTTTTAATTAAATCATACAGTTGACCGGAGCAAAAAATAGGTAATGTAAAACGTTGTTGGTCTAATTCTATCTAAATTTTAGTTATTCTGAAGCTTAATATGATAAACATAGTAATTTTGATTCCAAAGTGATATTATATCATAATGTGAGAGACATATATCGACCAAAAAAATATATGTATTTTCCTCTCCCAAGACATTTGAAACAAAAGGAACCAACAACCACAAGTGCTGCCAACTGCCACCACTCCCATATTTTGTTGGGCTCTAGTTGGGGTCTATCCGTCGTTGAGCGTGCATATTTAGCTGGGTTTTGGTACTTGAGCCCGCAAAAGCAACCCAATAAGATAAAAGCATTCCTCTGCGGTGGGCCGTTCTCCCGTACGAAACAAAGCTTGTAAGTGGAACAGAAAGTCAGAAACTAACCGCAATCAGAAAGAAGAAATTAGAATGAAAAATTACCTGTTGGCTGTCTGCTTATTTTACCCTTCCCTACGTTCCTAGAAACAAAACAAAAGAATGAAAAATTGACCTCAAGAGTTGCTTGAGTTGGCAGATAGGCCAGTACTAACTTTGAAAGACTATAATTAGTTATGTGTACTCAGAATAGAATAAAATTATTTATAATTTTTTATCTGAATTATACTGTGCAATTTATAAAGAAATAGATATAACAGATAAACTATATTATAGGATTCATAATACTTGAAATTTTAGATAGACAATATTAAATAGTTTAGAATTTACTTATTATTTTTATCTCTCTCTAAGTGGACAAAAAATTACAGATAATCATAATCTTACAATAGCAATAGAGAAATTGGAATCGAAACGACATGCTAAAACTTTGGTAGTCGTGGTTGCATGGGAAGCTAAAACGTAACCAGTAGAAGCTTTGAAGCACAAAATTTAACTGCAAACCCCTACAGTAGCAATTTATTGATTTGTATTATTGCGGTACAAGAAGCAATCCAACCCTTATGCGATATGCCACCACCCTTAATATGGGCATTTATAAGGAGCAAAACTTTAGGACAAAAACGTTTACAAGACCACATATAGCCAGTCGTCATCAAGCTTCGATGATCCATCTCAACTTTAGGGGCACGACAACTTTCGTCTAGAAGCAAAAAAAGAAAAGAAAACGCTGAACTGTTGGCTTTCCGACGGGCGATAGTCCATCAAAATCGAAGAATAACAAATCCTGCTGAATCTGTCGGGAATTTCAATGGAGCAATCCCTATCTGGGGAGTGAAACGAAAGGCCGAAGATGCCTGTATTCAACTTGCCCGTTCAAGTTAATTTGATAAAATCCTTATATAATTAATTACCAACCATGTTAATTAGGATTACATGTAAATTAATGAATTAGTCCAGAACATAAAAAGAGAATACCTTTAAGCTCTGAAGACTGCTTCAGACCGCGTTGTCATCTTAATTCCAGTGTTGATGATATTTTCTGGGTGATCTGGTAATTAAAATGGAACAAAAACTTCAGATATTTCCTGGACATATATAACATTGTAAGCTGGACCCTAAAGTCGACGCTGTAAGTACTTACGAACTGGTGTACTTTTGGATACGAAGAAGCATGTTCCGATGACGAGGTAGCATAAGAGGAGAACCAATCCTTTAAGGTAGTGAGAAGTCCCATCCTATAAAATCGTAGGTTAAGTATAGCACTTCAAATAGAAGGAACGACGAGCAGGTACACGATATATATATTTATATATATAGAAAGTAGAGATCGAGCACATGTTTTTCTGGCTTAAGTTTAATATATATACCTGCAAAGCGAACGCTGTAGCAATTATTGATAAAGCAAGAGAGCCGGTCTCAAGGACGTTGAAATCAAGATCCATTTTTATTCCCATAATCCAAGCTACAACGACGCAAAATGGAACCTGAATATTTAGACCATATATCTAGAATCAGCATAAAGTTTTCGAAAGTTTGTAAAGAAATCTTTGATCCAGCATGATCGGCTTTAAATTCTCACCACAAACATTGCAATTTGAGTTGCAGACCCCAAAGCTACACCTAGAGTTATATCCTGCATTTGTTGCCATGCACAATATTGTTTCGCTTAGAATTATATATCTCACTGCTACACAAAGTGGCACAAAATATAAAGGCTGGTACCATATAGAGTTCTCACCAACTTGTTCTTAAAAGCAAATATGATTGCTCCTGCATGTTCTGCTGCATTTCCAACAATTGGTAGCAAGATAATGCTAAGGAAGCTGACAGACAAGCCCCAGGACTCCGACGCATCCTGAAAGAGATTGGAAATGGAATACCGTGAGTGACCATGACAGAGAGGAACTGCTGTCTCTAATTATGGATCAAAATGGTTTAGTTACCTCAATTGTATGCACGACATATTCTGACAATAAAGCTATGATTAAGGTCATCCCGACCAACCAAATGAATCCACTCCAGAACCCTATTACAGCCGCTTCCTCCGCACCATCATCTCCATCTTCTGATTCCTGATAGATCTCACCATTTTCATTTATACTAAGTTAGCATATCAGTGGGTGGAAGTGATTGATCGAAAAAATCTTTGGCTACAACATCCAAAGATCCATTGATTGACGGGGATCTACTATATATTAAGGCACATTCTAATTAGTTTTGCGAAGTGAAATGTCAGGTAATTACCTCCTGGGTTTCAAATAACTGCCGGTGTGTCCACAGTTGGAAGATGATGTACGCAGCGTATGCAATTAGCATGACGATGCTACTGGCTCTCGATAACTGGAGTGCAGGCTCAGCTGTCAGAGCAGCTGAGGCCCCAGCATACCGAAACAACATCGGCAGCAAGTGGCACAATAATGCCAGCAGGAGCAGAAGCGAGTTCACATCGGCTTGTCTCTGTTAAATCAAATCAAACATCAAATTTATAATCTCAAACTTCAGCCATGAGAGTAAGTCATATATATATATATATATATATATTTTTAAAAAAAAAAAAAAACAGTTTCCATATATAATTGCATTTTTTTTTTCTTTCTAAGTGCCATATGTAATTACTTACTCTGTCGTACTTCTGTTCTTTACTCAGGTTGGCAAGGCCACCACAAAAGAGTGATGTCCCAAGAACAAGAAGAAGGTTAGAAAGGACGGACCCCAAAAGAGAGTACTTGACCACTGCTATTTTACGTTCCCTTAGAGCAAATATTGCTATGATAAGCTCCGTAGCATTCCCACATGTCGCATTCAGGAGCCCGCCCACTGCGAAATCATGGAGTCAAAGTAAATTAACATCTGTGTCTGGTCCGCGAAACTGTGATTCTTACATTTGTAAGGGTTCAATTTGGCAGCAGAAGGTAAATATGGACCTTGATAAACCATATTAAGATATTATCAAATGGAACAGTACTAGAGATCTTTGAATTTTAACCTCTCAAATTTTACATATCTAGAGGCTTCAGTTGAAGATAGCTATAATATATTAAACGCAAAGAACAAAATGTTGTTTTCAACCTGTCGAAGTGTCCAGACTCGAAAATGATATCCCAACTCTCTCCCCGGAAGATGTCACATATAGAGAGGCCAAATCATGAGGGTCATATATAATACCTCATCTTTCATTTTGAGTCATCAGTTAGGGATGAAATGCAAACAGCAAATCCCGATCCTCTCATCTTTCATTTTTAGTCATCAGTTAGGGATGAAATGCAAACAGCAAATTCCGATCCTCTCCAATTTTCTACCCACATTGGATAGTCCAATTCAATGAGAATAGCATGATTTGAGTCTTTACGCATTCAATTGCTGGAATTGCTGGTATAAATTATGGGACAATGTGAACCCCACTGTAGGGGAAACCCGCAACTGTATACTTTTCTTATGAAAATATATAGTAACTGTATCATGTCGTGGCCGTCTATTGAATTCAGAATTTAAGAATCCGGGATTTAACCCTCCACGAATGTTTTGAAGCACTTGGCATATATAGAAAACTAAATTAGGATTTGAAGAATGCCCAAATAGGATGTAGAACTCTTTGTTACATTGAGTCAATTTAAGGACGCATCGTCAATTGAAAGTAAATAAAGAATGTAATCCTTCGACTCTTTTTTTGATTCGAACAAGTATCAAAAGTTCAATCTGGCCAACATGAAAGCGTTCGAGAAATATATACTTGAGGCTCATACCTGTTGGACCGGTGTAATAAGCAATTTGTCTGCAATTTATGGTGCAAAATAAATAGAAAAGAAAATCAGCATTGGGACGTTCCTCAGCAAAATGCATTTATAGATGATGAACAATGAAAAACAGATAGATATCATGTCCAGGGAATTGGAATTTTCTGTCTTACTCTGTCAGGAAGCTGACACGTTCGGCGAGTGGTACGAGTCCAAGTAAGCTCAAACCGAAAACCCATGGCTGTAAATTGAAATAGAATCAGAATTGCAATTGTTATATATCCAACAGGGAAAGAAATGAGAAAGTAAATTAATTATATATATTATTCCAGGGCCTGCTTTGCTGTTTACAGCAGTTTACTTATTTATCTTGACAGCCTATATAAACTGATTAATCAAATCAGTTTCCTTTTTGCAGATAGAAATTTATCCATTAATTTCATAACCATGCATTAATATTTATGTAATATATTTTTTTTAAAAAAATAAATGGATATACTCATATATTATTTTAAATTCACATCTTTTGAATATATATTAATTCAAAATTTCAAACTGAAGACTATATATATTAGAATTTAGTGATAGCTCGTAATTAGAACCACTCTAACAGTTCTTCCACTTGAACTTACTCTTCCAAAACCGTAACAATCGCCGAGAATGGCTAGCGGGATGGCCGGAAAGAGAATGAAAAGCTTCGTCCCAAAAATAACCTCTTGAAGATTAGACAAAAAAAGCCTAAGCCACCCACAAGGAACTCTTGATATTAGAGAGATGTCGGACTTCTTGCGGAGGGAAGACGATGACATGTTGTGGGCCGTCCGGCCATGCCGCATCTCCTTGTTCAAGGTCTTGAGGTTGCCATTTTCCAAGAGCCACGGTTCACGGTTAGACGTCTGCGAAGCCATGTGATCTGGTGCCACAAACCGATCGAAAGTACTGTTCTATAGCGAGAAATACGTTTCTGATCAGTAGGCTGTTTCTATGTCTATGAGCGTTATAGGGAGAGTGAGAGCTACTGTTATAAATAGCGTTGCGATAGACAATTATATGGTAGGCCGGAGCAGCATCTTCCTCGAAGTTTCGTCCAATGAACAATCGGTGGGTTACCAAAATAGATTTTCTAGATAAGCATGCCGTTAAATTTTAAACTAGGGGCGGCGAACTTCATAATATATTTAGCCCCAGATGAAATTTGCACAAGTATATATATAAAGCGGGCTCAAACCATCCATATAGGGATTGGGGTACTGTATTCTTTCCTTTTTTATTATATGTCATAAATAGGAGCTTCAAAATATGTCAACACATTAATGAATTTTATTTGGATCATTAATAATATTTATTAATATATTGACAACATCAAAATATTAAATCAGTTAAGTCGACCGAAACTTTAGGATCCAAACAAATTATATTATTCGAGTTATTTTGGCGAAAATTTTGACGTTACAAGATTCATGTGCCACAATGTACTGCATATTTTACGTGCTCTAAAACCCGCAGCGAAAACAGTCAAAGTCAAAAAGTTTAAAGACTTGCGTTTGACTTATCAACAATTATCTTTTTTTTTTTTTTTTTTCCTTTGCAAAATTTTCATTCGTAATTTTCCCATGACTCTGCGTCGTCGACATCTGGAAACAAATGAGTCCGCGTGTTTAATAACCATCGGTCGTCACCAGTGACTGACGACCTTAGAATTAATTACAACAGTCCATCCTGGCATTAATGAACACAAGTCAAGTATTGGAAGGAAAGATGACAAGGGATAATAAAGGTATCATTCTCCAAATGTGGTTATAGTATGAGGAAAAGCTAAACCAAGGGGAATTCTGATTCTTCTTTCTACTTCCTGAACCACGAAAAATCTGCAGACCGTACGTGCAGGCTTTAACGCTTTCTACAAATTTGGTGGGTTTCGATGTTGTGAGGTGACATTTGATCCATTTTCCTCCACAAAAAAATATCTTTCGACGGGATCCATGAGTTTAGTATGGCCGCAAGTTTTTGGGTTTTGCACTTTTGCTTATTTTGTTGGCTGTGTTACTGTCACTTTCCTGTACTGTGACGTGTAGGACTGTGTACAGAGCGATAGCAATTTCTTGTGGCTAGCTTTGCGTTATAACTGGAACATATCTAGTACTTGGGGAACTCCCAACTCACCGTACGGTGGCATATATGCATGGGAACCTTCGTGGAAACTTCGCAAGCCCGTACAAACCAGACAGTACTTATGGGGTGACATTATATATCCTTTGATGCTTGAAGAAACTTAAAAAGGACAAAACAGCCCTATTATTAGAGCAGAAAAGGGAAGTTGTCCTAAGAAATTAATTAACTTGCAGACATGCATGAGCCTTGGCATTTTCTTCCTCTGTTGCAAGCAGAGACGGATACAGTTAACAGTAATTTATTAACTTATTAATGATTGAAAGGCATACCATGCTTTTTCCCTTGCAAATCATAGGTTAAAAACAGTAAGTGCCAAAGGTAAGGAAGGTAGAAAGAAGTTTCGCAAGAACAGAAGCAGATAGGGCATGCAAAACCTTTCCAGGTGTCTCTCTCTCTATATATATATATTTGCCATCCCAAATTCCGTTGTGGATGAGCTTGGCAGCACAAGTTTTTTCGACATCTTGGCTTCTGAAGGTAGGTGCTTACGGGCATGGCAGGTGCTTACGGGTATGGCAGGTGCTTCTTTAGATTATTATTATTGAGAGAGATATTTTACTTCCAAGTGTATATATTGGCACCCCACATAGATATCTGAAACACGCAAAATCCTGTCCCGGGCCCCCCTTTCTTCGAGCGATCTCTTGACTCTTGGTTAGGTGGATACGCGTAGATCACTTTCAAAGGCTTATTATTACGTGTTCCCGTTTCCATATGTTTAATGGAATTTCTAAATCAGCGAAAATTGTTTTCAATATTTTCTTCTTCTTATGGCAATGGCAATGTGCTAGCTGCTATCTTCTTCACCCCTCTATTCATGAGGTCTTATCTCCTCAGCCTCGTTCAATTTTCGTGAAAAGTTTAGCCCAAAACCCTCTATATATACTCTTGTTCATGATCATCTTTGGGGCAAATTCTAGGAACAAAAACTTGCCCTTGTCGTTTTATCTTCTAACATCGTATATTCGAGTCGGATTTTTCCTTACATCATGGGAAGTTTCTACCTTTGCTAGCCGCAAAACATATTCGGTGCAACTAGCTTTGTTGGTTTTCATCTTTTTTGGGTCAGTTTTTTCAATGTTCTGTTGGGAAATTAAATGAGATCATGTGTGGGGTTAAATTAGCGATTGTGATTCTGCTCCTTGTCATCAATACCCGGGGATAGGCCCACATATTTTGTGAAGGCAAAACAAAATATAGCCGTTCCTTGTCGTCCCCATCAATATGTGCCTGCATGTGCGATCGATAACCCCATACTGACGCGGCTGACGCCCACCTTCATATAATAGCTCCTACATATATGTATATATGTGGCGCCATTATCGCTCGAATCCAAAACCAACCCACATGCATGGACATGATATAGTCCCCGCCACTCCCAGTATGGATTACCAGTAGCCTCCTGAGCACCCTACGCCAAATCTTTGCCCCCACAATGCATGTGTTACGCAGCTTCCGCGAAGCTTCGTCTTTCTGCTTCAGCTTTTCCCGCACGACTCTGTGCGTACGGATAATTGGCGTTTCTTTTCGGTTCTGTAACGTAACTGACAAATTTTCAGTGTTTTGCGAGGTTGTGTGGTGTTAGATACTCCCAGCATGGGTCAATCTTCTTGGAGTGTACAAAGTATTGGTCCCGATTTTCTTGACGCTTCAGAACCTCGAACCTACCTGGTAATGCTATAGCTAGCTAGGACCAAAATACGTGTCATGTGTAGGGGAGTGCAATAGGCAACTGTGATTTCCAAGAACTTTCCAGTAAGTAAACGGCGCCGCACTGGTGACACAGATATTTTGTCTCCATGCAGCAGTAGCTAGTTGGTGCTTATGTTTATTCTAACTAGAACCTCTAGTTCCTTCGAGCATTTGCTAATGCTGGGGGACGTGACCAACGTACAATAATATGGACCGAAGCTCCTAGGAATCAAGTGCTTATTTCATAGCTCGACAGAAAAGAAATGCTTTTTTATTTTTTTATTTTTTATTTTTTATAGATGTTATTCCGGTTTCTTCATGAATAAAGAAAACTAAATTATTTATTCAACCGTAGAAAAATTTCCCTCAATCTCGACGGAAACTCAAATATTAATGAAATGGAAAGTTGGGCAATTTATACCAGTTCATATTTTCCCTTGACAAGCACTGGCGTCATGGAGAACAAATGCCCTCCCCTATTCCCCAAAAAAAAAACTGAGAAAGAGATTAAAGGACTCATCTTGACAAAACTCACAGGCTTTGCGTCATTAGGAGACATGATGGTGTTAAAATTTTTATCCTCATTAAAAAATTATAAAATAATTTTTTTTTTTTTTTTTCTCTAAATTTATTCTTTTTATTATAATATTTATTTTAATCTTCTTTTTTATTTTTTTTTATCAAATCTCATAAAATATTTTTACTTTTTTACGAATCTCAAAATTTTCAAAATTTTTAACCTTTTTACTCTCGAACGCTCCTTAGGGAGTCACCATTTTTCCTGTGCTAATATCTTTTACCGGAGTCTTCTCTTTTCGTCGTATTACTGCTATATTTTGCTTTTCAGACTTGAAACGAGCACTGTTTCTTCCAATGAATAACTTTGCTACTGACACGGGAGCGTAAAAATACAAGGCCTATCGCGATCATCAACGCCGTAAGAAAGAAAGTGCATGCGGGAAACAGGAAAAAGAGATGCGGATAAGCCCAGCACGACCATAAAGCATCATTTGGAGCTTAAACCACCCCACACATGCTACAACCAAATATCAGTTTCATGGCACCCCCCATTTAGCTTCGAAAGATTGAAGAATAGTGCTCTAGGACTAGACATCAAAACTCAAAAGAACGCAACTTCTAGAGAATCAGATAGTCTACCAAACGGTGCCCCCCCTCCCTTTCTCAAATATGAATCCATTAATATGTATATGATCTTAATGACTTAATCTCCTGCAAAACAATGGCGCTGAGTCACTTGCATACAATGGAGCCAAGGACCACATGCTCAATTGCTCCTAAAGACCATGGTGCAGAGCCGTCCTCTAGTTGATGGACCATGGTGCTCATAAAGACCTTGTTTAACCCAGGCTGGTACACTTTCTCATTTCAGCCTCTACCATTAACTTTATTTAGTCTCCAAAGCAGTACCATGCCCCGGCTTGATGCAGTATACACGGGAACCAATGTGCTCTACTTCAAGACCAGCCCTCTCACAGCCAGTGAAGAAGAGAGATTCGTCGTCCTTGCCAATTCTCCTTCTCCAGCTCATTAGAAAGGCTGGCCAGGGCAACCTGAACCCTGCTTCTGCCCAGAAGAAGCACAAAGAATATCAGAAAGATTATCTGTTTTATTCTATAATACATATACCATAGTATTTGTTGGGTCTATGTACCACCATCAGTGAAACTGCTTTGTTATCCTTGGGCTTGTAATATTTGAGAAGATACGAGAGAGTCTTCACCAAGTTTGGGTACTGTTTCACATCTACAAGCAGACAAAAGAAACACAGTAAGACTTATTCATCTGCCTTTTTCTCTTCTTCGAGAGGGGGCTGGGGTTGGCATGTAGGGATGAAGGATATGACACTTGAGTAGGTAATTTCCTATTATGAGGAAATAATTTAGCAGCAATGAAGAGCATGTGTTTTCCAGGCACGGAGACAAGATAAACAAACTCCCTCGATCCTTTGCTCTAAAGATGGACATCACACTTCAGGACTTTGCATCAGAAAAATTGCATCTATTTACATTGCACATAATAATATCTTAAACTAAATCCAATTACAGAAAACCAAAAGAGCTGAATGTTGTGAACATACTTTAAACATCTTACTAACATTACCATCTTTCCATACCTACCATTATAATGCTTCATTCTTTTGATAAAAAACTACATATTGTAAAGGAAGGTGTAATACAACCAGAGATCCATCCGGACAGTAATTATGTAATCAAGGGGCGACTTGGGAAAACATTTCCAGTGCAAAGACGAGGATGTTAGATGGCCAAACCGGCAAACAATTGGAAGATTTCAAGTGTAAGATGGCAAAATTGGAATTTACAAGCTTCAGGCATCCAACAGAAAGTTTCAAGTAACAAGGTCAACGTCACAACATAGATGTGCAACTACAGACAACTGCAAATACCTCATCCATAAGGCAACAACTTACGTCAGTATTGCCAGTTTTTGTCACAAAAAATAACCACAAGATTAGCACAGGCAATATTTCAGTGACTTCCCGACCTCCACAGATCACAATCCACAAAACTCCTAGCTTATTAAGGTAGCGGATTTCTCCCCACTTTCCTTGGGTTTATTTTGTAGATGGACTTTTCTTCCTTATAGCCAGTTCCTTTCAATTTGTTTCTTGTACATTACACTATTTATCGCATGACATCTCCACCGGGGACCATCCCCGCAACACCAAACAAGAAGAAGAAGAGAAACACGGTTTAATTATTGAGTGAAGACAGAAAAAACATCACAGATTGGTAGCTTAAACAATAAGATGTCACTAGCAATAATCAGGTCCCAGTCTGGGTCAGCAATTGGAAAGTTGTCCCCCCATGTATCTGAAAACACAAGCATGGCACCGAGTTAATGACATTTTACTCACAAGAACAAATCAATCACTAAAATTGAATAGCATTGAACACAAAAATCAATACAAATATTTCCAGTTGAAAGCCAGATTAAAACAACTAAAATTCTAATATCTAATTCTAACTAATGGAAATAACCAGAGACAGACGCTGACTGCAGCTTTCAATTGAAAGTGCAGTTAACAATCTGGAAAAAATGCATCTGGATGTCACTCAAAACACAGATTGCGTTAAAAATATCTCCCAGCAATGGAAAAAAACTAGATTCACATAACTAAGTGGGCATAGAAAAGAACTCACGCCTTATGTGAGGAAGGACAGGTGTAATGCCATTAGCCTTGCAGTTATGAGCTATGTTTTCTTCAATTTCCTGATCATCATAGTCTGATGTTGTAATGTCAAGACAATACGACTTCCGGAGATATATGGCCAAAGCACCAGTGCCACTGCCATCAAACAGAATGTTTAGAATTACAAGACATACATTAAACCCTTTAGACAACAAATTTAGCAGAACTTGCAAAATTCCATGTGTTAAATAAGTGTAGGGTAGTTTAAGTGGAAAAAAACTACAAGTACCAGAAAAGAAAGAAGCTTAAATAAAGTAGCCACTATCCAATAATATTATAATGCATGTATTAGCTACGCTTACTTCTCCAACTATTTAGTAGACGAACAAGTTTATATACAAATAGACAGTATTACAGTTGCAACTGAGCAACACAACGACATGTAAAAAAAGAATGAGTCCTGTCGAATACTGCCTATAACAAGATCAAGAGGCAAACATGATCACTATCAATAGGAGTAGAAAACGACGACGCAAAAGATTGCTCTAAATTAGTACGGCATCTAATACTAACAATGCCCAGGTGATAGACGCACCTCCCCAATTCAATGCATCGCCGGCCTTCTAACAATGAGCGGTCCTGAGCCAAAAATTCTGCAAAAGCAAATGTCCCTGGCCAGAGTAAGTTGGCATTGAGCTGGTGAAATGAAAATTCTCGGATGAGCAATTCCTACATACAATCCAAACAAAAAGGTAGGTTGTAAAAAGAACAAATACTTGACCAAACACCGAAGACAAACAGTAGGCAAACTGAATAACCATTTTGGGAATTATTTAGTCCGCCCAGGTAATTAGTCTTTCTTATAAGTTATGAAGCACCAAAGTGAAGAAGATTACCAACAACTCTTACTACCAAAATACAAAATTGGGTCTCACAATATATACTCCTTTTTGCTGTCGTTACTCTAGACAACTACAAATAAAGTGTAGGTTTGAATTCTCCCTTTCAACCCCATAGAAGAAAAGGACAAAATTTCTACCAACAAACCAAACCCAATTTAGCAAATCCATCAAAATAAATAGTATCGTGGATCATATAAAGGAATAGTCTTTACCACTCCAGGAAATTCATGCTTCCTCTCCACGTAGCTTTGCTGGGTCTCTTTGTTTCATCATCTACAAGGACAAGAGCCAGTTTTACATTTGATGCGAAACAAGCAAGCCAGAGACTATCCCACTGACGTAAAACTTAGAGAGAGAAAAAAAGATAAGAAAGGAAAAGGGAGCGATAGAATACGAGAAGAAGTGTCATCGTCGTCGGGAAAAAGCGAAGATGGGGAGAACAGAGCTATGTCCATTTTCTTCCTTTCTTTACCGTGAAAAAAAAAAAATAGTTCAAGCTGCCTCAGAACAGAGCTCGACAACGCTTCCCTCTTTTATTTTCCTTCACTCCGAACAAGAGAAAAAGTAACGGTTTGAAATCCAGGCGGTGTAGCTGACCTAGGCATCTGAAAGTCGAAAAACCCAGAGACTGAATTCTGAAAGACGAAAAACGACGTGCCGTTAATCATCTCAAATCTCTATGGCTAAAAGTTTTGGTTCGTTTTATTCGATTGGAACATTTGGAAGTGCACGAGTGGGAACCATAGACCTAAGTACCTAAGAGGCAGTCAAATCAACAACTTTTTTTTTTTTTCCTTAGTCAGTCAAATCAACGACTGAACATGCTTTTTCGCTCACTGCATTCTTGTTTTTTAATATAAAACCAAACAGGCGAGCAAATCTGGCCCGTTGATAGACGAATTAATCTGAAACCGTCCCTTCGGAATGAAGCGCCGAGGTGCGCGTCGTCTAGCATCTTCGTGGGGTTACAGAATTCCAACTCGGTCACGAAAAGGCCAAAAAAAGTGTAAAAAAGAAAGAATAAAATAGACCGGCTTCATATCAAGGGGTTAGGGGGGTATATAAAACAACCGATGTCTCCAGCTAGATTGAACGGAACAGTGAGTTTCTGGGTGCGTGTCCGGGTTTGAGAGCAGGAGGGAAGATGGTAGGACCAATGAGACCGCAGTTTGTGCTTTTCGGCTCATCCATAGTTCAATTCAGTTACGGAAACGAAGGATGGGGTTCTATACTTGCAGACATATATGCCCGTAAGGTACTTCTTCTTCATCTTTATCATTCCTCGGCTTCGTTTTCGTTTTCAATGGCATACCATAATTCTTAGTGTTGGTGGGACCCACAAACCTTAATCCCAAATCTTAGTTTATAGATTAATCAATTATCAAGATTTTCAACAAACTAGGAGATAAGTCTTTTTACCAAAAGACTCGTCCTAGTAATGTTCTGTTACCCCACTTCGAATTCGATGTCTCATTGGAATAATCGATTATGGTTTCTAATTGGTTATAGGCGGACATATTGCTGCGAGGATACTCTGGTTGGACTTCCCGGCATGCTCTACAGGTTTTAGATCAAGTTTTTCCCAAGGTATCGTGTAATTGGTGGTGTATTTTTCACTGTTCCAAGACTAATCATTCTCGTGCCAGTAGGCTATTTGTGAATAGATTTCTTGCCTCTTAGATGGACGACTAACTTTCTACATAAGCATTGCTCTAAGTTTGTCTTTTGGCGGGGGCCAACTTTCTGCACAAACTGTGGCATATCTTACTTCAAATTGGAGCTAGAATAGAGTCAAGAATGGCAAAACTAAGCAGTTGTAAATAGTTCTCTATAAAATTTTGGTGAGATGTACTCTACTGTTCGTCTATTTCATGTTTTTCGTGTAATCATGCGACTGGCGGCTTGTTGCTAGGCATATACAGATTTCCTGCTTTAAGTGATGTTTTGATGTATATCTTCTGTAATTTAAATTAGGATGCTGTTGTACAACCTTCCTTGGTGATAGCCTACTTTGGTGGTAATGATTCCATGCGCCCTCACCCATCTGGCTTGGGCCCTCACGTACCGCTTCCTGAATATATTGAAAATATGAGGAAGATATCAATCCATCTGAAGGTAATCTTTCAGGCTAATATTACCACTTTATTGTTATTGGACCTGGTATAAGTACTTGATCCATTTTTACCAACAAAAAAAAAAAGCACGTCACTTCTATAAATTTTCTTCACCCCAGCTGGTGGTTCATCATCTGTGCTGAATGTGTGGTTGCCTCGTCGAGGTTAAATAATATGATAAGCTGCAGTTAAACAAGTCTTCACCTTTGGGGCATTTGTTTGGTGCAGCTTAGAATTACTCTCAAGTAGTGCTTGCAACAGACAAGATTTGCACAACGTGATTATGTAATTTTGTCCATACTCTGACTGTGATCTTTATGTTTGCTAGAGCCTTTCAGAGAAGACTCGCATTATCTTTCTTAGTGCTCCTCCTGTTCATGAAGAAAAGATTCGAGAAACATTTAGGTGCTTAGAGCTACATTGTTTCATTGTTTGTCAAATTTCCAGAAACACTTTCACTCCTAATAGCACATGGTAAACTAGAAACAATCATCTCTAATAGCATATGTTTTACTGAAACTAGTGATTCGGCAGCAGAGCTGCGAACAAATGAGTCCTGTCGAATATATGCAGAAGCTTGTTTAGAGCTGTGTCGAGAGATGGATGTGAAGGGCATTGATCTTTGGACTACACTCCAGGAAAATGATGGTTGGCAAACTGCTTGCTTTACGTAAGTTTGCTTACATGTGTTATAGGCTGGGCTGTTTATTGTAATTGGATCAAATCTCAAGCCTCAATACTCAAAGCAATGTACTATTCATATTCAATGAAGACAGTTCTGGATATCCTTCTGCAGGGATGGTATACATTTATCAGCTGAGGGGAGCAAGATAGTAGTGAAAGAAATCCTGAAGGTTCTGAGAGAGGCAGACTGGGAACCAAGTCTACACTGGAAGTCAATGCCAACTGAATTTGAACATGTATTGCGAAATTATCCTGTGAGTTCTCATTTGAAGACCTTGTTTGGTGTCTCCGAGGTCAACTTCCTCAGACACATGCAAAGGGAATAGGCAGTAAGATTTACTAATTCGAGTTGTTCCGTACACAACCTTTTAAGCAATTTGAAACTTCAAGGTTGATAGAAGTCTAGGGACGAAATTGACAGTCAACTTGAAGAGACCAAAATGTTTCTCAGCAAAAAGTGGCATTCAATTCACATAACTCTTGTTTTTTTTCAGTTATTTGCTTTTACTTCGACAGAATATATACTCATGAATATATTACAAGAAAACCCATGGCTTGTTTCTTTGTTTATTAATCTCTCTACGTATCTTAGTTTAAATTATGCTGTTTAAACTTTAGCTTTTTGTTAGAGGGAGAGATTTTTTGTTGGATTCTCCTTGTCACTGCATGGAGAAAAAAATTTTTGCCATGTTATTCTAAACCATTGCTGACGCAGAGTTTCAGATCAGGCTAAAATCCTTTAATGTATAACAAAATGGATGGGCAGTAATTTTAAATCTATTGTTCTTGATATTCCATTTAGATCTTCCTCCGGACTTTGAGACTTCTCTGGGTCAGAGTTACCCTTTGTAAAAAGGCTACGCCTTAAATTTTTGAGCAGTAACAAATAAATGTAGAGGCTGTCTTGTGGAAAGCCGGTACTTCCCATCCCAAGATTTGCTTAATGGCAGGCGGCCGAGGTCCATATTCTTTCTCAAATTCCTTATCTTCGATGCGGGCTTTCACGTAGGCAAACGGCCCATGAGTCATAGGGCATTGCAATTTGCACAGTAACTAGCCCAATGAGAGTCTACCTCTAAGTCAATGGACAAGGTCTTGGTCAACTAGTCTGCATTGCCATACTATACAGTCCACTCTTTTTCCTTAGTTTATCTACCATCAAGAAAGCCGAAGAGCAGCAGTCTGCAGGGGCGACCTGGAGCGAACTTTTGAGTCAGTTTGACTACCGAGCGAAAAAAAGAAAAAGGTAAGTTTGTTACCTTTTGCCTAGCAGGAAAAAATGTTCCGTTACCTTTCTTCTTTTGGAACTTTTTTCTCCCCTCCTCTAACATACTAAAATAGTTTAGGTCTTTTTTCTTGTTTTGATTACCCCTCTTTTTGAAATTTTGCACGATCTGTGAATAATGGTCTCGAAGGAGTAATATCTGTAGATTTTTTTTCATTACTTTTAACGTCGAATTTCTGAAATGTTTAGTCGTTAATGTTAAACTTGTCCTCTTTAAATTATATTTCACTAAATTGTACGTTTAAGGCGGCTGGATGTGGATTATTTAAACAACTTTTTTCGATTAATTATTCAAAAGAAAAAACTACAGAATCTTAGATCTAATTAAATGGGTTGGCGTTTAAATTTACCAACTCTAGACGCTTCTTATCAATTCGTTGTATTACTGTCGGTCAGTTAAATTATATTTCCCTCGCATCAAGATTCTGCTATGTAGCTTTTTTTTTTTTTTACTGATCTAAGATTTTGAACAGTAGAATCTGAGTAGGGGGTGTAAATTGATAAATTTCAATAGCTTGAGGAGGAAATGCAATAAAAATGGTAGTTTAAACCCTAAAATGACATTTGTTCAATACTTGGAGGCAAGAAGTGAAGTTGTTCCACATTAGTAACAAATTGTTTGCAATATATTTTGGGGCAGTTACGTACTACTATTTCTTTAGGATATGAGGTCCAGTGGTGGAGCTGATCCTGCCTCCATTTGTGTTGATCGAAAGCTTCTTGGTTTGACCCCAATTGCTCCAAAGTGTAGAATATTTAAAGTGCATCAGCGGTTGCGCAAAGTAAATGAGGCATGTTACGAACCTGCACTGCTTGCCATCGGTCCTTACCACCATGGCAAGGATGGCCTAGCTCTTATGGAGGAGCAAAAATTGCGCTATTTACAATCAATGCTTAATAGGAGAAATGAAAAGAGTGTTGAAAAATACATCATGGCCTTGAGAGAATTGGAAGGAAGAGCTCGTAGTTGCTATGCAGAATGCTTTAGCCTAAACACTGATGAGTTTGCAGAAATGATGCTACTTGATGGGTGTTTCATCATTGAGCTGTTTCGCAAGTTCGGAATGGGAAATCTAAGAGACAAATGTGATCCAATCTTCCAAACGTGCTGGATGCTCTCGGGCCTAGTGCATGATCTACTTCTACTCGAAAATCAGCTTCCATTTTTTGTTCTCACCAGGATGTTGGAGATGACTAGGTGTCCTAGCGAGCCACAGGATCTTATTGACCTTGCCCTGAACTTTTTTAACTGCTTATCATTTCCATGGTCACTGCGTTTGAGTCACTCAAGCCGTAATTCAATCCAAAATATTGAGTATCTACTTTCTCTGGTTCATATAGCTGCCTTTTCATCGATTGTAGAAATTGAAATGGCTGGAAAGGCAGTACTTACAATAAAAGAACTCAAGTCAATGCCTTTTGCTACAAGAAAAGACTCCAAGTCAATGCCTTGTGCTACGGAGCTTCAAGAAGCTGGAGTCCAGTTCAAGATACTAGAGGGAGGTAACAACTTGATTAACATAAAGTTCACCAACGGGATAATGGAAATTCCACCACTTTTCATACTGGATAATACAGAGGCTTTCCTCCGTAATTTGATTGCCTATGAGCAATACAATCGAGATAAGGATCTTAGGGTCACTGAGTATGTGAGCTTTATGGATTGTCTTATTAACTCTCCTAAGGATGTTGAAGTACTTCGTCGACAAGGAATTGTTCATAATTATATGGGTGATGATGAAGTTGTTTCCACCATGTTTAACAAGCTTGGTCATTATGTTTACCACTAACAAAATCTTTTATGCCGAAATTTACAGAAATGTGAACAAGCATTGTCGCAAACGTCGGAACATATGGATGGCAAAATTGAGGCGCGATTATTTTAACAGCCCTTGGGCGTTGGTTTCATTTCTTGCAGCCGTCTTTTTGCTTCTACTTTCTTCAGCACAGACCATTTTTTCCATCCTTTCTTACATTTTCCAGTAAGTCATAAGTATGTTATCTTTGTAGGTTCTTGTAAGTCCATGGTGTGATGTAAACCTAAGTGGCTCTCAGGAAATCTTTCTGCTGAGCTACAATGTCATATTTTGTTGAATTCTGGTAGCAATTGCAATGGGAATCAGTGTCTGTCGCCGCAAACAAATCTGCGGAGCCGAATTCTGCAATTTGGTGCATATTGTAACATATCTCTCTTTGTACACATGAACATTTCTGGTAGAGACTCTTGTCCTTTTTCTTACTGCTCCTCTGTCAAATAGGCAAGAATCCGGCAATAGATAGGAGCTTATAGCTGTAATCTTGCTTTGCTCGTCTTAGTTTCAGAAAAGCCTTACATTGATAATCGCAGATTGTGAACTGGAAAGTCGTTTCTTGTGGCATTTACTTTACCAGTGGTGAAGTAGCGGAGCTGCGAACAATTTGTTCAGAAGCTTGTTTAGATCGGCTGAGCTAGGCAAAGCTCTTAACAAGCTTCTCAATATATTCCGCAGGACTCAGCTCTGTTTCCTTCAGGCCGTAACGGACTTATGTCTTTGCTGAAAGTAGCGCAGCTTGAATTCAAAGGAACGATGAAGAGCTCTAACTGCAAATTAATTGGTTTGTGGAAAATGTTAGAATTTGGGATGATCATACCATAATATTGGTGCACATATTCAAACATACCCATTAGATGGTGATGTACCTTTAAGGAGGGATTGGCTGCAAGGTTAATTGAAAAACTCCCTAGTCCCTATGCAAGCACTATCCAGCCAAACGGTAACCCACACAATCTTATTTATTCCATTCCTTGGCAATTTAGCTCTTGGATTTCTTACGTCAAGAGTAGCATCCATGATCGATCATTCTATTCTATATTTTGATAAACGATCCTTCAAAATTCAACAGAAAAATACGAATAGCTGCTAACTAATTATATATGTCTCTGAAATATTCTTTCTTCCTTGTAAATAGAATGCCATTACAAAATTGAATCAGCTGATGCTCACAGCTTGGCCCTTGAAACTTTTCTGTGTCATGGTTGCGCAGGAAAGAAGATAAAGATTTCAAAGTCATTGTACTCTGTGACCCATGCTTCTGTCTTTTGGGGATTTCTTTCCGTCTCAAACCAGGTCCAACAGCACACCAATTCAGACCTAAAACAAACAAATAAACGAACATGTTGTTGTATTTGAAATAGAGTTTCTATATTTCATCCGCATTTGCGTCATGGGCTGAGGTCCATCTTCATTCAAATTAATTATTATGGACATGGCATTTCATTGGAAGAAACAGTCGGCCGGTATGTCTTGTATTGGCATTTGGTAAGCAACTGGAGCATTGCCCAGTGCCGACTAGGCCAAGCATAGACCACGTCTAAGTCAGCGTTTCCTTTAGTATGGGTCTGCATTGTCGTACTTACTCAATTCTTTAGCTTCTTCGTCGAAGCGAAAACATATTCCATTCGTCGGCTTTTAGAAGCAAGGCCGAAGAGAAAGGGTCCATTCTAGCCCACGAAACAATCTGCAGAGGCGACCTGGAGGGACCTTTTTACTTTTTAGCAAGTAAGTCACAATTGGCTTTCTTGATTTTATTTTATTTTTAATATTTCTTTTGTGATTCTGTTTCTCCTTTAACATTCTAGCATATTTTAGTCCATGTTTCTGTTTTCCGACTGTCCAGAATATTAGTAGTAGCCAAGGTTAAATGAAAGTTAAAATTGTGATCTATAACCTAGACTATTTGAGAACTTTGATTATTGAGATGAGTACAGGCACTCGGTGATCCGCCTATTTCACTAGCTGGTGACGCATCCCCTGCTCCGTTAGATCCGCCTCCAGCTAAAATAAAATCAAATACATTTTAGAATACATATTATCATAATCTAAAATTTTATTTGATTTATTTTAGTTTTAAAATTATGACCTTTTAGATGGTCACGGTAAGAAAGTTTTGCATGAATTTTGAGAACTTTCTACAACATTGTGTATACATATTGGGATGATGATAATGAAGATTAGAATTAAAAGAAAAACTTAAAGCTCTATGGACAAAATTTTAGAATGGGAAAATTATTTCGTTTAATTTCTTGCCTTTGGCCTCAAATTTATGTGGAGTTATTCTTCATCTTTGGGTCTGTCTAATAGTTAGATGACGGAGAATCTGTTTTTGAAAAGAAGTGATTTATTGTACATCCAATTGTACAATCATAATTGGTGCTTTACAATATTTTCATTCAGACAACAAGAGGGAGATATTTTTTGTTGGATTATCCTTGTCATTATATACAGAGCAAAAATTTCTAAACCATTTCGGAAGCAAAGTTTCAGATCAGGCGCCGAGAAAAAAAAAAGTTTCAGATAAGGCTAAAGTCCTTAAATATATACAGTAATTTTAATCTAATGTTCTTGATATTCCATTTAAATCTTCCTCCAGCCTTTGAGACTTCCTTGGGTCAGAGTTAGTCTTTATAAAAAGGCTACGCCATAAACTTTTGAGCAATAACAAATATGAGAGGCAGTCTCGTGGAAAGCCGTAATTCCCGTCCCAAGATTTGTTTAATAGCTGCTGAGGTCCATCTTCTTTCTCAATTCCTTATCTTCCATGCGGGCTTTCATGTAGGCAAACGGCACGAGTCATAGGGCATTTCAATTTGCCCAATTAGTGATAAAATTGTTCTGCAATATATTTTGGGAGCAGGGCAGTACTACTATTTCTTTAGAATATGAGCCTTGATGCTGGAGCTTATCATGTCTCCGTTTGTGTTGACCAAAAGTTTGTTGGTTTGACTACAATTGCTCTAAAGTGTAGAATATTTAAAGTGCATCAACAGTTACTCAGAGCAAAAATTGCCCTATTTACAATCAAGAGAAATGAAAGCAGGGTTGAAAAATACGGCATGGACTTAAGAGGACTTGTTATGACTTAACCAAAAATGAAATAAAGAATGGAAATTTCGGTCTCCCGTACCGTCCAAACATATGTGCTTCATGATTGTTAATTAAAAAAAAAATTCGATTTTTTAAGAAATTTTTTGAAAAAATAAAAAACTTTTACAATCAAAAATCAAAATAGCAAAATTTTTTACCAAAGTTCAATGCCTTTTTACACCAACAACAATATTTTTTCATAAAAAAAAAAAACCACATCTCCTCTTCTCTCTCTTTACTTTTTAACAAACTATTTTTTTATTAAAAAATTCCATCATTTCTCCTCTCTCATCTCTTTTTAACAAACTGGCAAAACATTAGAATATTTAAAGTGTAAGATGGAAAAACTGGAATTTACAGGCTTCAGGCATCCAAAGGAAAGTTTCAAGTATCAATGTCAACGCCACAACATAGATGTGCAACTACAGACATGACCAACTGTAAATACCTCATCCATAAGGAAACAACTTACATCAGTTTTGCCAGTTTTTGTCACAAAAAATAACCCCAATATTAGCACAGGCAATATCACAGTGACTTACCCGACCTCCACAGATCACAATCCACAAAACTCCTAGCTTAAGGTGGTGGATTTCTCCCCACTTTCCTTGGGTTTATTTTGTAGATGGACTTTTCTTCCTTATAGCCAGTTCCTTCCAATTTGTTTCTTGTACCTTACACTATTTATTGCATGACATCTCCACCGGGGACCCCCCCAACACCAAACAAGAAGAAGAAGAGAAACGGTTTAATTATTGAGTGAAGACAGAAAAAACGTCACAGATTGGAAGCTTACACAATAAGATGTCACTAGCAATAATCAGGTCCCAATCTGGGTCAGCAATTGGAAAGTTGTCCCCCCATGTATCTGAAAACACAAGCATGGCACCGAGTTAATGACATTTTACTCACAAGAACAAATCAATCACTAAAATTGAATAGCAGTGAACGACAAAACCAATACAACTATTTCCAGTTGAAAGCCAGATTAAAACAACTAAAATTCTAATATCTAATTCTAACTAATGGAAATAACCAGAGACAGACGCTGACTGCAGCTTTCAATTGAAAGTGCAGTTAACAATCTGGAAAAAATGCATCTGGATGTCACTCAAAACACAGATTGCGTTAAAAATATCTCCCAGCAATGGAAAAAACTAGATTCACATAACTAAGTGGGCATAGAAAAGAACTCGCGCCTTATGTGAGGAAGGACAGGTGTAATGCCATTAGCCTTGCAGTTATGAGCTATGTTTTCTTCAATTTCCTGATCATCATAGTCTGATGTTGTAATGTCAAGACAATACGACTTCCGGAGATATATGGCCAAAGCACCAGTGCCACTGCCATCAAACAGAATGTTTAGAATTACAAGACATACATTAAACCCTTTAGACAACAAATTTAGCAGAACTTGCAAAATTCCATGTGTTAAATAAGTGTAGGGTAGTTTAAGTGGAAAAAAACTACAAGTACCAGAAAAGAAAGAAGCTTAAATAAAGTAGCCACTATCCAATAATATTATAATGCATGTATTAGCTACGCTTACTTCTCCAACTATTTAGTAGACGAACAAGTTTATATACAAATAGACAGTCTTACAGTTGCAACTGAGCAACACAACGACATGTAGAAAACGACACGAGTCCTGTCGAAAACTGCCTATAACAAGATCAAGAGGCAAACATGACCACTATCAATAGGAGTAGAAAACGACGACGCAAAAGATTGCTCTAAATTAGTACGGCATCTAATACTAACAATGCCCAGGTGATAGACGCACCTCCCCAATTCAATGCATCGCCGGCCTTCTAACAATGAGCGGTCCTGAGCCAAAAATTCTGCAAAAGCAAATGTCCCTGGCCAGAGTAAGTTGGCATTGAGCTGGTGAAATGAAAATTCTCGGATGAGCAATTCCTACATACAATCCAAACAAAAAGGTAGGTTGTAAAAAGAACAAATACTTGACCAAACACCGAAGACAAACAGTAGGCAAACTGAATAACCATTTTGGGAATTATTTAGTCCGCCCAGGTAATTAGTCTTTCTTATAAGTTATGAAGCACCAAAGTGAAGAAGATTACCAACAACTCTTACTACCAAAATACAAAATTGGGTCTCACAATATATACTCCTTTTTGCTGTCGTTACTCTAGACACTACAAATAAAGTTTAGGTTTGAATTCTCCCTTTCAACCCCATAGAAGAAAAGGACAAAATTTCTACCAACAAACCAAACCCAATTTAGCAAATCCATCAAAATAAATAGTATCGTGGATCATATAAAGGAATAGTCTTTACCACTCCAGGAAATTCATGCTTCCTCTCCACGTAGCTTTGCTGGGTCTCTGTAGTTTCATCATCTACAAGGACAAGAGCCAGTTTTACATTTGATGCGAAACAAGCAAGCCAGAGATCTATCCCACTGACGTAAAACTTAGAGAGAGAAAAAAAGATAAGAAAGGAAAAGGGAGCGATAGAATACGAGAAGAAGTGTCATCGTCGTCGGGAAAAAGCGAAGATGGGGAGAACAGAGCTATGTCCATTTTCTTCCTTTCTTTACCGTGAAAAAAAAAAAATAGTTCAAGCTGCCTCAGAACAGAGCTCGACAACGCTTCCCTCTTTTATTTTCCTTCACTCCGAGCAAGAGAAAAAGTAACGGTTTGAAATCCAGGCGGTGTAGCTGACCTAGGCGTCTGAAAGTCGAAAAACCCAGAGACTGAATTCTGAAAGACGAAAAACGACGTGCCGTTAATCATCTCAAATCTCTATGGCTAAAAGTTTTGGTTCGTTTATTCGATTGGAACATTTGGAAGTGCACGAGTGGGACCATAGACCTAAAAGTACAAATCAAAAACTTTTTTTTTTTTTTCCTTGGTCAGTCAAATCAACGACTGAACATGCTTTTTCGCTCACTGCATTCTTGTTTTTTAATATAAAACCAAACAGGCGAGCAAATCTGGCCCGTTGATAGACGAACTAATCTGAAACCGTCCCTTCGGAATGAAGCGCCGAGGTGCGCGTCGTCTAGCATCTTCGTGGGCTTACAGAATTCCAACTCGGTCACGAAAAGGCCAAAAAAAGTGTAAAAAAGAAAGAATAAAATAGACCGGCTTCATATGAAGGGGTTAGTGGGGTATATAAAACAACCGATGTCTCCAGCTAGATTGAACGGAACAGTGAGTTTCTGGGTGCGTGTCCGGGTTTGAGAGCAGGAGGGAAGATGGTAGGACCAATGAGACCGCAGTTTGTGCTTTTCGGCTCATCCATAGTTCAATTCAGTTACGGAAACGAAGGATGGGGTTCTATTCTTGCAGACATATATGCCCGTAAGGTACTTCTTCTTCATCTTTATCATTCCTCGGCTTCGTTTTCGTTTTCAATGGCATACCATAATTCTTAGTGTTGGTGGGACCCACAAACCTTAATCCCAAATCTTAGTTTATAGATTAATCAATTATCAAGATTTTCAACAAACTAGGAGATAAGTCTTTTTACCAAAAGACTCGTCCTAGTAATGTTCTTTTACCCCACTTCGAATTCGATGTCTCATTGGAATAATCGATTATGGTTTCTAATTGGTTATAGGCGGACATATTGCTGCGAGGATACTCTGGTTGGACTTCCCGGCATGCTCTACAGGTTTTAGATCAAGTTTTTCCCAAGGTATCGTGTAATTGGTGGTGTATTTTTCACTGTTCCAAGACTAATCATTCTCGTGCCAGTAGGCTATTTGTGAATAGATTTCTTGCCTCTTAGATGGAGGACTAACTTTCTACATAAGCATTGCTCTAAGTTTGTCTTTTGGCGGGGGCCAACTTTCTGCACAAACTGTGGCATATCTTACTTCAAATTGGAGCTAGAATAGAGTCAAGAATGGCAAAACTAAGCAGTTGTAAATAGTTCTCTATAAAATTTTGGTGAGATGTATTCTACTGTTCGTCTATTTCATGTTTTTCGTGTAATCATGCGACTGGCGGCTTGTTGCTAGGCATATACAGATTTCCTGCTTTAAGTGATGTTTTGATGTATATCTTCTGTAATTTAAATTAGGATGCTGTTGTACAACCTTCCTTGGTGATAGCCTACTTTGGTGGTAATGATTCCATCCGCCCTCACCCATCTGGCTTGGGCCCTCACGTACCGCTTCCTGAATATATTGAAAATATGAGGAAGATAGCAATCCATCTGAAGGTAATCTTTCAGGCTAATATTACCACTTTATTGTTATTGGACCTGGTATAAGTACTTGATCCATTTTTACCAACAAAAAAAAAAAAGCACGTCACTTCTATAAATTTTCTTCACCCCAGCTGGTGGTTCATCATCTGTGCTGAATGTGTGGTTGCCTCGTCGAGGTTAAATAATATGATAAGCTGCAGTTAAACAAGTCTTCACCTTTGGGGCATTTGTTTGGTGCAGCTTAGAATGACTCTCAATTAGTGCTTGCAACAGACAAGATTTGCACAACGTGATTATGTAATTTTGTCCATACTCTGACTGTGATCTTTATGTTTGCTAGAGCCTTTCAGAGAAGACTAGCATTATCTTTCTTAGTGCTCCTCCTGTTCATGAAGAAAAGATTCGAGAAACATTTAGGTGCTTAGAGCTACATTGTTTCACTGTTTGTCAAATTTCCAGAAACACTTTCACTCCTAATAGCACATGGTAAACTAGAAACAATCATCTCTAATAGCATATGTTTTACTGAAACTAGTGATTCGGCAGCAGAGCTGCGAACAAATGAGTCCTGTCGAATATATGCAGAAGCTTGTTTAGAGCTGTGTCGAGAGATGGATGTGAAGGGCATTGATCTTTGGACTACACTCCAGGAAAAGGATGGTTGGCAAACTGCTTGCTTTACGTAAGTTTGCTTACATGTATTATAGGCTGGGCTGTTTATTGTAATTGGATCAAATCTCAAGCCTCAATTCTCAAAGCAATGTACTATTCATATTCACTGAAGACAGTTCTGGATATCCTTCTGCAGGGATGGTATACATTTATCAGCTGAGGGGAGCAAGATAGTAGTGAAAGAAATCCTGAAGGTTCTGAGGGAGGCAGACTGGGAACCAAGTCTACACTGGAAGTCAATGCCAACTGAATTTGAACATGTATTGCGAAATTATCCTGTGAGTTCTCATGTGAAGACCTTGTTAGGTGTCTCCGAGGTCAACTTCCTCAGACACATGCAAAGGGAATAGGCAGTAAGATTTACTAATTCGAGTTGTTCCGTACACAACCTTTTAAGCAATTTGAAACTTCAAGGTTGATAGAAGTCTAGGGACGAAATTGACAGTCAACTTGAAGAGACCAAAATGTTTCTCAGCAAAAAGTGGCATTCAATTCACATAACTCTTGTTTTTTTTTCAGTTATTTGCTTTTACTTCGACAGAATATATACTCATGGCTTTTTTCTTTGTGGGCAGGAGTCGATTATCTTCAGCTTTTATACTCATGAAAATATTACAAGAAAACCCATGGCTTGTTTCTTTGTTTATTAATCTCTCTACGTATCTTAGTTAAATTATGCTGTTTAAACTTTAGCTTTTTGCTGGAGGGAGAGATTTTTTGTTGGATTCTCCTTGTCATTACATGGAGAAAAAAAAATTTGCCATGTTATTCTAAACCATTACTGAAGCAGAGTTTCAGATCAGGCTAAAATCCTTTAATGTATAACAAAATGGATGGGCAGTAATTTTAATCTATTGTTCTTGATATTCCATTTAGATCTTCCTCCAGACTTTGAGATTTCTTTGGGTCAGAGTTACCCTTTGTAAAAAGGCTACATCATTAACTTTTGAGCAGTAACAAATAAATGGAGGGGCTGTCTTATGAGAGCCGGTTATTCCCATCCCAAGATTTGCTTAATGGCAGGCGGCCGAGGTCCATATTCTTTCTCAAATTCCTTATCTTCGATGCGGGCTTTCATGTAGGCAAACGGCCCATGAGTCATACGGCATTGCAATTTGCACAAAACTAGCCCAATTAGAGTCTACCTCTAAGTGAATGTACAAGGTCTTGGCCAACTAGTCTGCTTTGCTACACAGTACACGCTTTTTCCTTAGCTTATCGACTTATCGAGCAAGCCGAAGAGCGGCCGTCTGCAGGGGCGATCTGGAGCGAACTTTTGACCCAGTTCGATTACCGAGCAAAAAAAAGAAAAAGGTAAGTTTGTTACCTTTCGCCTAGTAGGAAAAAATGTTCCGTTACCTTTCTTTTCGATCTTTTTTCTCCCCTCCTCTAACATACTAAAATAGTTTAGGTCCTTTTTTCTTGTTTTGATTACCCCTCTTTTCGGAATTTTGCACGATCTGTGAATAATGGTCTCAAAAGAGTAATATCTCTAGATTTTTTTTCATTACTTTTAACGTCGAATTTCTGAAATGTTTAGTCGTTAATGTTAAACTTGTCCTCTTTAAATTATATTTCACTAAATTGTACGTTTAAGGCGGCTGGATGTGGATTATTTAAACAACTTTTTTCGATTAATTATTCAACAGAAAAAAAACTACAGAATCTTAGATCTAATTAAATGGGTTGGCGTTTATATTTACCAACTCTAGATGCTTCTTGTCATATTCAAGATTATGCTATGTAGCTTTTTTCAGTGATCTAATATTTTGAACAGTAGAATCTGAGTAAGGGGCGCAAATTGATGAATTTCAATAGCTTGAGGAGGAAATGCAATAAAAATGATAGTTTAAACCCTAAAATGACATTTGGTTCAATAGTTGGAGGGCAAGCAGTGAAGTTCTTCCACATCAGTGACAAATTGTTTGCAATATATTTTGGGGCAGAGACGTACTACTATTTCTTTAGGATATGAGGTCCAGTGGTGGAGCTGATCCTGCCTCCGTTTGTGTTGATCGAAAGCTTCGTGGTTTGACCCAAATTGCTCCAGAGTGTAGAATATTTAAAGTGCATCAGCAGTTGCGCAAAATAAATGAGGCATCTTACGAACCTGCTCTGCTTGCCATCGGTCCTTACCACCAGGGCAAGGATGGCCTAGCTCTTATGGAGGAGCAAAAATTGCGCTATTTACAATCAATGCTTAATAGGAGAAATGAAAACAGTGTTGAAAAATACATCATGGCCTTGAGAGAATTGGAAGAAAGAGCTCGTAGTTGCTATGCAGAATGCTTTAACCTAAACACTGATGAGTTTGTAGAAATGATACTACTTGATGGGTGTTTTATCATTTAGCTGTTTCGCAAGTGCGGAATGGAAAATCTAAGGGACAAATGTGACCCAATCTTCCAAACGAGGTGGATGTTTTTGGGCGTATTGCGTGATATACTTCTACTAGAAAATCAGCTCCCATTTTTTGTTCTTACCAAGTTGGTGGAGATGACTTGGTGTCCTAGCGAGCCACATGATCTTATTCACCTTGCCCTGTACTTTTTTGATGGCTTAACATTTCCGTGGCCACTGTGCTTCAGTCAGTCGAGCTGTAATTCAATCCAAAATATTGAGCATCTGCTCTCTCTGGTTCATAGAGCTGCCTTTTCATCGATTGTCGAAATTGAAATGGCTGGAAAGGCAGTACTTACAATAAAAGAACTCAAGTCAATGCCTTTTGCTACAAGAAAAGACCTCACGTCAATGCCTTGTGCTACGGAGCTTCAAGAGGCTGGAGTCAAGTTCAAGATACTTGAGGGAGGTAACAACTTGATTAACATAAAGTTCACCAACGGGATAATGGAAATTCCACCACTTTTCATAAGGGATATTACAGAGGCTTTCCTCCATAATTTGGTTGCCTATGAGCAATATAATCGAGATAAGGATCTCAGGGTCACTGACTATGTGATGTTCATGGATTGTCTTATTAAATCTCCTAAGGACGTCGAAGTACTTCGTCGACAAGGAATTGTTAATAATTATATGGGTGATGATGGCGCTGTTTCCACCATGTTTAACAAGCTTGTTAATTATGTTTCCACTAACAAAATCTTTTATGCCGAAATTTACAGAGATGTGAACCAGCATTGTCGCAAACGTCGGAACATATGGATGGCAAAATTGAGGCGTGATTATTTTCACAGCCCTTGGGCGTTGCTTTCATTTCTTTCAGCCATCTTGTTCCTTCTACTTTCTTCAGCACAGACCATTTTTTCCATCCTTTCTTACATTTTCCACAAGTCATAAGTATGTTATCTTTGTAGGTCCTTGTAAGTCCATGGTGTGATGTAAACCTAAGTGGCTCTTCAGGAAATCTTTCTGCTGAGCTACAATGTCATATTTTGTTGAATTCTGGTAGCAATTGCAATGGGAATCAGTGTCGCCGCAAACAAATTTGCGGAGCCGAATTATGCAATGTGGTGCATATTGTTACATATCTCTCTTTGTACACATGAACATTTCTGGTATAGAGACTCTTGTCCTTTTTCTTACTGCTCCTCTGTCAAATAGGCAAGAATCCGGCAATAGATAGGAGCTTATAGCTGTAATGTTGCATTGCTCGTCTTAGTTTCAGAAAAGCCTTACATTGATAATCGCAGATTGTGAACTGGAAAGTCGTTTCTTGTGGCATTTACTTTACCAGTGGTGAAGTAGCGGAGCTGCGAACAAATTTGTTCAGAAGCTTGTTTAGATCGGCTGAGCTAGGCAAAGCTCTTAACAAGCTTCTCAATATATTCCGCAGGACTCAGCTCTGTTTCCTTCAGGCCGTAACGGACTTATGTCTTCGCTGAAAGTAGCGCAGCTTGAATTCAAAGGAACGATGAAGAGCTCTAACTGCAAATTAATTGTTTGTGGAAAATGTTAGAATTTGGGATGATCATACCATAATATTTGTGCACATATTCAAACATACCCATTAGATGGTGAGGTACCTTTAAGGAGGTATCGGCTGCAAGGTTAATTGAAAAACTCCCTAGTCCCTATGCAAGCACTATCCAGCCAAACGGTAACCCACACAATCTTATTTATTCCATTCCTTGGCAATTTAGCTTTTGGATTTCTTACCTCAAGAGTAGCATCCATGATCGATCATTCTATTCTATATTTTGATAAACGATCCTTCAAAATTCAACAGAAAAATATGAATAGCTGCTAACTAATTATATATGTCTCTGAAATATTCTTTCTTCCTTGTAAATAGAATTCCATTACAAAATTGAATCAGCTGATGCTCACAGCTTGGCCCTTCAAAGTCATTGTCCTATGTGACCCATGCTTCTGTCTTTTGGGGATTTCTTTCCGTCTCAAACCAGGTCCAACAGTACACCGATTCAGACCTAAAACAAACAAATAAATTAACATGTTGTTGTATTTGAAATAGAGTTTCTACATTTCATCCGCATTTGCGTCATGGGCTGAGGTCCATCTTCATTCAAATTAATTATTAGGCTAAATTACTCCGCCAGTCTCTAGGGTTTGACCTTTTCTCCTATTGGTCCCTAAGGTAAGTTTTGTCCTACTGGTACCCCTGTGGTTTGTGACGTTTCCTAAACTGGTTCTGCGTCAGATAGGCCAACGGAAGTTGCCATGTGGCTGACGGCAACCACGTCATATCGAATAAACAGGTGACACGTGCTTAAACATGCCATCATTAAAAAAAAAAAAAGAAACAAATTGTAAATGCATTCTGACATGGCATTACCACGTTGGATTAAAAAAGCCACGTCATGTGTTCGTTAGTTCTCCCTCCCTCCAACTCCATCCCGACCAAAACAGACGTTAAAAAAAATCCCCCAAATCGAAGCTCACCCAAATCTGCACAGCCCTCTTCCGTTTGAAGCCTAAGAACCCTAAGTACTCTCCTATTTGATTTCGAATTGATTCAGCATAAACCTGTGCCACATTCTCTTTCAATGTCCAGGAGAGCAGCATCCACTTCCTCTGCGAGTGATGCTAGCCATGGTGGAGTGGCATCGGCAGAGTTGGAGGTGGGCGGCAACTCACATATGTGCTTCTGTGGGTTGAAGGCACGGATGAGAACAAGCAAGACAGAGGGGAACCCAGGTAGGAGATTCTTTGGCTGCCCTCGATTTTCAAATAGTAGTTCAGTGAGTTTGTTTACCTTTGCTTTGCTTTCGGATTTAGGCAGTGACGCAACTCAGGCTTAGGTGTAATATGGGTGAGCTTTGATGGGAGGGGCGATTTACATGCAGTAGATCATTAAAAGCTCGAAGGCCAATTTATGACCTGAGAGGAAGTTCATCTGTGGCACACTCGAAGGCTAATTTATGAGTCTAGATAATGCTGCCATTTCGATTGCTATGCCATTCTGTCATTGAAATTTATCTAAGTTTATATTATACTTTAAACCATAAAATATTCATGCTTCCAGTTTCCACACAGTTATATATAATCAGTAGGCTTTTTTAATTTGCTTTCTAAAATCATGACAACTAACCATGTATTTTAAGAGATCTGTTGCTGAAATATTATATTACTCTAAGAGAGCAAGTGTTATTCAAAAGTTGGTGATCATTGCAGAGAGTTCTTTGGGGAGCATTCCTGTTGTTATATCCATGAATTTTGACTAACATTAGGTAAGAACTTTTTATCTAATCATTCATCAAATTATGTTATGATCAGATTGGCTAATTAACTTGGATTCTTTTAAATACAATTCCCCTTTTATTTGCACTTGTTAATATGACCAGTTTCTAGGATTAAATAATTGGACAAGGAACTAACGGTCTGCTGTCAATATCACAATAGTTAACTTGCATATGGTTGGAAGGTTTTTTGGTTGATAGGTGACCACCAACCCAGTGAAGCATTTCCCTTTAATTGAGTAGTTTAGTATATATACTATTTCCACTCTCTGCATTTCCTTTTAATTGAGCAGACACTTATATACCATTTAATTGCAATCCAGCTTTCCATCAAGTCATTTCTCTTGTTATTCTTAATTAGAGGTGTCCAAGTTCTTCAATAAATCAACTTTTTGATATTTAGAATTTAGCACACAGATTTAACATTTCCAAGTGCAACTTGCCTTTGATCAACTGTAAAGATATTTTCAGAAAGTAAATGCATTATGAGAACTGCAAATTGCATTATGATAATTGGTTTAGTTACTGTAAAGATATTTTTACAAAGTAAATGCATGCATTATGCCTTTGATCAATTGTAAAGATATGGTTTAGTTACTCTAAATTGCATTTATTTGTTCCTTTTTTGTTGCTTGTGCAGAGGCATTTGGCTCGTAACTTTTTTGAATGGATTGACCCCCCTTTTTCTTCACGTGGGGAAGATATCATTGCTAGTATGGAGGAGAAGATTAAGACCATGGAGGTAAAAATTAAGAGCATGGAGGAGGAGATGAAGATCATGGATGAGAAGATGAAGATCATGAAGGAGGAGCTCACATAAATCGAAGGCAAAGCAGAGGCAGCTCAGATTCATTTTTTTTGGGTCTTGGATGCTTGTTGGTTGTATTTGGTTGGTTTGTAGTTAAACCACTGCAGAGATGCGTTATTAATTATTTAATGTATGTTTAGGTGGATTTGAAGAAGTGTAATTAAATGATGTAATGCTGACCAGTGTATATGGACATGACTTATGGCTTAGTAGTAGTTAAATGTAAGAATTTTGTTGTGCAATTTTAACAGTTGGTTTGCATTATGTATGCAAAAGTGCAATTGTCAACTCACTTGTGCTATTTTTGGAGGAAAAGATATTGACTTAAATGCATGACTGACTTGCTATGGAAAAACAATTTATTTGGATAGCTTGGGTTGGACAGATTGGTAAACCACTACAAATTGTTCTATATGGATAGATTGGTTGTGTATTTTGGAGTTTTTTGACAGAGGTAATCTGGACATTTGGCAGGGATATATAAAATGTAAAATGACATGCACTCAACAGTCTCTAAAATGTCCATTTCAATAACATTCAACTTCTTAATGGCATACTGCCATACATCTTTGTAAAATGGCATTCACAATGGTAATTCCATGGCAACCAATAGCTGCAATACATATGATCCTTTACAAAATATCCCATAACGCAACAAAATGGTGCTACAACATCCATTTCCAACAAATATAACCAACAAAATAGTACTACCACATCCATTTCCAACAAAATAACCATGTCCAAAATATCCCCAAAATATTGTCTAAATAATACAACAAGATTAATTACAAAAAGTATCATTAATGCAGCTCATATTAGCACCCAAAGTCAGCAGCTCATATAGCACCCATCCTCCAATGGATGGTCCATCCTCCATAAAAAGATCCACTAAATTCATTTAGTCATTCCAAAGGATACAATGGCCTATAATGGAAAAAAATACACTTAGATTGGGGGCTTACAATAAACATCACTAAACCGATGCTGAAGAATACAACCCAACCGTAAAAAGGGATGGCTTTAGGGAACCATGGACGAAGAGATTGACCAAATCAAACAAGTGAATTGAATATTAATCACAACTACACTATGTACCTCTGTCACCATTTGCTTCTAAGGTGATCTTCGGAGTACTGGTACTCTACCATTTCTGTTGGTGGGTGCTGAGTTTCAGTATTCTAAATATTAAACAGCACCCATAAATCAGACTTTGGATTTGATTATTACAATAAAAATTATTTTATTCAAACACATGCCTGAGATGTACTTTTCCTCTTTCTTTTGCATTGTGACGGGTCCGTAATAGATGGTGCAGTCTGACCCTCATTAGGCTGAGTAATAATCAGCACCCAAATCAAACTTTAAGTTTAAAAATTAAATCATATTAACATTTTATTGAACCCCATACATGAGATGCACTCTTCCTTTTTCTTTTGGATGTGACGGGCCCGTGGTAGATGGTCCAGGCTGACTCTCACCATTCTAAAAAATAAAACACACCCAAATAACTCCATCTCAAGTTTAATAATTATATTAAAAATGCATTGTATTCTATCACATACCTGAGGTGCACTCTTCTTCTTCGAAGGTTTCTTTGGATAAATTCGTCAGTTGGATTGTAGGTTTTTTGCAAGATCTTGCATTGTGAACCAGCACCAAGCATTTCCCACAACGATCAGGAAGACCCTTCCTTGTCACATGGTATGCATCTGGTGGCTCATCATTGCCCTAACCCTTCCTTCTTTGGCCTTCCTGGCATCGTCCTTATTTCTGGAGGTAGAAGTTGACCAGATTCTGACTGAGGCCAATCTTTCGCTCCCGGCATCGCATGTATCATAGGAGAGTATGCTGCCAGATAAGCTTCCTTCCTGTAACATTCATCTACAAAGTCTTCTAGTATCAATCGATCTGCGTAGATCGCAGCACACGCATGGGCACAAAAGATTCCATTGAGTTGCCACCGCCCACATGAGTATGTTCTTCCTTCAATATTGACCAACTTCCGCTCTCATCCATGGTGTCAACTTTGAACGTGGCCCATTGTGCCATAAACACAAACAATGCACAACACGGCCTTGTTTTGTTCAAGCTTCCTACGAATGCGTGGACATATATCCCACGTGGCCTCTAAAATCCCTTTACGCTTATGAACAAATCTGTTCATAAGCTGTCTTCGGATAGTCTCCAACATAGTAACAATTGGTTTATCGCGTGACTCTTTGATCCAAGAGTTAAATGTCTCCATGTTGCTAAGTAGGACATCGCACTTGTTGCTTGTCCTGAAAGCATGCCTGGACCATTCTTTTGGGTCAACCTTCTCCAAGTATGCATATGCATTTGGATTTATCCGTTTCAGCACCTCCATATTCCTTTTAAAACTAGGAACGAGCAGCCCTCCATAAAGCGTCCTTTAACGGTTTCCCCCGATACTTGAGATTAGCATGAAGGTGCAATACCAAATGGAGACAGAATAACATATTTGGAACATATGCTTTGATTTGTGCAGGGTCTGTGGGAGTCACTGGAGGCATTGGTGCCAAGTGATGAGCAACGGCATTGTGTTAAGCACCTTCATGCTAATCTCAAGACCGAAGGATATCGGGGGAAACCGTTGAAGGATGCTTTATGGAGGGCTGCTCGTTCTTGTACCGAACTAGTTTTAAAAGGAATATGGAGTGCTGAAACGGATCAATCCAAATGCATATGCATACTTGGAGAAGGTTGACCCAAAAGGATGGTCCAGGCATGCTTTTAGGACAAGCAACAAGTGCGATGTCCTACTTAGCAACATCGCGGAGACATTTAACTCTTGGATCAAAGAGTCACGCGATAAACCAATTGTTACTATGTTGGAGACTATCCGAAGACAGCTTATGAACAGATTTGTTCATAAGCGTAAAGGGATTTTAGAGGCCACGTGGGATATATGTCCACGCATTCGTAGGAAGCTTGAACGAAACAAGGCCGCTGTTGTGCATTGTTTGTGTTTATGGCACGATGGGACCACGTTCGAAGTTGACACCATGGATGGAGAGCGGAAGTTGGTCAATATTGAAGGAAGAACATGCTCATGTGGGCGGTGGCAACTCAATGGAATCCTTGTGCCCATGCGTGTGCTGCCATCTACGCAGATCGATTGATACTAGAAGACTTTGTAGATGAATGTTACAGGAAGGAAGCCTATCTGGCAGCATACTCTCCTGTGATACATGCGATGCCGGGAGCGAAGATTGGCCTCAGTCAGAATCTGGTCAACTTCTACCTCCAGAAATAAGGACGATGCCAGGAAGGCCAAAGAAGGCGAGGGTTAGGGCAGATGATGAGCCACCAGATGCATACCATGTGACAAGGAAGGGTCTTCCTGATCGTTGTGGGAAATGCTTGGTGCTGGTTCACAATGCAAGATCCTGCAAAAAACCTGACAATCCCAACCTGACGAATTTATCCAAAGAAACCTTCGAAGAAGAAGAGTGCACCTCAGGTATGTGATAGAATAAATGCATTTTTAATATAATTATCAAACTTGAGATGGAGTTATTTGGGTGCTGTTTTATTTTTTAGAATGGTGAGAGTCAGCCTGGACCATCTACCACGGGCCCGTCACATCCAAAAGAAAAAGGAAGAGTGCATCTCAGGTATGGGGTTCAATAAAATGTTAATATGATTTAATTTTTAAACTTAAAGTTTGATTTGGGTGCTGATTATTACTCAGCCTAATGAGGGTCAGACTGCACCATCTACTACGGACCCGTCACAATCCAAAAGAAAGAGGAAAAGTACATCTCAGGCATGTGTTTGAATAAAATAATTTTTATTGTAATAATCAAATCCAAAGTCTGATTTATGGGTGCTGTTTAATATTTAGAATGCTGAAACTCAGCACCCACCAACAGAAATGGTGAGAGTACCAGTACTCCGAAGATCACCTTAGAAGCGAATGGTGACAGAGGTACATAGTGTAGTTGTGATTAAATATTCAATTCACTTGTTTGATTTGGTCAATCTCTTCGTCCATGGTTCCCTAAAGCCATCCCTTTTTATTGTTGGGTTGGTTATTCTTCAGCACCGGTTTAGTGATGTTTTTGTAAGCCCCCATCTAAGTGTATTTTTTTCCATTACAGGCCATTGTATCCTCTGGAATGACTAAATGAATTTAGTGGATCTTTTTATGGAGGATGGGGAGTGCCATTGGAGGATGGGGAGTGCCATTGGAGGATGGGTGCTGATATGAGCTGCTGACTTTGGGTGCTGATATGATTAGATGATACTTTTTGTAATTAATCTTGTTGTATTATTTAGGGACAATATTTTGGGGATATTTTGGACATGGTTATTTTGTTGGAAATGGATGTGGTAGTATATTTTGTTGGAAATGGATGTTGTAGCACCATTTTGTTGCGTTATGGGATATTTTGGAAAGGATCATATGTATTGCAGCTATTGGTTGCCATGGAATTACCATTGTGAATGCCATTTTACAAAGATGTATGGCAGTATGCCATTAAGAAGTTGAATGTTATTGAAATGGACATTTTAGAGACTGTTGGGTGCATGTCATTTTACATTTTATATATCCCTGCCAAATGTCCAGATTACCTCTGTCAAAAAACTCCAAAATACACAACCAATCTATCCAGATAGAACAATTTGTAGTGGTTTACCAATCTGTCCAACCCAAGCTATCCAAATAAATTGTTTTTCCATAGCAAGTCAATCATGCATTTAAGTCAATATCTTTTCCTCCAAAAATAGCACAAGTGAGTTGACAATTGCACTTTTGCAATACATAATGCAAACCAACTGTTAAAATTGCACAACAAAATTCTTACATTTAACTACTAGTAAGCCATAAGTCATGTCCATATACAATGGTCAGCATTACATCATTTAATTACACTTCTTCAAATCCACCTAAACATACATTAAATAATTAATAACGCATCTCTGCAGTGGTTTAACTACAAACCAACCAAATACAACCAACAAGCATCCAAGACCCAAAAAAAATGAATCTGAGCTGCCTCTGCTTTGCCTTCGATTTATGTGAGCTCCTCCTTCATGATCTTCATCTTCTCATCCATGATCTTCATCTCCTCCTCCATGCTCTTAATTTTTACCTCCATGGTCTTAATCTTCTCCTCCATACTAGCAATGATATCTTCCCCACGTGAAGAAAAAGGGGGGTCAATCCATTCAAAAAAGTTACGAGCCAAATGCCTCTGCACAAGCAACAAAAAAGGAACAAATAAATGCAATTTAGAGTAACTAAACCATATCTTTACAGTTGATCAAAGGCATAATGCATGCATTTACTTTGTAAAAATATCTTTACAGTAACTAAACCAATTATCATAATGCAATTTGCAGTTCTCATAATGCATTTACTTTCTGAAAATATCTTTACAGTTGATCAAAGGCAAGTTGCACTTGGAAATGTTAAATCTGTGTGCTAAATTCTAAATATCAAAAAGTTGATTTATTGAAGAACTTGGACACCTCTAATTAAGAATAACAAGAGAAATGACTTGATGGAAAGCTGGATTGCAATTAAATGGTATATAAGTGTCTGCTCAATTAAAAGGAAATGCAGAGAGTGGAAATAGTATATATACTAAACTACTCAATTAAAGGGAAATGCTTCACTGGGTTGGTGGTCACCTATCAACCAAAAAACCTTCCAACCATATGCAAGTTAACTATTGTGATATTGACAGCAGACCGTTAGTTCCTTGTCCAATTATTTAATCCTAGAAACTGGTCATATTAACAAGTGCAAATAAAAGGGGAATTGTATTTAAAAGAATCCAATTAATTAGCCAATCTGATCATAACATAATTTGATGAATGATTAGATAAAAAGTTCTTACCTAATGTTAGTCAAAATTCATGGATATAACAACAGGAATGCTCCCCAAAGAACTCTCTGCAATGATCACCAACTTTTGAATAACACTTGCTCTCTAGAGTAATATAATATTTCAGCAACAGATCTCTTAAAATACATGGTTAGTTGTCATGATTTTAGAAAGCAAATTAAAAAAGCCTACTGATTATATATAACTGTGTGGGAACTGGAAGCATGAATATTTTATGGTTTAAAGTATAATATAAACTTAGATAAATTTCAATGACAGAATGGCATAGCAATCGAAATGGCAGCATTATCTAGACTCATAAATTAGCCTTCGAGTGTGCCACAGATGAACTTCCTCTCAGGTCATAAATTGGCCTTCGAGCTTTTAATGATCTACTGCATGTAAATCGCCCCTCCCATCAAAGCTCACCCATATTATCACCTAAGCCTGAGTTGCGTCACTGCCTAAATCCGAAAGCAAAGCAAAGGGTAAACAAACTCACTGAACTACTATTTGAAAATCGAGGGCAGCCAAAGAATCTCCTACCTGGGTTCCCCTCTGTCTTGCTTGTTCTCATCCGTGCCTTCAACCCACAGAAGCACATATGTGAGTTGCCGCCCACCTCCAACTCTGCCGATGCCACTCCACCATGGCTAGCATCACTCGCAGAGGAAGTGGATGCTGCTCTCCTGGACATTGAAAGAGAATGTGGCACAGGTTTATGTGGTGAATCAATTCGAAATCAAATAGGAGAGTACTTAGGGTTCTTAGGCTTCGAACGGAAGAGGGCTGTGCAGATTTGGGTGAGCTTCGATTTGGGGGATTTTTTTTACGTCTGTTTTGGTCGGGATGGAGTTGGAGGGAGGGAGAACTAACGAACACATGACGTGGCTTTTTTAATCCAACAATGCCATGTTCAGAATGCATTTACAATTTGTTTCTTTTTTTTAATGAACTGGCATGTTTAAGCACGTGTCACCTGTTTATTCGATATGACGTGGTTGCCGTCAGCCACATGGGCAACTTCCGTTGGCCTATCTGACAGCAGAACCAGTTTAGGAAACGTCACAAACCACAGGGGTACCGGTAGGACAAAACTTACCTTAGGGACCAATCGGGGAAAAGGTCAAACCTTAGGGACTGGCGGAGTAATTTAGCCTAATAATTAATTTGAATGAAGATGGACCTCAGCCCATGACGCAAATGCGGATGAAATGTAGAAACTCAATTTCAAATACAACAACATGTTAATTTATTTGTTTGTTTTAGGTCTGAATCGGTGTACTGTTGGACCTGGTTTGAGACGGAAAGAAATCCCCAAAAGACAGAAGCATGGGTCACATAGGACAATGACTTTGAAGGGCCAAGCTGTGAGCATCAGCTGATTCAATTTTGTAATGGAATTCTATTTACAAGGAAGAAAGAATATTTCAGAGACATATATAATTAGTTAGCAGCTATTCATATTTTTCTGTTGAATTTTGAAGGATCGTTTATCAAAATATAGAATAGAATGATCGATCATGGATGCTACTCTTGAGGTAAGAAATCCAAAAGCTAAATTGCCAAGGAATGGAATAAATAAGATTGTGTGGGTTACCGTTTGGCTGGATAGTGCTTGCATAGGGACTAGGGAGTTTTTCAATTAACCTTGCAGCCGATACCTCCTTAAAGGTACCTCACCATCTAATGGGTATGTTTGAATATGTGCACCAATATTATGGTATGATCATCCCAAATTCTAACATTTTCCACAAATCAATTAATTTGCAGTTAGAGCTCTTCATCGTTCCTCTGAATTCAAGCTGCGCTACTTTCAGCAAAGACATAAGTCCGTTACGGCCTGAAGGAAACAGAGCTGAGTCCTGCGGAATTTATTGAGAAGCTTGTTAAGAGCTTTGCCTAGCTCAGCCGATCTAAATAAGCTTCTGAACAAATTTGTTCCCAGCTCCGCTACTTCACCACTGGTAAAGTAAATGCCACAAGAAACGACTTTCCAGTTCACAATCTGCGATTATCAATGTAAGGCTTTTCTGAAACTAAGACGAGCAATGCAACATTACAGCTATAAGCTCCTATCTATTGCCGGATTCTTGCCTATTTGACAGAGGAGCAGTAAGAAAAAGGACAAGAGTCTCTATACCAGAAATGTTCATGTGTACAAAGAGAGATATGTAACAATATGCACCACATTGCATAATTCGGCTCCGCAAATTTGTTTGCGGCGACACTGATTCCCATTGCAATTGCTACCAGAATTCAACAAAATATGACATTGTAGCTCAGCAGAAAGATTTCCTGAAGAGCCACTTAGGTTTACATCACACCATGGACTTACAAGGACCTACAAAGATAACATACTTATGACTTGTGGAAAATGTAAGAAAGGATGGAAAAAATGGTCTGTGCTGAAGAAAGTAGAAGGAACAAGATGGCTGAAAGAAATGAAAGCAACGCCCAAGGGCTGTGAAAATAATCACGCCTCAATTTTGCCATCCATATGTTCCGACGTTTGCGACAATGCTGGTTCACATCTCTGTAAATTTCGGCATAAAAGATTTTGTTAGTGGAAACATAATTAACAAGCTTGTTAAACATGGTGGAAACAGCGCCATCATCACCCATATAATTATTAACAATTCCTTGTCGACGAAGTACTTCGACGTCCTTAGGAGATTTAATAAGACAATCCATGAACATCACATAGTCAGTGACCCTGAGATCCTTATCTCGATTATATTGCTCATAGGCAACCAAATTATGGAGGAAAGCCTCTGTAATATCCCTTATGAAAAGTGGTGGAATTTCCATTATCCCGTTGGTGAACTTTATGTTAATCAAGTTGTTACCTCCCTCAAGTATCTTGAACTTGACTCCAGCCTCTTGAAGCTCCGTAGCACAAGGCATTGACGTGAGGTCTTTTCTTGTAGCAAAAGGCATTGACTTGAGTTCTTTTATTGTAAGTACTGCCTTTCCAGCCATTTCAATTTCGACAATCGATGAAAAGGCAGCTCTATGAACCAGAGAGAGCAGATGCTCAATATTTTGGATTGAATTACAGCTCGACTGACTGAAGCACAGTGGCCACGGAAATGTTAAGCCATCAAAAAAGTACAGGGCAAGGTGAATAAGATCATGTGGCTCGCTAGGACACCAAGTCATCTCCACCAACTTGGTAAGAACAAAAAATGGGAGCTGATTTTCCAGTAGAAGTATATCACGCAATACGCCCAAAAACATCCACCTCGTTTGGAAGATTGGGTCACATTTGTCCCTTAGATTTTCCATTCCGCACTTGCGAAACAGCTCAATGATAAAACACCCATCAAGTAGTATCATTTCTACAAACTCATCAGTGTTTAGGTTAAAGCATTCTGCATAGCAACTACGAGCTCTTTCTTCCAATTCTCTCAAGGCCATGATGTATTTTTCAACACTGTTTTCATTTCTCCTATTAAGCATTGATTGTAAATAGCGCAATTTTTGCTCCTCCATAAGAGCTAGGCCATCCTTGCCCTGGTGGTAAGGACCGATGGCAAGCAGAGCAGGTTCGTAAGATGCCTCATTTATTTTGCGCAACTGCTGATGCACTTTAAATATTCTACACTCTGGAGCAATTTGGGTCAAACCACGAAGCTTTCGATCAACACAAACGGAGGCAGGATCAGCTCCACCACTGGACCTCATATCCTAAAGAAATAGTAGTACGTCTCTGCCCCAAAATATATTGCAAACAATTTGTCACTGATGTGGAAGAACTTCACTGCTTGCCCTCCAACTATTGAACCAAATGTCATTTTAGGGTTTAAACTATCATTTTTATTGCATTTCCTCCTCAAACTATTGAAATTCATCAATTTGCGCCCCTTACTCAGATTCTACTGTTCAAAATATTAGATCACTGAAAAAAGCTACATAGCATAATCTTGAATTGACAAGAAGCATCTAGAGTTGGTAAATATAAACGCCAACCCATTTAATTAGATCTAAGATTCTGTAGTTTTTTTTCTGTTGAATAATTAATCGAAAAAAGTTGTTTAAATAATCCACATCCAGCCGCCTTAAACGTACAATTTAGTGAAATATAATTTAAAGAGGACAAGTTTAACATTAACGACTAAACATTTCAGAAATTCGACGTTAAAAGTAATGAAAAAAAATCTAGAGATATTACTCTTTTGAGACCATTATTCACAGATCGTGCAAAATTCCGAAAAGAGGGATAATCAAAACAAGAAAAAAGGACCTAAACTATTTTAGTATGTTAGAGGAGGGGAGAAAAAAGATCGAAAAGAAAGGTAACGGAACATTTTTTCCTGCTAGGCGAAAGGTAACAAACTTACCTTTTTCTTTTTTTTCGCTCGGTAGTCAAACTGACTCAAAAGTTCGCTCCAGATCGCCCCTGCAGACGGCCGCTCTTCGGCTTGCTCGATAGTCGATAAGCTAAGGAAAAAGCGTGTACTGTGTAGCAAAGCAGACTAGTTGGCCAAGACCTTGTACATTCACTTAGAGGTAGACTCTAATTGGGCTAGTTTTGTGCAAATTGCAATGCCGTATGACTCATGGGCCGTTTGCCTACATGAAAGCCCGCATCGAAGATAAGGAATTTGAGAAAGAATATGGACCTCGGCCGCCTGCCATTAAGCAAATCTTGGGATGGGAATACCGGCTCTCCATAAGACAGCCCCTCCATTTATTTGTTACTGCTCAAAAGTTAATGATGTAGCCTTTTTACAAAGGGTAACTCTGACCCAAAGAAATCTCAAAGTCTGGAGGAAGATCTAAATGGAATATCAAGAACAATAGATTAAAATTACTGCCCATCCATTTTGTTATACATTAAAGGATTTTAGCCTGATCTGAAACTCTGCTTCAGTAATGGTTTAGAATAACATGGCAAATTTTTTTTTCTCCATGTAATGACAAGGAGAATCCAACAAAAAATCTCTCCCTCCAGCAAAAAGCTAAAGTTTAAACAGCATAATTTAAACTAAGATACGTAGAGAGATTAATAAACAAAGAAACAAGCCATGGGTTTTCTTGTAATATTTTCATGAGTATAAAAGCTGAAGATAATCGACTCCTGCCCACAAAGAAAAAAGCCATGAGTATATATTCTGTCGAAGTAAAAGCAAATAACTGAAAAAAAAACAAGAGTTATGTGAATTGAATGCCACTTTTTGCTGAGAAACATTTTGGTCTCTTCAAGTTGACTGTCAATTTCGTCCCTAGACTTCTATCAACCTTGAAGTTTCAAATTGCTTAAAAGGTTGTGTACGGAACAACTCGAATTAGTAAATCTTACTGCCTATTCCCTTTGCATGTGTCTGAGGAAGTTGACCTCGGAGACACCTAACAAGGTCTTCACATGAGAACTCACAGGATAATTTCGCAATACATGTTCAAATTCAGTTGGCATTGACTTCCAGTGTAGACTTGGTTCCCAGTCTGCCTCCCTCAGAACCTTCAGGATTTCTTTCACTACTATCTTGCTCCCCTCAGCTGATAAATGTATACCATCCCTGCAGAAGGATATCCAGAACTGTCTTCAGTGAATATGAATAGTACATTGCTTTGAGAATTGAGGCTTGAGATTTGATCCAATTACAATAAACAGCCCAGCCTATAACACATGTAAGCAAACTTACGTAAAGCAAGCAGTTTGCCAACCATCCTTTTCCTGGAGTGTAGTCCAAAGATCAATGCCCTTCACATCCATCTCTCGACACAGCTCTAAACAAGCTTCTGCATATATTCGACAGGACTCATTTGTTCGCAGCTCTGCTGCCGAATCACTAGTTTCAGTAAAACATATGCTATTAGAGATGATTGTTTCTAGTTTACCATGTGCTATTAGGAGTGAAAGTGTTTCTGGAAATTTGACAAACAGTGAAACAATGTAGCTCTAAGCACCTAAATGTTTCTCGAATCTTTTCTTCATGAACAGGAGGAGCACTAAGAAAGATAATGCGAGTCTTCTCTGAAAGGCTCTAGCAAACATAAAGATCACAGTCAGAGTATGGACAAAATTACATAATCACGTTGTGCAAATCTTGTCTGTTGCAAGCACTACTTGAGAGTCATTCTAAGCTGCACCAAACAAATGCCCCAAAGGTGAAGACTTGTTTAACTGCAGCTTATCATATTATTTAACCTCGACGAGGCAACCACACATTCAGCACAGATGATGAACCACCAGCTGGGGTGAAGAAAATTTATAGAAGTGACGTGCTTTTTTTTTTTTGTTGGTAAAAATGGATCAAGTACTTATACCAGGTCCAATAACAATAAAGTGGTAATATTAGCCTGAAAGATTACCTTCAGATGGATTGCTATCTTCCTCATATTTTCAATATATTCAGGAAGCGGTACGTGAGGGCCCAAGCCAGATGGGTGAGGGCGGATGGAATCATTACCACCAAAGTAGGCTATCACCAAGGAAGGTTGTACAACAGCATCCTAATTTAAATTACAGAAGATATACATCAAAACATCACTTAAAGCAGGAAATCTGTATATGCCTAGCAACAAGCCGCCAGTCGCATGATTACACGAAAAACATGAAATAGACGAACAGTAGAATACATCTCACCAAAATTTTATAGAGAACTATTTACAACTGCTTAGTTTTGCCATTCTTGACTCTATTCTAGCTCCAATTTGAAGTAAGATATGCCACAGTTTGTGCAGAAAGTTGGCCCCCGCCAAAAGACAAACTTAGAGCAATGCTTATGTAGAAAGTTAGTCCTCCATCTAAGAGGCAAGAAATCTATTCACAAATAGCCTACTGGCACGAGAATGATTAGTCTTGGAACAGTGAAAAATACACCACCAATTACACGATACCTTGGGAAAAACTTGATCTAAAACCTGTAGAGCATGCCGGGAAGTCCAACCAGAGTATCCTCGCAGCAATATGTCCGCCTATAACCAATTAGAAACCATAATCGATTATTCCAATGAGACATCGAATTCGAAGTGGGGTAAAAGAACATTACTAGGACGAGTCTTTTGGTAAAAAGACTTATCTCCTAGTTTGTTGAAAATCTTGATAATTGATTAATCTATAAACTAAGATTTGGGATTAAGGTTTGTGGGTCCCACCAACACTAAGAATTATGGTATGCCATTGAAAACGAAAACGAAGCCGAGGAATGATAAAGATGAAGAAGAAGTACCTTACGGGCATATATGTCTGCAAGAATAGAACCCCATCCTTCGTTTCCGTAACTGAATTGAACTATGGATGAGCCGAAAAGCACAAACTGCGGTCTCATTGGTCCTACCATCTTCCCTCCTGCTCTCAAACCCGGACACGCACCCAGAAACTCACTGTTCCGTTCAATCTAGCTGGAGACATCGGTTGTTTTATATACCCCACTAACCCCTTCATATGAAGCCGGTCTATTTTATTCTTTCTTTTTTACACTTTTTTTGGCCTTTTCGTGACCGAGTTGGAATTCTGTAAGCCCACGAAGATGCTAGACGACGCGCACCTCGGCGCTTCATTCCGAAGGGACGGTTTCAGATTAGTTCGTCTATCAACGGGCCAGATTTGCTCGCCTGTTTGGTTTTATATTAAAAAACAAGAATGCAGTGAGCGAAAAAGCATGTTCAGTCGTTGATTTGACTGACTAAGGAAAAAAAAAAAAAGTGTTGATTTGATAGGTACTTAGGTCTATGGCTCCCACTCGTGCACTTCCAAATGTTCCAATCGAATAAACGAACCAAAACTTTTCATAAAATTTTAGCCATAGAGATTTGAGATGATTAACGGCACGTCGTTTTTCGTCTTTCAGAATTCAGTCTCTGGGTTTTTCGACTTTCAGACGCCTAGGTCAGCTACACCGCCTGGATTTCAAACCGTTACTTTTTCTCTTGCTCGGAGTGAAGGAAAATAAAGAGGGAAGCGTTGTCGAGCTCTGTTCTGAGGCAGCTTGAACTATTTTTTTTCACGGTAAAGAAAGGAAGAAAATGGACATAGCTCTGTTCTCCCCATCTTCGCTTTTTCCCGACGACGATGACACTTCTTCTCGTATTCTATCGCTCCCTTTTCCTTTCTTATCTTTTTTTCTCTCTCTAAGTTTTACGTCAGTGGGATAGATCTCTGGCTTGCTTGTTTCGCATCAAATGTAAAACTGGCTCTTGTCCTTGTAGATGATGAAACTACAGAGACCCAGCAAAGCTACGTGGAGAGGAAGCATGAATTTCCTGGAGTGGTAAAGACTATTCCTTTATATGATCCACGATACTATTTATTTTGATGGATTTGCTAAATTGGGTTTGGTTTGTTGGTAGAAATTTTGTCCTTTTCTTCTATGGGGTTGAAAGGGAGAATTCAAACCTAAACTTTATTTGTAGTGTCTAGAGTAACGACAGCAAAAAGGAGTATATATTGTGAGACCCAGTTTTGTATTTTGGTAGTAAGAGTTGTTGGTAATCTTCTTCACTTTGGTGCTTCATAACTTATAAGAAAGACTAATTACCTGGGCGGACTAAATAATTCCCAAAATGGTTATTCAGTTTGCCTACTGTTTGTCTTCGGTGTTTGGTCAAGTATTTGTTCTTTTTACAACCTACCTTTTTGTTTGGATTGTATGTAGGAATTGCTCATCCGAGAATTTTCATTTCACCAGCTCAATGCCAACTTACTCTGGCCAGGGACATTTGCTTTTGCAGAATTTTTGGCTCAGGACCGCTCATTGTTAGAAGGCCGGCGATGCATTGAATTGGGGAGGTGCGTCTATCACCTGGGCATTGTTAGTATTAGATGCCGTACTAATTTAGAGCAATCTTTTGCGTCGTCGTTTTCTACTCCTATTGATAGTGGTCATGTTTGCCTCTTGATCTTGTTATAGGCAGTTTTCGACAGGACTCGTGTCGTTTTCTACATGTCGTTGTGTTGCTCAGTTGCAACTGTAAGACTGTCTATTTGTATATAAACTTGTTCGTCTACTAAATAGTTGGAGAAGTAAGCGTAGCTAATACATGCATTATAATATTATTGGATAGTGGCTACTTTATTTAAGCTTCTTTCTTTTCTGGTACTTGTAGTTTTTTTCCACTTAAACTACCCTACACTTATTTAACACATGGAATTTTGCAAGTTCTGCTAAATTTGTTGTCTAAAGGGTTTAATGTATGTCTTGTAATTCTAAACATTCTGTTTGATGGCAGTGGCACTGGTGCTTTGGCCATATATCTCCGGAAGTCGTATTGTCTTGACATTACAACATCAGACTATGATGATCAGGAAATTGAAGAAAACATAGCTCATAACTGCAAGGCTAATGGCATTACACCTGTCCTTCCTCACATAAGGCGTGAGTTCTTTTCTATGCCCACTTAGTTATGTGAATCTAGTTTTTTTCCATTGCTGGGAGATATTTTTAACGCAATCTGTGTTTTGAGTGACATCCAGATGCATTTTTTCCAGATTGTTAACTGCACTTTCAATTGAAAGCTGCAGTCAGCGTCTGTCTCTGGTTATTTCCATTAGTTAGAATTAGATATTAGAATTTTAGTTGTTTTAATCTGGCTTTCAACTGGAAATAGTTGTATTGGTTTTGTCGTTCACTGCTATTCAATTTTAGTGATTGATTTGTTCTTGTGAGTAAAATGTCATTAACTCGGTGCCATGCTTGTGTTTTCAGATACATGGGGGGACAACTTTCCAATTGCTGACCCAGATTGGGACCTGATTATTGCTAGTGACATCTTATTGTGTAAGCTTCCAATCTGTGACGTTTTTTCTGTCTTCACTCAATAATTAGACTGTGTTTCTCTTCTTCTTCTTCTTGTTTGGTGTTGGGGGGGTCCCCGGTGGAGATGTCATGCAATAAATAGTGTAAGGTACAAGAAACAAATTGGAAGGAACTGGCTATAAGGAAGAAAAGTCCATCTACAAAATAAACCCAAGGAAAGTGGGGAGAAATCCACCACCTTAAGCTAGGAGTTTTGTGGATTGTGATCTGTGGAGGTCGGGAAGTCACTGTGATATTGCCTGTGCTAATATTGGGGTTATTTTTTGTGACAAAAACTGGCAAAACTGATGTAAGTTGTTTCCTTATGGATGAGGTATTACAGTTGGTCATGTCTGTAGTTGCACATCTATGTTGTGGCGTTGACATTGATACTTGAAACTTTCCTTTGGATGCCTGAAGCCTGTAAATTCCAGTTTTTCCATCTTACACTTTAAATATTCTAATGTTTTGCCAGTTTGTTAAAAAGAGATGAGAGAGGAGAAATGATGGAATTTTTTAATAAAAAAATAGTTTGTTAAAAAGTAAAGAGAGAGAAGAGGAGATGTGGTTTTTTTTTTTTATGAAAAAATATTGTTGTTGGTGTAAAAAGGCATTGAACTTTGGTAAAAATTTTGCTATTTTGATTTTTGATTGTAAAAGTTTTTTATTTTTTCAAAAAATTTCTTAAAAAATCGAATTTTTTTTTTAATTAACAATCATGAAGCACATATGTTTGGACGGTACGGGAGACCGAAATTTCCATTCTTTATTTCATTTTTGGTTAAGTCATAACAAGTCCTCTTAAGTCCATGCCGTATTTTTCAACCCTGCTTTCATTTCTCTTGATTGTAAATAGGGCAATTTTTGCTCTGAGTAACTGTTGATGCACTTTAAATATTCTACACTTTAGAGCAATTGTAGTCAAACCAACAAACTTTTGGTCAACACAAACGGAGACATGATAAGCTCCAGCATCAAGGCTCATATTCTAAAGAAATAGTAGTACTGCCCTGCTCCCAAAATATATTGCAGAACAATTTTATCACTAATTGGGCAAATTGAAATGCCCTATGACTCGTGCCGTTTGCCTACATGAAAGCCCGCATGGAAGATAAGGAATTGAGAAAGAAGATGGAGCTCAGCAGCTATTAAACAAATCTTGGGACGGGAATTACGGCTTTCCACGAGACTGCCTCTCATATTTGTTATTGCTCAAAAGTTTATGGCGTAGCCTTTTTATAAAGACTAACTCTGACCCAAGGAAGTCTCAAAGGCTGGAGGAAGATTTAAATGGAATATCAAGAACATTAGATTAAAATTACTGTATATATTTAAGGACTTTAGCCTTATCTGAAACTTTTTTTTTTCTCGGCGCCTGATCTGAAACTTTGCTTCCGAAATGGTTTAGAAATTTTTGCTCTGTATATAATGACAAGGATAATCCAACAAAAAATATCTCCCTCTTGTTGTCTGAATGAAAATATTGTAAAGCACCAATTATGATTGTACAATTGGATGTACAATAAATCACTTCTTTTCAAAAACAGATTCTCCGTCATCTAACTATTAGACAGACCCAAAGATGAAGAATAACTCCACATAAATTTGAGGCCAAAGGCAAGAAATTAAACGAAATAATTTTCCCATTCTAAAATTTTGTCCATAGAGCTTTAAGTTTTTCTTTTAATTCTAATCTTCATTATCATCATCCCAATATGTATACACAATGTTGTAGAAAGTTCTCAAAATTCATGCAAAACTTTCTTACCGTGACCATCTAAAAGGTCATAATTTTAAAACTAAAATAAATCAAATAAAATTTTAGATTATGATAATATGTATTCTAAAATGTATTTGATTTTATTTTAGCTGGAGGCGGATCTAACGGAGCAGGGGATGCGTCACCAGCTAGTGAAATAGGCGGATACCGAGTGCCTGTACTCATCTCAATAATCAAAGTTCTCAAATAGTCTAGGTTATAGATCACAATTTTAACTTTCATTTAACCTTGGCTACTACTAATATTCTGGACAGTCGGAAAACAGAAACATGGACTAAAATATGCTAGAATGTTAAAGGAGAAACAGAATCACAAAAGAAATATTAAAAATAAAATAAAATCAAGAAAGCCAATTGTGACTTACTTGCTAAAAAGTAAAAAGGTCCCTCCAGGTCGCCTCTGCAGATTGTTTCGTGGGCTAGAATGGACCCTTTCTCTTCGGCCTTGCTTCTAAAAGCCGACGAATGGAATATGTTTTCGCGTCGACGAAGAAGCTAAAGAATTGAGTAAGTACGACAATGCAGACCACATACTAAAGGAAACGCTGACTTAGACGTGGTCTATGCTTGGCCTAGTCGGCACTGGGCAATGCTCCAGTTGCTTACCAAATGCCAATACAAGACATACCGGCCGACTGTTTCTTCCAATGAAATGCCATGTCCATAATAATTAATTTGAATGAAGATGGACCGTCAGCCCATGACGCAAATGCGGATGAAATATAGAAACTCTATTTCAAATACAACAACATGTTCGTTTATTTGTTTGTTTTAGGTCTGAATTGGTGTGCTGTTGGACCTGGTTTGAGACGGAAAGAAATCCCCAAAAGACAGAAGCATGGGTCACAGAGTACAATGACTTTGAAATCTTTATCTTCTTTCCTGCGCAACCATGACACAGAAAAGTTTCAAGGGCCAAGCTGTGAGCATCAGCTGATTCAATTTTGTAATGGCATTCTATTTACAAGGAAGAAAGAATATTTCAGAGACATATATAATTAGTTAGCAGCTATTCGTATTTTTCTGTTGAATTTTGAAGGATCGTTTATCAAAATATCGAATAGAATGATCGATCATGGATGCTACTCTTGACGTAAGAAATCCAAGAGCTAAATTGCCAAGGAATGGAAGCAATAAGATTGTGTGGGTTACCGTTTGGCTGGATAGTGCTTGCATAGGGACTAGGGAGTTTTTCAATTAACCTTGCAGCCAATCCCTCCTTAAAGTACATCACCATCTAATGGGTATGTTTGAATATGTGCACCAATATTATGGTATGATCATCCCAAATTCTAACATTTTCCACAAACCAATTAATTTGCAGTTAGAGCTCTTCATCGTTCCTTTGAATTCAAGCTGCGCTACTTTCAGCAAAGACATAAGTCCGTTACGGCCTGAAGGAAACAGAGCTGAGTCCTGCGGAATATATTGAGAAGCTTGTTAAGAGCTTTGCCTAGCTCAGCCGATCTAAACAAGCTTCTGAACAAATTGTTCGCAGCTCCGCTACTTCACCACTGGTAAAGTAAATGCCACAAGAAACGACTTTCCAGTTCACAATCTGCGATTATCAATGTAAGGCTTTTCTGAAACTAAGACGAGCAAAGCAAGATTACAGCTATAAGCTCCTATCTATTGCCGGATTCTTGCCTATTTGACAGAGGAGCAGTAAGAAAAAGGACAAGAGTCTCTACCAGAAATGTTCATGTGTACAAAGAGAGATATGTTACAATATGCACCAAATTGCAGAATTCGGCTCCGCAGATTTGTTTGCGGCGACAGACACTGATTCCCATTGCAATTGCTACCAGAATTCAACAAAATATGACATTGTAGCTCAGCAGAAAGATTTCCTGAGAGCCACTTAGGTTTACATCACACCATGGACTTACAAGAACCTACAAAGATAACATACTTATGACTTACTGGAAAATGTAAGAAAGGATGGAAAAAATGGTCTGTGCTGAAGAAAGTAGAAGCAAAAAGACGGCTGCAAGAAATGAAACCAACGCCCAAGGGCTGTTAAAATAATCGCGCCTCAATTTTGCCATCCATATGTTCCGACGTTTGCGACAATGCTTGTTCACATTTCTGTAAATTTCGGCATAAAAGATTTTGTTAGTGGAAACATAATGACAAGCTTGTTAAACATGGTGGAAACAACTTCATCATCACCCATATAATTATGAACAATTCCTTGTCGACGAAGTACTTCAACATCCTTAGGAGAGTTAATAAGACAATCCATAAAGCTCACATACTCAGTGACCCTAAGATCCTTATCTCGATTGTATTGCTCATAGGCAATCAAATTACGGAGGAAAGCCTCTGTATTATCCAGTATGAAAAGTGGTGGAATTTCCATTATCCCGTTGGTGAACTTTATGTTAATCAAGTTGTTACCTCCCTCTAGTATCTTGAACTGGACTCCAGCTTCTTGAAGCTCCGTAGCACAAGGCATTGACTTGGAGTCTTTTCTTGTAGCAAAAGGCATTGACTTGAGTTCTTTTATTGTAAGTACTGCCTTTCCAGCCATTTCAATTTCTACAATCGATGAAAAGGCAGCTATATGAACCAGAGAAAGTAGATACTCAATATTTTGGATTGAATTACGGCTTGAGTGACTCAAACGCAGTGACCATGGAAATGATAAGCAGTTAAAAAAGTTCAGGGCAAGGTCAATAAGATCCTGTGGCTCGCTAGGACACCTAGTCATCTCCAACATCCTGGTGAGAACAAAAAATGGAAGCTGATTTTCGAGTAGAAGTAGATCATGCACTAGGCCCGAGAGCATCCAGCACGTTTGGAAGATTGGATCACATTTGTCTCTTAGATTTCCCATTCCGAACTTGCGAAACAGCTCAATGATGAAACACCCATCAAGTAGCATCATTTCTGCAAACTCATCAGTGTTTAGGCTAAAGCGTTCTGCATAGCAACTACGAGCTCTTCCTTCCAATTCTCTCAAGGCCATGATGTATTTTTCAACACTCTTTTCATTTCTCCTATTAAGCATTGATTGTAAATAGCGCAATTTTTGCTCCTCCATAAGAGCTAGGCCATCCTTGCCATGGTGGTAAGGACCGATGGCAAGCAGTGCAGGTTCGTAACATGCCTCATTTACTTTGCGCAACCGCTGATGCACTTTAAATATTCTACACTTTGGAGCAATTGGGGTCAAACCAAGAAGCTTTCGATCAACACAAATGGAGGCAGGATCAGCTCCACCACTGGACCTCATATCCTAAAGAAATAGTAGTACGTAACTGCCCCAAAATATATTGCAAACAATTTGTTACTAATGTGGAACAACTTCACTTCTTGCTCTCCAAGTATTGAACAAATGTCATTTTAGGGTTTAAACTACCATTTTTATTGCATTTCCTCCTCAAGCTATTGAAATTTATCAATTTGCACCCCCTACTCAGATTCTACTGTTCAAAATCTTAGATCAGTGAAAAAAAGCTACATAGTATAATCTTGATGCGTGATCTTACAAAGAGCTTAAATTGATAGATTCGATAGTTGAAAGTGATTGTGATGAGAAGTTTTCCTCTCTATTATAGACAAATATAATGAATTGATAAGAAGCGTCTAGAGTTGGTAAATTTAAACGCCAACCCATTTAATTAGATCTAAGATTCTGTAGTTTTTTTTCTTTTGAATAATTAATCGAAAAAAGTTGTTTAAATAATCCACATCCAGCCGCCTTAAACGTACAATTTAGTGAAATATAATTTAAAGAGGACAAGTTTAACATTAACGACTAAACATTTCAGAAATTCGACGTTAAAAGTAATGAAAAAAAATCTACAGATATTACTCCTTCGAGACCATTATTCACAGATCGTGCAAAATTTCAAAAAGAGGGGTAATCAAAACAAGAAAAAAGACCTAAACTATTTTAGTATGTTAGAGGAGGGGAGAAAAAAGTTCCAAAAGAAAAGGTAACGGAACATTTTTTCCTACTAGGCGAAAGGTAACAAACTTACCTTTTTCTTTTTTTCGCTCGGTAGTCAAACTGACTCAAAAGTTCGCTCCAGGTCGCCCCTGCAGACTGCTGCTCTTCGGCTTTCTTGATGGTAGATAAACTAAGGAAAGAGTGGACTGTATAGTATGGCAATGCAGACTAGTTGACCAAGACCTTGTCCATTGACTTAGAGGTAGACTCTCATTGGGCTAGTTACTGTGCAAATTGCAATGCCTATGACTCATGGGCGTTTGCCTACGTGAAAGCCCGCATGAAGATAAGGAATTTGAGAAAGAATATGGACCTCGGCCGCCTGCCATTAAGCAAATCTTGGGATGGGAAGTACCGCTTTCCACAAGACAGCTCTACTTTATTTGTTACTGCTCAAAAATTTAAGGCGTGGCCTTTTTACAAAGGGTAACTCTGACCCAGAGAAGTCTCAAAGTCCGGAGGAAGATCTAAATGGAATATCAAGAACAATAGATTAAAATTACTGCCCATCCATTTTGTCATACATTAAAGGATTTTAGCCTGATCTGAAACTCTGCGTCAGCAATGGTTTAGAATAACATGGAAAATTTTTTTCTCCATGCAGTGACAAGAAGAATCCAACAAAAAATCTCTCCCTCTAACAAAAGCTAAAGTTTAAACAGCATAATTTAAACTAAGATACGTAGAGAGATTAATAAACAAAGAAACAAGCCATGCATGGGTTTTCTTGTAATATATTCATGAGTATATATTCTGTCGAAGTAAAGAAACAAAAACAAAAACAAAAGAGTTATGTGAATTGAGTGTCACTTTTTGCTGAGAAATATTTTGGTCTCTTCAAGTTGGCTGTCAATTTCGTCCCTAGACTTCTATCAACCTTGAAGTTTCAAATTGCTTAAAAGGTTGTGTACGGAACAACTCGAATTAGTAAATCTTACTGCCTATTCCCTTTGCATGTGTCTGAGGAAGTTGACCTCGGAGACACCAAACAAGGTCTTCAAATGAGAACTCACAGGATAATTTCGCAATACATGTTCAAATTCAGTTGGCATTGACTTCCAGTGTAGACTTGGTTCCCAGTCTGCCTCTCTCAGAACCTTCAGGATTTCTTTCACTACTATCTTGCTCCCCTCAGCTGATAAATGTATACCATCCCTGCAGAAGGATATCCAGAACTGTCTTCATTGAATATGAATAGTACATTGCTTTGAGTATTGAGGCTTGAGATTTGATCCAATTACAATAAACAGCCCAGCCTATAACACATGTAAGCAAACTTACGTAAAGCAAGCAGTTTGCCAACCATCATTTTCCTGGAGTGTAGTCCAAAGATCAATGCCCTTCACATCCATCTCTCGACACAGCTCTAAACAAGCTTCTGCATATATTCGACAGGACTCATTTGTTCGCAGCTCTGCTGCCGAATCACTAGTTTCAGGAAAACATATGCTATTAGAGATGATTGTTTCTAGTTTACCATGTGCTATTAGGAGTGAAAGTGTTTCTGGAAATTTGACAAACAATGAAACAATGTAGCTCTAAGCACCTAAATGTTTCTCGAATCTTTTCTTCATGAACAGGAGGAGCACTAAGAAAGATAATGCGAGTCTTCTCTGAAAGGCTCTAGCAAACATAAAGATCACAGTCAGAGTATGGACAAAATTACATAATCACGTTGTGCAAATCTTGTCTGTTGCAAGCACTCTTGAGAGTAATTCTAAGCTGCACCAAACAAATGTCCCAAAGGTGAAGACTTGTTTAACTGCAGCTTATCATATTATTTAACCTCGACGAGGCAACCACACATTCAGCACAGATGATGAACCACCAGCTGGGGTGAAGAAAATTTATAGAAGTGACGTGCTTTTTTTTTTTGTTGGTAAAAATGGATCAAGTACTTATACCAGGTCCAATAACAATAAAGTGGTAATATTAGCCTGAAAGATTACCTTCAGATGGATTGATATCTTCCTCATATTTTCAATATATTCAGGAAGCGGTACGTGAGGGCCCAAGCCAGATGGGTGAGGGCGCATGGAATCATTACCACCAAAGTAGGCTATCACCAAGGAAGGTTGTACAACAGCATCCTAATTTAAATTACAGAAGATATACATCAAAACATCACTTAAAGCAGGAAATCTGTATATGCCTAGCAACAAGCCGCCAGTCGCATGATTACACGAAAAACATGAAATAGACGAACAGTAGAGTACATCTCACCAAAATTTTATAGAGAACTATTTACAACTGCTTAGTTTTGCCATTCTTGACTCTATTCTAGCTCCAATTTGAAGTAAGATATGCCACAGTTTGTGCAGAAAGTTGGCCCCCGCCAAAAGACAAACTTAGAGCAATGCTTATGTAGAAAGTTAGTCGTCCATCTAAGAGGCAAGAAATCTATTCACAAATAGCCTATCTGGCACGAGAATGATTAGTCTTGGAACAATGAAAAATACACCACCGATTACACGATACCTTGGGAAAAACTTGATCTAAAACCTGTAGAGCATGCCGGGAAGTCCAACCAGAGTATCCTCGCAGCAATATGTCCGCCTATAACCAATTAGAAACCATAATCGATTATTCCAATGAGACATCGAATTCGAAGTGGGGTAAAAGAACATTACTAGGACGAGTCTTTTGGTAAAAAGACTTATCTCCTAGTTTGTTGAAAATCTTGATAATTGATTAATCTATAAACTAAGATTTGGGATTAAGGTTTGTGGGTCCCACCAACACTAAGAATTATGGTATGCCATTGAAAACGAAAACGAAGCCGAGGAATGATAAAGATGAAGAAGAAGTACCTTACGGGCATATATGTCTGCAAGTATAGAACCCCATCCTTCGTTTCCGTAACTGAATTGAACTATGGATGAGCCGAAAAGCACAAACTGCGGTCTCATTGGTCCTACCATCTTCCCTCCTGCTCTCAAACCCGGACACGCACCCAGAAACTCACTGTTCCGTTCAATCTAGCTGGAGACATCGGTTGTTTTATATACCCCCCTAACCCCTTGATATGAAGCCGGTCTATTTTATTCTTTCTTTTTTACACTTTTTTTGGCCTTTTCGTGACCGAGTTGGAATTCTGTAAGCCCACGAAGATGCTAGACGACGCGCACCTCGGCGCTTCGTTCCGAAGGGACGGTTTCAGATTAGTTCGTCTATCAACGGGCCAGATTTGCTCGCCTGTTTGGTTTTATATTAAAAAACAAGAATGCAGTGAGCGAAAAAGCATGTTCAGTCGTTGATTTGACTGACTAAGGAAAAAAAAAATTGTTGATTTGACTGCCTCTTAGGTACTTAGGTCTATGGCTCC
>CM025850.1:36060046-36128556 GCA_003952965.2 Morella rubra
CCTTTTCAGCCATTTCAATTTCGACAATCGATGAAAAGGCAGCTCTATGAACCAGAGAGAGCAGATGCTCAATATTTTGGATTGAATTACAGCTCAACTGACTGAAGCACAGTGGCCACGGAAATGTTAAGCCAACAAAAAATATCAGGGCAAGGTAATAAGATCAGTGGCTCGCTAGGACACCTAGTCATCCTCTACCAACTTGGTAAGAACAAAAAATGGAGCTGATTTTTCGAGTAGAAGTATATCAACGCACTATCCCGTAAAACATCTCACCTCGTTTGAAGATTGTTCACATTCGTCTATCGATTTCATTATGCACTTGCGAAACAGCTAAATATAAAACACCCATCAAGTAGTATATTTCTACAAACCCATAATGTTTAAGCTAAGCATTCTGCATAGAACTACGAGCTCTTTCTTCCAATTCTCTCAAGGCCATTATGTATTTTCAACACTGTTTTCCTTTCTCCTTCTAAGCATTGATTGTAAATAGATGCAATTTTCGCTCTTCCATAAGAGCTAGGTCATCCTTGCCATGGTTGTAAGGACCAATAGCAGCAGAGCAGGTTCGTAACATCCCTCATTTACTTTGCGCAACAGCTTATGCACTTAAAATATTCTACACTCTGGAGCAATTGGGGTGAAACCAAGAAGCTTTCGATCAACACAAATGGAGACAGGATCAGCTCCAGCACCGGACCTCATATGTAAATGTGGAAGAACTTCAAAAAAAAAAAAAATTACACACAAGTGTATTAGGAAAAACTCACTTCTCACCGTCCAACTATTGAACAAATGTCATTTAGAGGTTTAAACTACCATTCTTATCGCATTCGCCCCTCAAATTATTGAAATTCATCAATTTGCGCCCTTACTCAGATCCTACTGTTCAAAATCTTAGATCAGTTAAAAAAATCTACATAGTATAATCTTAATGCGTGGATCTTAATCAAAGAACTTAAATTATAGATTTCGATAGTTTGAAAGTAGATTGTGATGAAATTGGTAGTTGGGAGCTTGAAGTTTTCCTCTCTATTATAGACAAATATAATGAATTGATAAGAAGCGTTCTAGAGTGGTAAATTTAAACGCCAACCATTTAATTAGATTTAAGATTCTGTAGTTTTTTTCTGTTGAATAATTAATCGAAAAAAGCTGTTTAAATAATCCACATCCACCCGCCTTAAACGTACAATTTAGTGAAATATAATTTAAGAGGACAAGTTTAACATTAACGACTAAACATTTCAGAAATTCGACGTTAAAAGTAATGAAAAAAAATCTAGAGATATTTCTCTTTTGAGACCATTGTTCACAGATCGTGCAAAATTCCGAAAAGAGGGATAATCAAAACAAGAAAAAAGGACCTAAACTATTTTAGTATGTTAGAGGAGGGGAGAAAAAAGATCGCAAAGAAAGGTAACGGAACATTTTTTCCTGCTAGGCGAAAGGTAACGAACTTACCTTTTTCTTTTTTTTGCTCGGTGTCAAACTGGCTCAAAAGTTCGCTCCAGATCGCCCCTGCAGAGTGCAGACTGCTTCTTCGGCTTGCTCGAGAAGCCAAGGAGAAAGAGTGGACATCGTACCTAAGGAAAAAGAGGGTACTTTATCTATGCGGACTAGTTGACCAAGACCTTGTACATTGACATGAGGCAGACTCTAATTGGGCTAGTTATGTGCAAATTGCAATGCCCCGTAGCTCGTGGGCCGTTTGCCTACATGAAAGCCCGCATCGAAGATAAGGAATTTGAGAAAGAAGATGGACCTCTGCCGCCTGCCGTTAAGCAAATCTTGGGATGGGAATTACCGGCTTTCCACAAGACAGCCTCTCCATTTATTTGTTACTGCTCAAAAGTTAATGGCGTAGCCTTTTTACAAAGGGTAACTCTGACCCAAAGAAGTCTCAAAGTCTGGAGGAAGATCTAAATGGAATATTAAGAACATTAGATTAAAATTACTGCCCATCCATTTTGTTATATATTAAAGGACTTTAGCCTGATCTGAAACTCTGCTTCAGTAACGGTTTAGAATAACATGGCAATTTTTTTTTTCCTCCATGTAGTGACGAGGAAAATCCAACAAAAAATCTCTCCCTCTAACAAGAAGCTAAAGTTTAAACAGCATAATGTAAACTAAAGATACGTAGAGAGATTAATAAACAAAGAAACAAGCCATGCATGGGTTTTCTTGTAATATATTCATAAGTATAAAAGCCGAAGATAATCGACTCCCGCCCACAAAGAAAAAAGCCAAGAGTATATATTCTGTGAAGTAAAAGCAAATAACTGAAAAAAACAAAAGAGTTGTGTGAATTGAGCGTCACTTTTTGCTGAGAAACATTTTGGTCTCTTCAAATTGACTGTCAATTTCGTCCCTAGACATCTATCAACCTTGAAGTTTCAAATTGCTTAAAAGGTCGTGTACGGAACAACTCGAATTAGTAAATCTTAGGGCCTATTCCCTTTGCATGTGTCTGAGGAAGCTGACCTCCGAGACACCTAACAAGGTCTTCACATGAGAACTGACAGGATAATTCCGTAATACATGTTCAAATTCAGTTGGCAATGACTTCCAGTGTAGACTTGGTTCCCAGTCTGCCTCTCTAAGAACCTTCAGGATTTCTTTCACTACTCTCTTGCTCCCCTCAGTTGATAAATGTATACCATCCCTGCAGAAGGATATTCAGGACTGTCTTCAGTGAATATAAATAGTACATTGCTTTAAGATTTGATCCAATTACAATAAACAGCCCAGCCTATAATACATGTAAGCAAACTTACGTAAAGCAAGCATTTTCCCAACCATCCTTTTCCTGGAGTGTAGTCCAAAGATCAACGCCCTTCACGTCCATCTCTCGACACTGCTCTAAACAAGCTTCTGCATATATTCGACAGGACTCATTTGTTCGCAGCTCTGCTGCTGAATCACTAGTTTCAGTAAAGCATATGCTATTAGAGATGATTGTTTCTAGTCTACCATGTGCTGTTAGGAGTGAAAGTGTTTCTGGAAATTTGACAAACAATGAAATGATGTAGCTCTAAGCACCTAAATGTTTCTCGAATCTTTTCTTCATTAACAGGAGGAGCACTAAGAAGGATAATGCGAATCTTCTCTGAAAGGCTCTAACAAACATAAAGATCACAGTCAGAGTATGGACCAAATTATATAATCATGTTTTGCAAATCTTGTCTGTAATTCTAAGCTGCACCAAACAAATGCCCCAAAGGTTAAGACTTGTTTAACTGCAGCTTGTCATATTATTTTACCCCCTGTGGTAGACTATCTGATTCTCTAGAAGTTGCGTTCTTTGAGTTTTGATGTCTAGTCCTAGAGCACTATTCTTCAATCTTTCGAAGCTAAATGGGGGGTGCCATGAAACTGATATTTGGTTGTTGCATTTGTGGGTGGTCTAAGCTCCAAATGATGCTTTATGCTCGTACTGGGCTTATCCCCATCCCTTTGACCTGTTTCCCCGAATGCATTTTCTTTCTTACGGAATTGATGAACGCGATAGGCCTTGTATTTTTACGCTCCCATGTCAGTAGCAAAGTTATTCATTGAAGGAACAGTGAACGTTTCAAGTCTCAAAAGCAAAATATTGAAGTAATACGGACGAAAAGAGACACCGTTAGAAGATATTGGCACAGGGAAAACAGTAACTCTCTTTTGTTGTTAGAAAATATAATTCAACTAATAAAATCTCCCTCTTTCTATCAGCTTAAGCTTTTAAGATGAGTGGTAGATTCACGTGATAGGAAGAGGGAGATTTTATTATTTGAATTAAATTCTCTAACATTTGTATCTACTGATGATGCAAAGCCTGTGAGTTTTGTCAAGATGAGCCCTTCAATCCCTTTCCTTTTCCTTTTTGGGATTTGTTCTCCATGATGCCAAGACTGTTTTTCTCTTTTGGGGGAATAGGGTAGAAACTGTCGTTTCTCCTAAAAAAAGAAACAACAGAAGTAAACACCAAAAGACCATTCCATTAAAGGATAAACCCTCTGGATTCATTCAACAATATACCAAAGAGGGATAGAGTACGTTCTTTCAGAAAAAGCTAACAACTGTCACATATAATAGATCCACTGAGAGAACTTATTATGACTTAACGGTTAATGAAAGACAGAATGGAAAATATGGTCTGCCTCAAAGTAAGTAGAAGCATAAAGAAAGCCGCAAGAAATGAAAGCAGCCCCCAAAGAGTGTTGAAGTAATCGTGCCTTGGTGTTGACAGCCACTTGTATCGACGTTTGCTGCAATGCTTGTTCACTTTTGCACAGACTTTGGCATAATAGATTTGATGTAGCATGACGTTGGTGCCGATCTTGTTAAACATGTTGAAAATAATGTCATCACCATCGTAAAAGTTGTGCATCCCTTGGAAAATTAATGAGACAATCCATGAAGCCCAGATAATCCCTGACAAAGGGATACATAACAGACTTGTATTGCTCATATGCAATCAAATTATGTAGAAAAGAATCTGTATTGTCATCTATTTCCAACGGTGGAATTTTCATTACCCCATTGTTGAACTTTATGTCAAATAAGTTACCTCTCACTAATTTCTTGAATTTAATTCCAGCCTGGATAAGCATTGTGGCACAAGAGGCACTAAATTGCTGTATTTTGGGCTCTATAAGGCTCTAGCTCTCGTCTTCCCTTGGGCAAAGGGTGGATAGACAGCTGTATGTATCAGAGAAAGTAGATGGTGAATCCTTGAGATTTCTCTTAATTTTGACACGTCACACAGTGAACATGGTCCTACGCCCTTGAAAAATTCCTGTGCTAGAGAAATAACTTCACGTTTCTTAGTAGAATTAAAGTCATGTTCCTCAATAGAAATAATAACTTCATATTCCTCAGTAGAAATAACTTCATGTTCCTAAGTAGAAATAAAACTCTTGGTCATCTCGAACAACTTGGTAAGCACAAAGAACGAAAGCTTATTTTCAAGCAACAGTAGATCATGCTTTAAGCCACGGAGCATCCAACTCATTTGGAAGATTGGGCTAGAATCATTTCTAGGAATTTTGTTCGCATACATGCGAAACAGCTTAGCGATGAAACACTTATCCACTAACATCATTTCAAGGAACTTATCCATAGTTAGGTTAACTCTGTCTGCGTAGCATCCCCGAGCTTTTTCTTCTAATTCTCTCAAAGTCATTATATATCTTTCCACATTGCTTTCCTTTATCCTTTAAAGCATTGATTTTAGATACCTTAGTTTGTGATATTTCATAGGACCTAGGCCATTATTGCCGCAGTGGTAAGGAATGACAGCAAGTAGACAAGGTTGATAAGCTTTTTCATTTACCTCAAGCAACTCGAATGCACTCTGAAAATGTGAACCTGTAGATTAATTGGAGTCAATTTCTGAAGCTTTTCATCAAGGGAAGGGATACAATCAACTACACCAGACTGATTTTTTTTTTTTTTTCTAAGCAACGAAACTTCATTCAAACGAAATAAGAACAGAATCACAAATAGTCTGTCAAAGGGGTTTAAAACAACCACAAAGGCGTAAGCAAAAAGACGGTAAAGCAGAAAACGGAATATCCCCAAAAAATTGCCTAGAGGCAGCCCACTTAGCCAAGCTATCCGTAACCGAATTGGTTTGGCGTGAAACTTTAACAAAGTTCCACGATGGCTTGAGGCTCTTCATTTCACGAATGACATCAATAGATACATCAAGGGGGCCGAGATCACATAAGACGGATCTGAAATGCCCGAAACCGCAACAAGGGAGTCGCTCTGAAAAACAGCACGGTCCAGTTCTCTATCTGCAGCGACCGTAGTAGCCATTCGAATGGCCATCAGTTCTGCCAGCAGAGAAGACATAGAGGGCAAAATCTCAGAACGCGACCACAAAAAGGCACCCTGAAAATCATGATAGATGCAAGCTATGGCAACAAACTTCGAATGAACAACAGCATCCATGTTAATTTTGACAAAACCACAATCAGGGGGCTTGCAAATCTTCAGACTCATGAGCAGCCTTGTCCGCCCAAGCCAAAAGATGATCTCTATGGCAGCGTTGAATGGACCGAATCAGGAGATTTGGATCCGGGCAAGTCCCATCATGGACTCTCTTCTTTCTGGCAAACCAAATCAAGTCCAAGGCAACCGCTGCAAATATCACAAAAGAGTGTTCATCAACGGGGTAAAGGCTGAAATATTTAACGAGATCAATAAGCAAACGAATCCATGAGACCATAGAGATATTGCCCAAGGCATCCACAACAATCGGCCAGGGGGCTTGTCTCCAAACACTCCTGGCAAAGGGGCATGGCTATAGTGTCGTGCAGGAGACCAAGTGTCACCAAGCATGACACTTGCATGACTCATTGTCATGCAAGAAGCCACGTGTCCCACATGCATGGGGTGCCCACATGGGTGCCCCCAGTAGGGTAGAAACTGTCATTTCTCCTAAAAAAAGAAAAAACGAAAGGAAACACCAAAAGACCATTTCATTAAAGGATAAACTCTCTGGATTCATTCAACAATATACCAAAGAGGGATAGAGTACGTTCTTTCAAAAAAAGCTAACAACTGTCACATATAATAGATCCACTGAGAGTACTTACTATGACTTAGCGGTGAATGAAAGACCGAATGAAAAATATGGTCTATATAAAAGTTAAGTAGAAGCATAAAGAAAGCGGCAAGAAATGAAAGCAGCACCCAATGACGATTGAAATAATCGTGCATTAGTGTTGACAGCCACTTGTATCGATGTTTGCTACAATGCTTGTTCACTTTTGCACAGACTTCAGCATAATAGATTTGATGTAGCATGACGTTGGTGCCGATACTGTAAAACATGTTGGTAATAACGTCATCGTCACCCCAATAGCCAACAATAATTCCGGGCCCTCGTAGAAGTTGTGCATCCCTTGGAAAATTAATGAGACAATCCATGAAGCCCAGATAATCACTGACAAAGGGAGACATAATGGGCTTGCATTATCATCATATGCAATCAAATTACGAAGAAAAAAACTCTATATCATATATCTATTTCCATTTGTAGAACCAATTTTCAATACCCATTGTTGAACTTTATGTCAAATAAGTTTCCTTTCACTGATTTCTTGAATTTGATTCCAGGATGGTAAGCTTTGTGGCACAAGGCACTGAATTGCCGTATTTGGGGCTATGTAAGTCTCTAGCTCTTGATTCCCTTGGCAAAGGATGGACAGATAACTGTATGTATAAAGAAAATATATGATAAATCCTTTGGATTTCCCTATATTATTGACACGATCACACAGTGACACATGGTCCTAGTCTTGAAAAATTCATGCACTAGAAAATAACTTCAATATATCAATAGAAATATCATTCATGTCCCAGTAGAAATTAGAACCTGGGTCATCACGAACAACTTGATAAGCACAAAGAACGGAAGCTGATTTATTAAACAATAGTAGATTATCTTATAAGCCACGAAGCATCCACTCATTTGAAAGATTGGGTCAAACTCATTTCTAGGAATTTTGTTCGCATACAATGCGAACAGCTCCACAATGAAATACACATCCACTAACATCATTTCAACGAACTCATCCACAATTAGGCTAACTTTGTTTGCGAAGCATCGAGCTTTTACTTCTAATTCTCTCAAAGTCATTATATGTCTTTCCACACTGCTATTTCTTTGTTCTTTGAAGCTTTGATTTCAAGATACCTCGGTTTGTGATATTCCATAGGATTAGGCCACTTTTACCGTGGTGGTAAGGACATAGCAAGTAGACAAGGTTGATAAGTCTTTTCATTTATCTGAAGTAACTCGGAATGCACTTTGAAAATGCAAACCTCTAGATTAATTGGCAGTCAACTTCTGAAGCTTTTCGTAAAGGGAAGGGATGCGATCAACTGCACCAGATTGGTCATATTCAAAAGAACTTGTCATTGACAATTTTATCATTACTACTAAAACTGTTAAAAACTCTTTAAAAATAAATGAAGCTTTTTTCTTTCTTATAATCCAACTAACACCTCCATTTCCTTGTTTAGAGAAAGATTTAACACTTCATGAGAAAAGTCTAAACTCTTACAGAATATGCAATTTTTTTTTAGGACAATGGTTGTCATCACATTGAAAAAGGAAAACAAACAATAATAATATAAAAGTCAAAATATGAAAAGGTGCAACTCCTACAATCATTATGAATATTAACTTTTTCTAAATATTTTCTCATGTCACTACCAAAAGTAAATTTTAGAAATTTTGTATCAAAAAATTCTCAAAATAGTTGAGACATGTCTTTCAACTTTTCCACTTTCTCAATATTAAAAAAATCTATCAATCTTTTTTCTCCCAACTTTTTTATTTTCTCTATATTAAAATGCTCGTTCAAATTTTCTCTCTCAACTTTTTCAACAACTCTCATAAAATTCCATAATTTTCTAACACCAACCACATTTCAAAATTTTCACTACATTCTTACAAACTCAAATAGAACTTCAATCTAAATAAATTTTCACACAACACCAAAACTTTCCAAAAAAAAAAAATGCATGAATGATTGCTTTTCGAATTTCTAAGAAAATTTTAGAAATAGTTAATATTTTAGTACCAAATTCAATGATTTAACATTTTACAAAAATTCCAATGCCTTTTTACCAAAATTAAATTTTTTCATAAAAAAGCCTAAAAAAACGACTTTCTAACAAATGTAGTTATTTTAGAGAAATAATTCATGTTCTTTAGGAGAAATAACTTCATTTTTCCACAGTAGAAATAGAACCCTAGGTCATCTCAAACAACTTGGTAAGCACAAAGAACGAAACTGATTTTCAGCAACAGTAGATCATGTTTTTAAGACACGGAGCATCCAACTCATTTGGAAGATTGGGTCAAAATCATTTGTAGGAATTTTGTTCGCATACATACGAAACAGCTCCACGATGAAACATTCATCCACTAATTCATTTCAACAAACTCATCCACAGTTAGGCTAACTTTGTCTACGTAACATCCCGAGCTTTACTTCTAATTCTCTCAAAGTCATTATATGTCTTTCCACACTGCTGTCCATTGTTCTTTGAAGCATTGATTTTAGATACCTCAGTTCGTCATATTCCATAGGATCTAGGCCAAACTTGTCGAGGTGTTAAGGACATAGCAAGTAAACAAGATTGATAATCCATTTCATTTATCTCAAGTAACTCATAATGCACTTTGAAAATGCAAACCTATAGATTAATTGCAGTCAATTTCTGAATCTTTTCGTCAAGGGAAGGGATACGATCAGCTGCACCAGACTAGTCAAATTCAAAAGAACTTGTCATTGACAATTTTATCATTACTACTAAAATTGTTAAAAACTCTTTAAAAAGAAATGATGCTTTTTTCTTTCTTACAATCCAACTTAAACCTCAATTCCCTTGTTCGGAGAAAGATTAAACACTTCATGAGAAAAGTATGAAATCTTACAGAATATGCAATTTTTTTAGGATAGATGGTTGTCATCACACCAAAAAGAAAAAAAAACAATAATCAAATAAAAGTCAGAATATGAAAAGGACCAACTCCTACATTCATTTTGAATATTAACTTTCTCTATATATTTTCTCATGTCACTACCAAAAGAAAATTTTCAAAATAGTTGAGACGCGTCTAAAAACTTTTTCACTTTCTCAATATTAAAAAACACTATCAATCTTTTTTCTCCCAACTTTTTTATTTTCTCAATATTAAAATACTCCATCAAATTTTCTCTATCAACTTTTTCAACAACACTAATAAAATTCCGTTATTTTCGAACACCAACCACATTTCAAAATTTTCACTACATTCTTACAAACTCAATAGATTCAATCTAAATAATTTACACCAGACACCACAAATTTTCCAAAAAAGTTAGCTTGAAAAGATGCTTTTCGATTGTCTAACAAAATTTTAGAAAAATTTAAAATTTTATAACTAAACATAAAGAATCTTAAAATTTTCACACAAATTCCAACACATTTCCTTACCAACAATTAATATTTTTTCATAAAAAAAATCTAAAAAAAATGACTTTCTAACAAATGAAGTTATCTTAGAGAAATAACTTCATGTTCCTCAATAAAAATAACTTCAATAGAAAAATAACATCAAGTCCACAGTAGAAATACCCTTGGTCATCCGAACAACTTGGTAAGCACAAAGAATGGAAGCTGATTTTCAAGCAACATTAGATCATGCTTTAAATCACGGGGCATCCAACTCATTTGGAAGATTGGGTAAAAATCATTTCTAGGAATTTTGTTCGCATACATGCGAAACAACTCCACGATGAAACACTCATCCACTAACATCATTTCAATAAACTCGTCCACAGTTGGGCTAACTTTGTCTGGTAGCATCCTGAGCTTTTATTTCTAATTCTCTTAAAGTCATTGTATGTCTTTCCACACTGCTTTCCTTTGCTTTTTGAAGCATTGATTTTAGATACCTCAGTTCGTCATATTCCATAGGATCTAGGCCATACTTGCCACGGTGGTAAAGGACATAGCAAGTAGACAAGGTTGATAAGCCTTTTCATTTATCTCAAGTAACTTGGAATGCACTTTGAAAATGCAAACCTCTAGATTAATTGGAGTCAATTTCTGAACATTTTTGTCATGGGAAGGGATACGATCAACTGCACCAGACTGGTCAAATTCAAAAGTACTTGTTATTGACAATTTTATCATGACTACTAAAATGTTGAAAACTCTTTAAAAAGAAATGAAGCTTTTTTTTTCTTATAATCCAAACTTACACCTCCATTCCCCCGTTTAGAGAAAGATTTACACTTCATAAGAAAAGTCTGAAATCTTACCGAATATGCAATTTTTTTAGGACAGATGGTTGTCATCACATCAAAAAGAAAAAAAAAACAATAATCAAATAAAAGTCAAAATATAAAAAGGAGCAACTCCTATGATCATTTTGAGTATTAACTTTTTCTATATATTTTCTCATGTCTCTACCAAAAGTAACTTTTAGAAAATTTTCTTTTAGAAAATTTTCAAAATAGTTGAGACATGTCTACCAACTTTTTCAGTTTCTCAATATTGAAAAACACTATCAATCTTTTTTCTCCCAACTTTTTTATTTTCTCAATATTAAAATACTCCATCATATTTTTTCTATTAACTTTTTCATCAACACTCATAAAATTTCATAATTTTCTAACACCAAACACATTTCAAAATTTTCACAACATTCTTACAAACTCAAATAGAACCATCAATCTAAACAAATTTTCACGCCAACGCCAAAATTTTCCCAAAAAAATGGCTGAAAGATTGCTTTTTGATTGTCTAACAAAATTTTAGAAAAATTTAATATTTTACTAAAATATCAAAATCTTAAAATTTTTACACAAATTCTAACGCCTTTTCATACCAACAATTAATATTTTTTCCTAAAAAAAAGTCTTAGAAAATGACTTTCAAACAAATGAAATAACTTCATGTTCCTAAGTTGAAATAACTTCATGTTCCACAGTAGAAATAGAACCCTTTGTCATCTCGAACAACTTGGTAAGCACAAAGAACGAAAGCTTATTTTCAAGCAACAGTATATCAAGCTTTAAGCCACGGAGCATCCAACTCATTTAGATGATTGGGTCAAAACCATTTCTAGGAATTTTTTTCGCGTACATGCAAGACAACTCGGCGATGAAACACTCATCCACTAACATCATTTCAACGAACTCATCCACAGTTAGGCTAACTTTGTCTGTGTAGCATCCCGAGCTTTTACTTCTAATTCTCTCAAAGTCATTATATGTCTTTCCACACTGCTTTCCTTTGTTCTTTGAAGCATTGATTTCAGATACCTCAGTTTGTGATATTCCATAGGATCTAGGCCATTCTTGCCATGGTGGTAAGGACATAGCAAGTAGACAAGGTTGATAAGACGTTTCATTTATCTGAAGTAACTCGGAATGCAATTTGAAAATGCAAACCTCTTGATTAATTGGAGTCAATTTCTGAAGCTTTTTGTCAAGAGAAGGGATACGATCAACTGCACCAGACTGGTCATATTCAAAAGAATTTGGCATTGACAATTTTATCATTACTATTAAACTGTTTAAAAAGAAATGAATCTTTTTTCTTTCTTATAATCCAATTTACACCCCCATTACCCTGTTTAGAGAAAGATTTAACACTTCGTGAGAAAAGTCTGAACTCTTAGAGAATATGCAATTTTTTTAGGACAAATGGTTGTCATCACATCAAAAAGAAAAAAAAAACAATAATCAAATAAAAGTCAAAATATGAAAAGGAGCAACTCCTACAATCATTTCAAATATTAACTTTTTCTAAATATTTTCTCATGTCACTACCAAAAGTAAATTTTAGAAAATTTTCTATAAAAAAAATTCTCAAAATAGTTGAGACATGTCTTTCAACTTTTTCACTTTCTCAATATTAAAAAACTCTATCAATCTTTTTTCTCCCAACTTTTTTCTTTTCTCAATATTAAAACAGTCCATCAAATTTTCTCTCTCAACTTTTTCATCAATTCTCATAAAATACCATAATTTGCCATCATCAGCCACATTTCAAAATTTTCACTACATTCTTACAAACTCAAATAGAACTTCAATCTAAATAAATTTTCACACCAACACCAAAATTTACAAAAGAAATGGCTGAAACTTTGCTTTTCAAATTTCTAACAAAATTTTAGAAATAGTTAAAATTTTAGTACCAAACGTCAAGATCATAAATTAATATTGTTTCAAAAAAAAAAAGAGCCTAAGAAACGACTTTCTAACCAAATGAAGTTATTTTAGAGAAATAATTCCATGTTACTCAGGAGAAATAACTTAATGTTCCACAGTAGAAATAGAACCCTTGGTCATCTCGAACAACTTGGAAAGCACAAAGAACAGAAGCTGATTTTCATGCAACAGCAGATCATGCTTTAAGCAACAAAGCATTCAACTCATTTGGAAGATTGGGTGAAAATCATTTGTCAAAATTTTGTTCGCATACATGCGAAACAGCTCCACGATGAAACACACATCCATTAACTTCATTTCAACGAACTCATCCACAGTTAAGCTAACTTTGTATGCGTAGCATCTCAAGCTTTTACTTCTAATTCTCTCAAAGTCATTATATGTCTTTCCACACCGCTTTCCATTATTCTTTGAAGCATTGATTTTAGATACCTCAATTTGTGATATTCCATAGGATTTAGGCCATTCTTGCCAGGGTGGTAAGGACATAGCAAGTAGACAAGGTTGATAAGTCTTTTCATTTATCTCAAGTAACTCGGAATGCACTTTGAAAATGCAAACCTCTAGATTAATTGGAGTCAATTTCTGAAGCTTTTCGTCAAGGGAAGGAATACGATCAACTACGTACATCAGACTGGTCATATTCAAAAGAACTTGTCATTGACAATTTTATCATTACTGCTAAAACTGTTAAAAATTGTTTAAAAAGAAATGAAGTCTTTTTTCTCTTTTATAAGCACAAAATGAACATATCTTTAAACACAACTTCTCTCCGTACTTCAAAGCTTTGCGGCACAATTTTACTTGAGCTGATCTTTAGGCTAACTACTCCTGCATAGCATCACCAAACTTTTTCTTCTAATTCTCTCAAGGCCATAATATAACTTTTCAACTGAATGGTCTCTAGAAGATTGATTTTCGACTTTCTTGGTGAAACTAAAACAATGGCCCAAAAGATTTTAAGAAGTGAAGAGAATCTTGAACTTGTTTTAGAGAAAGCTTTAGTGATTTTTGGCAAGCAAGAATTTTAAGTTTTTAAGAGAAAATTTTGAAAGTTTGACCTTGATTTGTAAAAATTTGGTGAAAAAGTTTAGGAATGCTTGGTTCTAGAGTAATTTTTATTGAAGTTTGTCAAAAAGAGAGAAGATAGAAGAATTGATGGAATTTTTTAATAAAAAATAATAAAGTTTGTTAAAAAGTAAGGAGAGAGAAGAGGATGTAGTTTTTTTAATGAAAAAATATTGAGGTTGGTGTAAAAAGCGGTCAAAATTTATGTAAATTTTTTGAGATTTTAATGTTTCATTGTAAATATTTGAACTTTTTAAAAAAATTTCTTAAAAAATTGAAATTTTTGTATAAAAAAAGCGTTTGGCATTTCAAAATTTTAATAAAATTTTACTTTTATTTTATCACTCATTCACCAATTTCAATACCACCTCTTTTTTAACACCAACACAAAATTTTAACAAAATTTTGATAAAATTTTGAAACCAAACAATGCAAATTTTCTGTTCGTTCTTTCATTTTCGGCTAAGTCATAATAAGTACTCTTAAGGCCATGATATATTTTTCAACACTGCGTTCCTATCTCTTGATTGTAAATAGTGCAATTTTTGCTCTTTTATAAAAGCTAGGCAGTTTCGTAAACCTTCTCATTTACGCTGAGCAACTGCTGATGCACTCTACAACAATTGCAGTCAAACTAACAAGCTTTTGGTCAACACAAATGAAGACAGATCAACTCCCGCATCAAGCCTCATATTCTAAAGAAATAGTATTACTGCTCTGCTCCCACAATATATTGCAGAAAATTTTTATGGAAAAATTACACAGACCTCACTGGGTTTTAGCCCTATATCAAAAGTCTTACTAGGTTTTTTAAAAAATCTCAAAGCCCACTAGGTTTCTCATTTTAGTATGAAAACTAATTCAAGCCAACTCTGTTACTAGAGATAACGGAGCTCAGTTAACTTAAGTTAAATGTCAGGACTAAAATCAATTGCTGACTGCCACGTGTTTAAAATTCTTGTCTACTCCATTGGGTTTCCCGTCTGTCACGATACATGCCATGTCAAAGTTAGTTTTTGTATCACATGGCAAACAACATGACAAACAAGAGACTGAATGAAGCAGACAAGAAATTTTAAATATGTGGCAGCTAGCGATTGATTTTATCCCTGACATTTAACTTAAGTGCACTGGGCTCTATTATCTCCAGTAACGAAGTTGGCTTAAGTTAGTTTTCATACCAAAATAAAGAAACCTAGTGGGCTTTGAGATTTTTTTGAAAACCTAGTAAGGCTTTTGATATTAAGCTAAAATCTAGTGTGTTTTATGTAATTTTTCCAATTTTTATTACTAATTGGGCTGGTCACTGTGCAAATTACAATACCATATGACTCATGGGCCGTTTGCATACATGAAAGCCCGCATGGATGATAGAGAATTTGAGAAAGAAGATGGACTCAGCCGCCATTAAGCAAATCTTGGGATGAGAATTACCGACTTTGCACAAAGACAGCCTCTTTATTTGTTATTGCTCAAAGGTTTATGGCGTGTCTTTTTTTATAAAGACTATCTCTGACCCAAAGAAGTCTTAAAGGCTGAGGAAGATCTAAATGGAATATCAAGAACATTAGATTAAAATTATTGTATATATTAAAGGACTTTAGCCTGATCTGAAACTTTGCTTCAGAAATGGTTCAGAAATTTTTGTTCACTATGTACTGACAAGGATAATCCAAGAAAAAAGTTCTCCCTCTCTTCGGGTGAATGCAAATATTGTAAAGCACCAATTATGCTTTTGTATTCACTGATCAGGAATTCAAGAAATTTAATTTTCCGCACACATAATCATGTGTTGCTGTTGTATTAAATAGGAAACTCTTCATCGGTTAGGTTTTCCCTATTCTAGGGAGTGATACAACTGGATATACAATAGATCGCTTCTTTTCAAAAACATATATTGCGTGATCTAAAGATGAAGAGTAGCTCCACATAAATTTGAGGCCAAACGCAAGAAATTAAACGAACTAATTTTCCCATTCTAACCTTGGCTACTACTAATCATAAGATCAACGTTGTTACTAATATTCTGGACAGTCGAAAAATAGAAACATGGCCTAAAATATGCTAGAATGTTAGAGGAGAAACAGAAGCACAAAAGAAATATTAAAAAAATATATATATATCGAGAAAGCCAACTGCGGCCTTTTTTTTTTTTTTTTTTTTTTTTTGTCTAAATAAGCCAACCAACTGCGTCTAACTTGCCTAAAAAGTAAAAAGGTCGCTCCAAGTCCAGGTCGCCTCTGCAGATTGTTTCGTCGGCTAGAGTGGACCCTTTCTCTTCGGCCTTGCTTCTAAAAGCCGACGAATGGAATATGTTTCGCTTCAACGAAGAAGCTAAATAATAGAGTAAGTATGACAATGCAGACCCCATACTAAAGGAAACGCCGACTTAGACGTGGTCAATGCTTGGCCTAGCCGGCACTGGGCAATGCTCCAGTTGCTTACCAAATGCCCTTACGACTGCAGTGGCGGAACCATGATTAATATTTAAGGGTGTCAAACTTTAAAGGCAAAATGACCATCTTCATTGTAACACCTCTAATATTTCGAAGCTCAATAAGGGTCTTCCCAAGTTGGCCCGGGCCTATGAGTATTGGCCCAGGTCATCTTCTATTTTTTTTTCTTAAAAAAAAAAAACTACATATAAATTTTTTTTTCCTGGGGGAGCAATGGATGTCGGCCGCCACCCTTCTCACCTCTCTGGTTCCGCCCTGCTTACGAGGCATACCGGCCGACAGTTTGTTCCAGTGAAATGCAATGTCCATAATAATTAATTTGAAAGAAGATGGACCTCAACCCATGACGCAAATGTGGATGGAATGTAGAAACTCATAGTACGTCTCTGCCCAACATATATTGCAGAATATTTTGTCACTAATGTGGAAGAACTTCAAAACAAAAATTACACACAAGTGTTTATTAGGAAAAACTTTACTTCTTGCCCTCCAATTATTGAACAAATGTCATTTTAGGGTTTAAACTACTATTTTTATTGCATTTCCTCCTTAAACTATTAAAATTCATCAATATTGCGCCTTTACCCAAACATTACTGTTCAAAATCTTAGATCAGTGAAAAAAGCTACATAGTATAATCTTGATGCGTGAATCTTACCAAAGAGCTTAAATTGATAGATTACGATAGTTCGAAAGTGGATTGTGATGAAGAAGTTTTCCTCTCTATTATAGACAAATATAATGAATTGATAAGAAGCATCTAGAGTAAATTTAAACGCCAACCCATTTAATTAGATCTAAGATTCTGTAGTTTTTTTTCTTTTGAATAATTAATCGAAAAAAGTTGTTTAAATAATCCACATCTAGCCGCCTTAAACATATAATTTAGTGAAATATAATTTAAAGCGGACAAGTTTAATATTAACGACTAAACATTTCAGAAATTTGACGTTCAAAGTAATGAAAAAAAATCTAGAGATATTACTCCTTTGAGACCATTATACACAGATCGTGCAAAATTCTGAAAAGAGGGGTAATCAAAACAAGAAAAAAGGACCTAAACTATTTTAGTATGTTAGAGGAGCCGCAGGGGCGGAACCACTCGTGGACCATGAGGGGCAGCCGCCCCCCATGGCCTGAAATTTCCTTCAATTTTTTTTATTTATTTAATTTTTATATATATGTTAAGAGCCGAGCCTGCTTCCCATTAATAGATTTTATACTCTTATTCATAAATTGTGATGAATTCATAAATTCAAATTGATTCATCAACATGAATTTGTGAATTTACGTTCTCTTATTCGAATTGTGAAATTGTTAAATTCAAATTGATGAATTTAAATTGTGATGAATTCTTGTTTTATGTTCTCGAATAAAAAACAAATAAACTGAATTTTTTCAGGTCTCATGTCAATCAGAGATGAATAATGAACTGACAATAATGAGTATGGGTGAGAAATAAAGTTTAAGGATCTTAGTGAGATATAGATTGCTCTCAGTATACATATGTCCTGAAATTGAATAATAAGAGTTTTGTCTCGTTTGATATTGATAACTGCAACCTGGATAATTTGATTGATTTTTTTCATTTGAAGTTGTAAAAGTTTTTTCCCTCCCTATGTGGAATGCAGATTATGTGTGATAGCTGAAAACATATTTTCTATTGATGTGAATACACACGTTCCAATTTTATGTGAAGAGGCTGAGATTCCCTACATATATCTGCCCCCAGAAGAGGTAAGTTTGCAACAGTTAGATGAAACAGTTAGATGATCTTATAGGCTTCCTTAAGATAATCAGAGTAATGTGATGAATTTATGAATTCATCACAGATTAAATCAACATGAATTTAAATTGTTCAATGTTTATGAATATGTGATGAATTTATTTTAATTTTTGATGAATAATGTGATGAATTTTATATTGTGATTATGAATTTGATTGAGATTATTGTGAATCTTTGATTAGGATTTGATTGTGCATTATATTGAAATTATGATTAGGACTAGGTTGTGAAACTGTGATTAGGTTATGAAATTAGATTGATGAATTTTGTTTTGTTTAGATAATGGATAAGTTTTTGATAAAAAATCCAGCCAGCATAAGGTCGTCTAATACTCCTAATGTGGCTGCTACTTCTAAAACGAATACTATTGAGAACGAAAGCTATTTTACAACATTTTCAGAATATGCAGTCCTGTAGGATCCAATTATCACCTTTCAGTATCAGCAAATAGTACAGTATGTGTATTTCAATATTTTTATTTTTAGTCCTTAATTTTTGATATTTTAACTCTAAGATATTTTTTTGCATTACGCAAGAAAAATTTTTTTTGTCATTTTTCCTTAGAAGTTCGATCCCGTTTGATTGGATTCCTGGTTCTGCCACTTAGAGGAGGGGAGAAAAAGGATCTAAAAGAAAGGTAACGGCACTGGCGGATGCAGAGGGCGACCCTGGGCGGCTGCCACCCATTGCACCGCCCAAAAACAAATTTTACATGTAAATTTTTTTCTTTTGGTCTGGACCTGTGGGGCCCGATCCCATAGAACTAGGCCAACCACTTCTTCTTCTTCTTCTTCTCCTCTTCTTTCTTTTTCTTCGGCTTCAGCGACTTAGGTGAGGTGGGAAACAAATGAAATCTGACCTAGAGACAACTTAAGTGGCAGGTGGCTTTAAGAAAAATGATTCAATTAACCTCTTACCCCGTTAAAAGGAGAGAAAAATAAACAACATAAAAATTTGATGAAAGAGATACTGAGAGCAAGATTCAATAAATGTGCATGAAAAAAGCGAGAGACCTAAAAAGTATACTAATGCGACCACAGGAACGACAAGAGGAAGCCCCACTCACCAAAAGAAAGCCTAGGTCAGAAAAATACTTCTTTGAAAAATCGTGAATTCTCAACAATACCGAGTCTCCGAGAGTTGTACATAATAAAAAAAATCTTATCCTATTTAACATTATTTATATAAAATTTTAGATAATATAAATATTACCGTGAAATTTATTTATTGTGTCTATCTTTCAATTGTATGGTGTAATTTAGATCAAAAATTACAGAAGATCCTGATCCAAATTTTTCAATGGGATGAGATTTTTTTAATAGGATAGGATGCAATGCGATTGAACATATACCAATGACTAATATCATTGTGATGGTTTTGGACTCTAATTACTCAGGATAGTGGGGTATTTGGTTTGCAAATATATCTTATAAAAAATTTTAGTCAATAAAATAATTTCAAAATAATCTCTCTCCATTAAATTATTTATCTTTATTTTTTTACTAACTTAAATAAAATTCTAATTTTAGTCAAAGCTCTTAATTCAAATTCTTCTAAATATTGCAATTTAGGTGGAATTACAAATAAATTGTCATAAGCCTTACAACAAAAAGATCAAGACATTGTTAATGCTATGGGTTTAGTTGGAGTTGTGAAGAAACAGTTATAAGAAATGAGAGATATAAAATGGGATGGATTTTTGGAAGAAGTCAAAACTTTTTGGAAGATGATCATTTGATACTTAAAAATTAGCTTAATACCTATATTAGAGATATTAGAAGAAATGATGATTTTTCTGAGTTTCAAGATATTGGAGGTCTTGCTATGAAGATGGTTAAGACAAAAAAAATACTCTATTTCCATTAATTTATCGACTTATTGAGTTGACATTGGTCTTACCAATTGCGACTGCAACCATTGAAAGAGTATTTTTTGTGATAAAGATCATCAAGAGTGATTTGCGTAATAGGATGAGAGATGACTGGATGAATGATTACATGATAGTATACATCGAACAAAAAAATTTTCAAACTATTGAGAACGAAGCCATTTTACAACATTTTCAGAAAATACAAAAACGTAAGATGCAATTATCACCTCTCAGTCGTAGTATATATACAATACGTATATTTCGAATATTTTTAATACTTTTAGTCTTTAATTTTCGATATTGTAACTCTAAGATTTGCATTATGAAGGACAAAATTTTTTGTCATTTCTCATTTAAAATTTGACCTCATAAATTTTGATCTGGATCGGCCACCGGATAACGGAACATTTTTTCCTGCTAGGCGAAAGGTAACAAACTTACCTTTTTCTTTTTTTTGCTCGGTTGTCAAACTGGCTCAATTGTTCGCTCCAGATCGCCCATGCAGAGTGCAGACTGCTTCTTCGGCTTGCTCGAGAAGCCAAGGAGAAAGAGTGGACATCGTACCTAAGGAAAAAGAGGGTACTTTATCTATGCGGACTAGTTGACCAAGACCTTGTACATTGACATGAGGCAGACTCTAATTGGGCTAGTTATGTGCAAATTGCAATGCCCCGTAGCTCGTGGGCCGTTTGCCTACATGAAAGCCCGCATCGAAGATAAGGAATTTGAGAAAGAAGATGGACCTCTGCCGCCTGCCGTTAAGCAAATCTTGGGATGGGAATTACCGGCTTTCCACAAGACAGCCTCTCCATTTATTTGTTACTGCTCAAAAGTTAATGGCGTAGCCTTTTTACAAAGGGTAACTCTGACCCAAAGAAGTCTCAAAGTCTGGAGGAAGATCTAAATGGAATATTAAGAACATTAGATTAAAATTACTGCCCATCCATTTTGTTATATATTAAAGGACTTTAGCCTGATCTGAAACTCTGCTTCAGTAACGGTTTAGAATAACATGGCAATTTTTTTTTTCCTCCATGTAGTGACGAGGAAAATCCAACAAAAAATCTCTCCCTCTAACAAGAAGCTGAAGTTTAAACAGCATAATTTAAACTAAGATACGTAGAGAGATTAATAAACAAAGAAACAAGCCATGGGTTTTTTTACAGTTTATGTTTACACGTCAGCCTTTAGTTAGTTTATTATTTTGTTAAGCTTAGCTGTAAAGTTGTTTTTAGTAAAGTTGTTGTATAGTTTTAATTCTTCGCAAGTTTTTATCAATACACGAGTTTCTCACAAAGGCTTAGTCTCTCTCTCTCTCTCTCTGTCTCTCCCATTCTCAATCTTTCTCCTTGATTCAATATGGTATCAGAGTGTGTTCAATCGTCAATCTCAAGCTCGTTAGTCTGATTCAACCATTCATCCAAGCTCTTCTCTACTGCTTTCTGCGTTTTCAACATGACGGAGGGAGCGGAATCTGGTGCTGAATCAACCTTGCCACAAGCGTCTGATCATCCTTTCCGTTTGGCTGCTTCTGATAATCTAGGTCAAATCCTTGTAAATCAACCTCTTACTTATAGAAATTACAATACTTGGCGACGTGCTATGGTTATGGCACTTCAAGCTAAGAAAAAGTTAGAGTTTGTTAATGGAGATGTAAAAGAACCTAGTTCTACAAAAGATTCGTATGATTCTTGGCTTGCTTGTAACAATATGGTTCAATCTTGGATAGTTCAGTGTCTTTCTCCTGATATTGCATGTAGTGTGATGTATATTTCATCTGCAAAGGATTTGTGGACTGAATTGGAAGAGCATTTTAGCCAAGGTAATCGAAATAAGATTTCTGAATTGCAACATGAGATAGGTTTACTGGTACAAGAATCTGATGATGTGCCAACTTATTTTACAAAGCTGAAAATTATGTGGGAAGAATTAGCTAGTTTTCGACCAATTCCAACTTGTACATGTACCCCTGCTTGTAGTTGCAATGCATTGAAGACTGTGGCATCTTACCTTCATGAAGATTATGTAGTAAAATTTTTGAATGGTCTTAATACAAGTTTGTCTCATGTAAAGGATCATATTTTGCTCATGGATCCACTTCCTGCCATAAACAAGGTGTTTTTTATGGCTCATCAAGATGAGAAAAAGTCTTCTACACAATCATCTGCTGTTATTCCTTTTGCAAAGTCTACAGCTTTGCTTAGTAGAAATTCTGGTTGCTCTCAAACTTCTGCTTCATGAAATTTTAAGTCTGGAAAAAAATTCTGGTCTTTTGAAAGGTGTTTTCTGTAACTATTGTGGCATTGAAGGGCATATTGAAGAAAGATGTTTTTCACAAGCATGGTTTTCCTGAGGGTTTCAAGTTCACTAAGTCCAAGCCTAATATTGCTAACAATATTTCTTCTGCCGGTCAGTTGCTTAATCAATCTGTCAATGGTAATAGTCCTCATGTATCAGTAATTCAGGACCAATTTCAACGGCTCTTAGCCCTCATTGCTAAGTTTGGATTGACATCCGCTTCTGCAGCTTCATCATCTCCACAAATTATACCATATGCCCCTATACAATCTTCATCCTATACTATTACATCTTCTGCTCTTCAAGGTAATTCTTGTTTTTCTTTTATGTCTGTTTCTAATTCTTACACTTGGATTGTCGATTCTGGTGCCAATGATCATATGATAAGTTCCTTTTCTTGTTTTTCTTCATATAAATCTGTGTCTAAATCCTTTGTTACTCTGCTTAATGGTAATTCTGTCCCTGTCACGCATATAGGCTCAGTTCGAATAAATTCTCATATTATTCTCACTAATGTTCTATATGTTCCTTCTTTTAAATTCAATCTTTTATCTGTCAGTAAACTTTTACTCTACAACTCATTTTGTCTAATTGCAACCGCTTCTCATATTTTCTTCCAAGACCTTGCTTCATGGATGATGATTGGTTTAGCTAAGCAGTCCAATGGGCTTTACTACATGCAGAAAGAACTAATCTCAACCATTGAACAAGTGTTTCTTCCTTTCTGTAATTCAGTCATGTCTTATGAAATGGACGGTTCAAGACTCAAAGTAATGTTGCCGAACCTAGAAGGGGGGGTTGAATAGGTTCTGATTTTTCTTGAATTCTTTAACCACTTAAAAATTGCACATTCTTCACAAGCACAATTAGTAATTTCAAGAGAACTAAAGCAACAAAATATCGTGCGAAAGTGATAACCCAATATGGATAGCAGATTGCCAAAACCACAGAATAATGTTATACTTTTTTCTTAATCAAGGAAACTAAAGAAAGAAACAATCGCAACAACAGCAAGTTAATCTACGTAAACACAATCACAACAAAGACACCAAGATTGGTTACGAAGAGAAAATCCATTTGAAAGAATTCTTTCAAGAGGTAAAAACTCTTCAGGCCTGAGAAGGCCAGTTAATCAAATCCACTAAAATCTTCAAACTCGGTACACAGTGATCGATAAACTACCCAACGCCCCGTTGCTAGTCTACTCTACTGTTACCTTACCTAGAATACAACATCCAGATCTGCCTCTTGCAAGGAACGAGGAACTCTTCTTCCGTTTGAAGTTGTGATACCGAAAAAACTGATCTCCACAGCCAAGCCGATCTTTTCCACACTCCACGTGCAATCAGCTTCTCTTGGTAGATCTCCAGCAACCTCTGGAGTTTACCTTCTTAAGCAAGGTTTGTAATGGTGATCAAAGAAACGAATCTAAGATAATGAGGGACAGAATAATCTCTCTGGATTCAATCTCAGTTCATACACAGCAAACTATATAATCAATAACAGCTACTGTATGTAGAAGAAGGTTCAGGAAGCAATGGTCTCTCCAGATATGGCTATTCAATCATGTGTCCCTTTAGAGAATGTGAGAAGACACTCGTTTTTATTTTTTGGAGGGTCGGGAAGAAGGCTCTCATGAATATTCCAGAAATCTTGCTTCTTGCGCGCTTCTATTAAAACCGTTATAACTGCCTTTCGCAGTCTTGATCAAAATATGAGTGGACTCTAATCAAACTTCGAGTGCTTTAGAAAAATTAGCACTCCAACTTCTTTAGTGAACTGTAAGCATACTTCAATCAAACCTTGACAATTCAGACGATCACCAAATGTGTTAAGGCACTGGTCTTTAGCAAGACTTGACAAATGCAAATCTCAAGAATTAATACAGACTCGTCATGAAGTCTATACGCCAACTAAAAATACATTAACACCTTGTACTTTTGATTTGTGGCATTATAGACTTGGCCACCCATCTAATTCTAGAATTTCTGCAATAAAGACATCTGATTCTGATGTCCATTGTAATCCTTCTATTTATTGTCAAGTTTGTCCTCTTGCTAAGCAAAGACGACTTCCTTTTGTTAAAAGTGAATCTATATCTCTTCATGCTTTTGATCTCATTCATTGTGATGTTGGGGTCCCTATTCTATTGCTTCTATTGGTGGCTATCATTATTTTCTCACTATTGTTGATGATTGCACAAGATGTACTTGGGTATATTTGATGAAGCATAAGTCAAAAACAGCCACCATACTTCCACATTTCTCACAAATGGTCAAAACTCAATTTGATACTTCTATTAAAATCCTTCGGTCAGATAATGGGACTGAATTTCTTCTTCACCAATTCTATTCCATCAATGGTATAGTTCATCAAACCTCTTGTGTTGAATGTCCTCAACAAAATAGTAGGGTAGAGAGAAAACATCAGCACATTCTCAATGTCACAAGAGATTTGCATTTTCAAGCATCCTTACCTTTAAAGTTTTTGGGTGATTGCGTGTTAACAGCCACTTATTTGATTAATAGAACCTCCACTTCTTTATTGGACAATAAATCTCCTTATAAGATGCTTTTCTCTAAGGTTCCCTCTTACTCTCAATTACATGTGTTTAGTTGTCTTTGTTATGCTTCTACTCTTTCTCAGGATAGAAATAAATTTGATCCTCGTGCTCGTAAATGTGTTTTTCTTGGGTATCCTTTTGGCACCAAATGATACAAACTTTATGATCTTACTACTCACACATTTTTCCTTTCTCGTGATGTTGTGTTTCATGAACATATTTTTCCTTTTTCCTCTATCACACTTCCTTCATCTCTTTCTTCTTCTCCCATTTTGCCCCATGTTGTTTCTGATGAGATTTTTCCTTCTTCTTCCTCTCCACCACCTTTATCTTTTTCTTCTTCTTCACCTCATCTTGTTCCTTCTTCTTTACCTCCTTGTCGTTCCTCTCGATCTCATCACTTGCAGTCTTATCTTGCTGATTATCATTGTCAGCTTCCTCATCTTGCTTCTTCTTCTCATTGTTTCTACCCTTTATCGTTTGTTCACTCTTACACAAAACTTTCACCAGCTCATAGAGTTTTCTCGGTCAATCCCATTCATCATCCTAAACCCACATTTTATCATGAAGCTGTCAAAAATCCAGCTTCGCGTCAAGCTATGGCTGCTGAAATTCAAGCCCTTGAAGATAATGGTACTTGGACTATCACTAATCTGCCACCTGGTAAGCAAGCTGTAGGTTGTAAGTGGGTTTATAAAGTGAAATATCATTCAGATGGGTTAGTTGAAAGGTATAAGGCACGCCTTGTTGCTAAGGGTTACACTCAATAGGTTGGGATTGATTATACTGACACTTTTTCTCCTGTAGCTAAGATGACTACAGTGCGAGTTTTATTGGTTGTTGTTGCTACCAATCAGTGGCATTTGCATCAATTGGATGTCAATAATGCCTTCCTTCATGGTGATTTAACCGAAGAGGTTTATATGCAATTGCCACCCAGATTTGTTAGCAAAAACGAGTCTCAAGTATGTCATTTAAAGAAGTCATTGTATGGTCTTAAACAAGCATCTAAACAATGGAATCATAAGTTGACTCAAGCATTGATTAGTCAGAAATTTGTGCAAGCAAAGTTAGATTATTCCTTGTTTACAAAGAGGTATGGCAACAGCTTTATTGCTTTGTTGGTATATGTAGATGACATAGTAGTGGCTAGTAATGACTTGCTGGCTGTCAACAAGTTAAAGGAGTTCTTGAATGCTGAATTTAATATCAAAGATTTGGGAAAACTCAAATATTTTCTAGGTCTTCAGATTGTCAGAAATTCAAATGGAATTCATGTTTGCCAAAGAAAATATGCTTTGGAAATATTAGAAGATACCGTGTTGCTTGGTTGTAAAGCTGTTAAGTTTCCTATGGAAACTAATTTGAGATTGTGTAGTACAAAAGAAAACCTACTAGCAGACCCCTCAATGTATAGAAGACTTGTTGGAAGATTGTTGTATTTGACTACCACACGGCCGGACATCAGTTTTAGTGTACAGCAGTTAAGTCAATTTTTGTCTAGCCCTACACAATGTCATTTAGATGTTGCATACCGAGTTTTGAGATACATTAAGTTCTCGCCAGCACAAGGCTTATTTTTTTTCTTCCTCATATGAGCTGCAAATTAAGGGGTTTTGTGACTTAGATTGGGCAAGTTGTTCAGATACTAGAAAGTCAATGATAGATTTGTGTATTTTCCTTGGTAGTTCACTAGTTTCTTGAAAATCTAAGAAACAAACAACTGTTTCAAGATCCTCTGCAGAAGCCAAGTATAGAGTCATGGCTTCATGTACATGTGAGATTGTATGGATTCGATATCTGCTGCAAGACTTACAGATTAATCATTCTAAAACTGCATTAATGTACTGTGACAGTCAAGCAGCATTGTATATAGCTGAAAATCCAGTTTACCATGAAAGGACTAAACATATAGAGATAGATTGTCATGTGGTTAGAGAAAAGCTGAAGGAAGGGATCTTGAAGACTATGAAGGTTTCATATGCTGATCAAATAGCAGATTTGCTGACTAAAGCTCTTGGGCAAAAGCAATTTGAGAAACTGCTTTCCAAGATGAATGTACTTTCATCTTGAAGGGAGTTTTACTGTTTATGTTTACACATCAGCCTTTAGTTATAGTTAGTTTATTATTTTGTTAAGCTTAGATGTAAAGTTGTTGTATAGTTTTAATTCTTCGCAAGTTTTTATCAATACACGAGTTTCTCACAAAGGCTTGGCTCTCTCTCTCTCTTTCTCTCCATTCTCAATCTTTCTCCTTGATTCAATAGGTTTTCTTGTAATATATTCATGAGTATAAAAGCCGAAGATAATCGACTTCTGTCCACAAAGAAAAAAGCCATGAGCATATATTCTGTCGAAGTAAAAGCAAATAACTGAAAAAAAAAAACAAAAACAAAAACAAAAGAGTTATGTGAATTGAGTGTCACTTTTTGCTGAGAAATATTTTGGTCTCTTCAAGTTGGCTGTCAATTTCGTCCCTAGACTTCTATCAACCTTGAAGTCTAGTCCCGGGTTCCCCTCGGTCAGAAAAGTTCTGATTCTAGCTCGCAGACCACATTGGCACACCGGAACTTCGAGTTGACGGCCTCCCCACAAGGACCATGCCATCCGCTCCGAGAATCACGAAATCAAGATGTAGACCCAGATATCTTCGAGCTCATGGTTCAGATGATTTTGATTGCGGTTTATATACGCCCCTAATCACTTGGTACGAAGCCGCTCTATTTTATTATCTTTCTTTTTAACACATTTTTTTGGCTTTTTCGTGACCAAGTTGGAATTCTATAAGCCCACGAAGGTGCTAGATGACGGCATGACGCGCACCTCGGCGCTTCATTCCGAATGGACGGTTTCAGATTTGTTCGTCTATCAACGGGCCAGATTGGTTTTATACATGAAAAAACAAGAATGAGCAAAAGATGGCTGTTCTTGATGAAAAAAAAGAAAAAAAGAAAAAGGAAATGTCATTATTCATCTTATAAGTTTCATTAATTACATTTTTTGCTCCCTAATTTTAAAAACTACGATTTACGTCCTATAAGTATGAAATATTTGCAATGTTCGTCCACAGTCAAAATTTCCGTTATAATTGAAGGAATTCGGCATTAAAATGACCAAAATAACCCTACCAGAAAAATTACTAAAAAAATTAAAAAAGCATTAAAATGATATTAAAAAAGTAATATTAAAAAAAGTAATATTTTTTAAATAAAACTATTGAAACTCTATTTTAGTAATTTATATATATTTTTAATTTATTTTTCTAATATTTATTTATTTTTAAAAAATTGTCTTTGAGGGCATTTCGGTCATTTTAATGCCGAATTCTGTCAAGTTTAACAAAAATTTTGACTGTGGACGAACATTGCAAATGTTTCATACTTAGAGGACATAAATCACAGTTTTGAAAGTTAAGGGGTCACAAATGCAATTGACACATACTTATGGGGCAAACAATGACATTTCTCAAAAAAAAAAAATATATCTGTTCACCAATTCTAACAGAATCTATACTACCTTCAATAAAAAAAATTTCACCATAAATATTTTTTATCCATCCAAACTCAGCTTCAACAAAACAAAAACTTTTAGGTTAAAAAGAAGAGAATAGAAAAACTTTTAGGTAATAAAAGAAGAGAATAGAGATTTGAGATGATTAACGACAAGTCGTTTTTTGGGATTTCAAATAGTTTCAAGTAAGGGTGAGCAAATTTTCCAGTGAAAATCGAAAATTTCAGCACCGGTTCCAACCTTTTTAGGTACGGCTGGAACCGGAACCGGAATTCCAGCGGAAATGCCGAAATTTTCCGGTTCCGGTGTTTTTTTTTTGTTAATTTATTTAACATTTTCAGCCTTTTTAAAAAAAGTTAAAAAAACAAAAACATAAGTGACCTGGGCTAAACAGGTCACTTAAAAGAAGGCTCTTCACCTCCTTCGCGAATATTCGCGAAGGGAAGAAGAGTGGAAGATAGCCCCAAGCTGAGCCTGAGGTCATAGCCTCCCCCTCCTTCCTTGTTGCAGTGCCATGGCCGCCTCTCTCTCTCTCTGTGAGTCTCTCTCTGTCTCTCTCTCTGTCTCTCTCTCTCTCTTTCTCAGCACATTGGAGCATGAGAACCCTGTTAGCTTAATCTTGCATTTTTGGGGGATGGGCAGATCAGATCTAGGAAGCCAGATCAGATCTATTCACAAGACTAGATCCGTATTATTCATTGTCTCTGCTGACCATCTCCTTTGTGAGACACTGCAACTAGATCTGAGACACTACAACTAACCAAAAAAATCCCGATTTTAGTTTACAATTGGTTAAATTTGTCTAGCCCATCGTCATAGCATGCTTTCTGTGAAGCTCCCAATTTGCTTATTTGGGTGTCTTTTGGAATAAAACCGAATCATTTGCTCAGGAATCATGCTTTCTTAGGCATCTCGATCGTGTTTTTTTTTTTAATGTTTCTAGCTTTCCCCTCGTTCTCTCTCTGACCGGAAATTTCGGATTCCGTTTTCAGAAATTCCGGTTCCATTTCAGAATTTTTCGGAATGGAACTGGACTGAAAATAAGGGTTCCGGTGAGTACCGAAATGGGTTATTCCAGTTCCATCCGTTTCGGTACTCACCCTTAGTTTCGAACTCTGTTCTGAGCCAACTTGAATTATTTTTTTCTTTTCATGATAAAAAAAGAGGAAGAAAATAGACATAACTATATTCTAAAATAACTTTCTTATTTTTCAAATGATATTTAGTAGCGTATCGAGAATCAAGACTAGATGATACAAGAGCTATAGCTAGCGTAAATCATAAATGCTTAACTCTAATTATCAAGCTATTTTATGTTTAGTTATAATTTGAGAATAATATTTAAATTTCATATTTCTTACAAAGTCTTGAAAAAATTATTTTTACTTAGTTATTTGGTGAGATTTATTTGAAGTATTTTATTAACAAAAGATTAATTAATAAATAAATAAAATTAGAAAGGAAATTGATTCAAACTATTGTTTTAAAAAAAGAGTGTAAAATTTAATGAGGGGTAATTGATGAGTTAGGGCATGTTCATTTGTAAAAGTATTATAGAATATAATAGGATTTAACAAAATTTACAAAACGAACATAAAATCTCAAAAATTCTTATACAAACACCAATACCTTTTACACAATTCCAACAACTTTTCATACAAACTTTAATACCTTTTAAAAAAAATTATAACAAATATTCTCTCTCCATACTTTTTTTCACCTAACTCAATATTTTTTTATTAAACAATTACATCAAATCATCTCTCTCTACACTTTTTACAAACTCAACAAAAATTAAATATCTTTAAAACTTTTCACCAACTTTTACAAAAACCTATAAAACTCCAATTACATAAATATTTACAATTCTATCAAAATCTTAAAAATCTTACAATTTTTTAGTAACCGAACATCCCTCGCCTGAATTTCAAACTGTTACTTTTTCTCTTGTTAGGAGTAAAGGAAAATAAAAGAGGGAAGCCTTGTCGACTGTTGAGGTCTGTTCTGAGGCAACTTGAAGTATTTATTTTTTTGGTTAATTACAAAAACTCCCTGCGATCTTATACCCCAATCTCAAATACCCCTACACTCGAACTCATTGCAACCAGGCACCTTAAAATACCTGTTACGTTTCAATTGGGTTTTTGATCCAGTTTTGACGTTAAATGGTATGTTTTCCGTCACAAGTGACATCCAGCTCACGCGAAAAGACCAATCTGCTCCCAACTACAACCTTCGACTTCCCCTTTTACTTGAAAGATTATATTTGGTTTAACACTGCATGCCTGCATTGCTCGAACTAGTTCCAGGACTCTTTTATGCCGATTGCTCCGAACCAAACCTGAATTAACAGCATTCCAAGTACTTAATCTCGGGTTTTTCATTTATTGAAAAAGGTCCATTGCAATACAAGAGCAATACACACATTCACAAGTATGTTACAGTTATCTCTCTCCCTATGCTTCCAAAATCAAGAGAACCTCTAAAGCTCTGCACCGCCGCCCTCTCAGTGTCCATAAAAGCTGCAAAAAAATGCTTCATCAACAGTATTAAAGCTATCCAAACAGAAGGGACTGACGCGTAGTGAAGCGGTGGTCATCAAGGATTGCATCGAGAACACCAAGGACGCCATCGACGAGCTCAAGGAATCTTTGGACGCAATGGGCCATCTTAGAGGCTCTAATTTGAAGTTTCAGATAGTTGATATTAAGACCTGGGTCAGCGCTGCGTTAACGGATGAAAATACGTGTACTGATGGGTTCGATGGGCAGAGACTAAGCCCGGCGGTGAAGAACAAGAGCATGAACAACTGAAATACGCAATGGGCCATCTTCTCTTTTCTCTTTGGTTCTGCTCCTCTGTCGTCTCTCTGTATTTTAAGGTCGAGTCTCGTCACTTTCGCTTTCCAGATGATAAAGAGCATAACAACTAAAGTACCCTCAATTTTTTGGAATATTACCGGTTAAAAAAGAAAACTCATCGGCCATCGCAGCTGCTATGTCACTAGAAGCTTAAAAAGAAACTTAAAAAATTATAGAAAGAAGGGGTCGCCGTTTTGTTTATTCAAAAAATCCCTATCTGAATTTTGTCAAGTCAAGGTGGTTGAGTGTAACGGCAACTCTCCCTTTTTTTAACTACTGTCGAATCTAAGTGCTACTTCAAGTTCGCTGCCTTAAAGGGTCCAATATCTCCCATTCCCCTCTCTTTCTCCGATTCAAAGCAAGTCTCGATTTTTAGTCAGTCAAACTCATCCCTCTCCATCGTCCACGAAAGAATGCCACAACACTCTCAGCAAACGAGGATTTAAGATTCCATTGATCTGCACACTCACCTTTACTTTTTGCAGAGACCCGTTTGTCCCTTTAATAATTTTTTTCTAAAAATTAATGGGGTAAACTGGGTCGGGGATTAGTGGGTCAAAACGCACCAAATTTAACATTGCAAGTTAATTCAAATAGAATGGGGCAGATTTGTCTTTTTGCGTGGGGATGTCACTTGTGACGGGAAAACATCTCATTTAACACCGTCAAAAACTCAATTGAAACGGGACAGTTATTTTACAGGTGTCGTTTGCAAGGAGTCCTAGTGTAAGGATATTTAAGATTAGAGTGTAAGTTCGTGTTGATTTTTTTTTGTAATTAACCCTTATTTTTTTCTCACTGTAAAGAAAGGAAGAAAATGGACATAGCTCTGTCTCCTCCCGACGATGACGACTCTTCTTCGCTCCCGACGATGACGACTCTTCTTCTTGTACTCGATCGCTCCCTTTTCCTTTCATACCTTTTTTTTTTTCTCTCTCTCTTTAAGTTTTACTTCAGTGGGATAGATCTCTGGCTTGCTTGTTTCGCATCAATTGTAAAACTGGCTCTTGTCCTTGTAGATGATGAAACAAAAGAGACCCAGCAAAGCTACGTGGAGGGGAAGCATGAATTTCCTGGAGTGGTAAAGACTATTCCTTTATATGATCCACGATACTATTTATTTTGATGGATTTGCCAAATTGGGTTTGGTTTGTTGGTAGAAATTTTCTTTTTCTTCTATGGGGTTGAAAGGTAGAAATTCAAACCTACACTTTATTTGTAGTTGTCTAGAGTAACGACAGCAAAAAAGAGTATATATTGTGAGACCCAATTTTGTATTTTGGAAGTAAGAGTTGTTGGTAATCTTCTTCACTTTGGTGCTTCATAACTTATAAGTAAGGCTAATGACCTCGGTGAACTAAATAATTCTCAGAATGGTTATTCAGCTTGCCTACTGTTTGTCTTCTGTGTTTGGTCAAGTATCCTGTTATTTTCACAACCTACCTTTGTGTTTGGATTGTATGTAGGAATTGCTCATCCGAGAATTTTCATTTCACCAGCTCAATGCCAACTTACTCTGGCCAGGGACATTTGCTTTTGCAGAATTTTTGGCTCAGCACCGCTCATGGATAGAAGGCCGGCGATGCATTGAATTGGGCAGGTGCGTCTATCACCTGACATTGTTAGTATTAGATGCCGTATTAATTTATAACAATCTTTTGCGTCGTACTTTTCTACTCCTATTGATAGTGATCATGTTTGCCTCTTAATCTTGTTATTGGCAGTATTCGACAGGACTCATTCTTTTTTTACATGTCGTTGTGTTGCTCAGTTGCAACTGTAACACTGTCTATTTGTATATAAACTTGTTCGTCTACTAAATAGTTGGAGAAGTAAGCGTAGCTAATACATGCGTTATAATATTATTGGATAGTGGCTACTTTATTTAAGCTTCTTTCTTTTCTGGTACTTGTAGTTTTTTTCCACTTAAACTGCCCTACACTTATTTAACACATGGAATTTAGTAAGTTCTGCTAAATTTGTTGTCTAAAGGGTTTAATGTATGTCTTGTAATTCTAAACATTCTGTTTGATGGCAGTGGCATTGGTGGTTTGGCCATATATCTCCGGAAGTCGTATTTTCTTAACATTACAACATCAGACTATGATGATCAGGAAATTGAAGAAAACATAGCTCATAACTGCAAGGCTAATGGCATTGCACCTGTCCTTCCACACATAAGCGTGAGTTCTTTTCTATGCCCGATTAGTTATGTGAATCTAGTTTTGTCCATTACTGGGAGATATTTTTAACTCAATCTGTGTTTTGAGTGACATCCAGATGCGTTTTTTCCAGATTGTTAACTGCACTTTCAATTGAAAGCTGCAGTCAGTGTCTGTCTCTGGTTATTTCCATTAGTTAGAATTCGATATTAGAATTGTAGTTCTTTTAACCTGGCTATCAACTGGAAATATTTGTATTGATTTTTGATGTTCAATGCTATTCAATTTTAGTGATTGATTTGTTCTTGTGAGTAAAATGTCATTAACTCGGTGCCATGCTTGTGTTTTCAGATACATGGGGGGACAACTTTCCAATTGCTGACCCAGACTGGGACCTGATTATTGCTAGTGACATCTTATTGTTTAAGCTACCAATCTGTGATGTTTTTTCTGTCTTCACTCAATAATTAAACCGTTTCTCTTCTTCTTCTTGTTTGGTGTTGCGGGGATGGGGGGTGGAGATGTCATGCGATAAATAGTGTAATGTACAAGAAACAAATTGAAAGGAACTGGCTATAAGGAAGAAAAATCCATCTACAAAATAAACCCAAGGAAAGTGGGGAGAAATCCGCTACCTTAATAAGCTAGGAGTTTTGTGGATTGTGATCTGTGGAGGTCGGGAAGTCACTGAAATATTGCCTGTGCTAATCTTGTGGTTATTTTTTGTGACAAAAACTGGCAATACTGACGTAAGTTGTTGCCTTATGGATGAGGTATTTGCAGTTGTCTGTAGTTGCACATCTATGTTGTGACGTTGACCTTGTTACTTGAAACTTTCTGTTGGATGCCTGAAGCTTGTAAATTCCAATTTTGCCATCTTACACTTGAAATCTTCCAATTGTTTGCCGGTTTGGCCATCTAACATCCACGTCTTTGCACTGGAAATGTTTTCCCAAGTCGCCCCTTGATTACATAATTACTGTCCGGATGGATCTCTGGTTGTATTACACCTTCCTTTACAATATGTAGTTTTTTTTATCAAAAGAATGAAGCATTTATATGGTAGGTATGGAAAGATGGTCATGTTAGTAAGATGTTTAAAGTATGTTCACAACATTCAGCTCTTTTGGTTTTCTGGTAATTGGATTTAGTTTAAGATATTATTATGTGCAATGTAAATAGATGCAATTTGTCTGATGCAAAGTCCTGAAGTAGTGATGTCCATATTTAGAGCAAAGGATCGAGGGAGTTGTTTATCTTGTCTCCGTGCCTGGAAAACACGTGCTCTTCATGCTGCTAAATTATTTCCTCATAATAGGAAATTACCTACTCTAGTGTCATATCCTTCATCCCCACATGCCCACCCCAGCCCCCTCTCGAAGCAGAGAAAAAGGCCGATGAATAAGTCTTACTGTGTTTCTTTTTGTCTGCTTGTAGATGTGAAACAGTACCCAAACTTGGTGAAGACTCTCTCGTATCTTCTCAAATATTACAAGCCCAAGGATAACAAAGCAGTTTCACTGATGGTGGTACAGACCCAACAAATACTATGGTATATGTATTATAGAATAAAACAGATAATCTTTCTGATATTCTTTGTGCTTCTTCTGGGCCGAAGCAGGGTTCAAGTTGCCCTGGCCAGCCTTTCTAATGAGCTGGAGAAGGAGAATTGGCAAGGACGACGAATCTCTCTTCTTCACTGGCTGTGAGAGCGCTGGTCTTGAAGTAGAGCACATTGGTTCCCCGTGTATACTGCATCAAGCCGGGGCATGGTACTGCTTTGGAGACTAAATCAAAGTTAATGGTAGAGGCTGCAATGAGAAAGTGTACCCAGCCTGGGTTAAACAAGGTCCTTAAGAGCACCATGGTCCATCAACTAGAGGACGGCTCTGGACCATGGTCCTTGGCTCCATTGTATGCAAGTGACTCAGCGCCATTGTTTTGCTGGAGATTAAGTCATTACGATCGTATACATACTAATTGATTCATATTTGAGAAAGGGAGGGGGGCCACCGTGTGGTAGACTATCTGATTCTCTAGAAGTTGCGTTCTTTGAGTTTTGATGTCAAGTCCTGGAGCACTATTCTTCAATCTTTCGAAGCTAAATGGGGGGTGCCATGAAACTGATATTTGGTTGTAGCATGTGTGGGGTGGTCTAAGCTCCAAATGATGCTTTATGCTCGTACTGGGCTTAGCCGGCCCCATCCCTTTGTCCTGTTTCCCCGAATGCACTTTCTTTCTTACGGAGTCGATGAACGCGATAGGCCTTGTATTTTTACGCTCCCGTGTCAGTAGCAAAGTTATTCATTGGAGGAACAGTGAACGTTTCAAGTCTCAAAAGCAAAATATAGAAGTAATACGGACGAAAAGAGAGAGACTCCGTTAGGAGATATTGGCACAGGGAAAACTGTAACTCTATTTGTATCTACTGATGATGCAAAGCCTGTGAGTTTTGTCAAGATGAGCCCTTCAAAACCTTTTCCTGTTCCTTTTTGGGGAATAGGGGAGGGGATTTGTTCTCCATGATGCCAATACTGTTTTTCTCTTTTGGGAATAGGGTAGAAACTGTCATTTCTCCTAAAAGAAGTCCAAAAAACCATTCCATTAAAGGATAAACTCTCTGGAATCATTCAACAATATACTAAAGAGGGGTAGAGTACGTTCTTTCAAAAAAAAAGCTAACAACTCTCACACATAGTATATCCACTGAGAGCCGCAAGAAATGAAAGCAGCGCCCAAGGAGTGTTGAAATAATCGTGCCTTAGTGTTGACAGCCACTTGTATCGACGTTTGCTACAATGCTTGTTCACTTTTGCACATACTTCGGCATAATAGATTTGATGTAGCATGACGTTGGTGCCGATCTTGTTAAACATGCTGGAAATAATGTCATTATCATCCAAATAGCTAACAATAATTCGGGCCGTCGTAAAAGTTGTGCATCCATTGGAGAATTAACGAGACAATTCATGAAGCCCAGATAATTACTGACAAAGGGAGACATAGCGAGCTTGTATTGCAATCAAATTATGTAGAAAAGACGCTGTATCGTCATCTATTTCCAACGGTGGAATTTCATTACCCCGTGGTTGAACTTTATGTCAAATAAGTTACCTCTCACTGATTTTTTGAATTTGATTCCAGCCTGGATAAGCTTTGTGGCACAATAGGCACTGAATTGCCGTATTTTGGGCTCTGTAAAGCTATAGCTCTCGGCTTCCCTTGGGCAAAGGATGGACGGACAGCTATATGTATCAAAGAAAGTAGATGGTGAATCCTTGGGATTTCTTTTAATTTTGATAAAAAGATGTTGCAGCATTTCCATTTCACCATTGCAGAGTTGGCAATGAGCAAAGTACTGCTCCTGGATGTTAAGGATATGCGCCAGACTTCCTCGAACATGTAGAGCACGCCATACCAATTTCTAGAGAAAATGTTTGAGCCTATCAGGAAGTTTCAACTTCCAGAAAAATTTCCAATAAGCCGTGGATAGGATGGGAGGGGGTGGTGCTTGGCAACTGATAATATCTAGATAATGACTCTTGACAGAAAAATGCCAAGACATTGTCCACTTCCAATTCGTCCTTTCCACTTCATCAGCACGCAGGGGAGGAAGATGTAAGATGGTTGAAGCACTATCTTTATCAAACAAGCATTGGATAAAGGAAGAATTTCAATCGCCCGAAGCATCATGGATTAAGTCTTGTACCCTCAAATCCCAATTTACCACAGCAACATCATCTCGAGGGGTTAGTTTAAAATTCTCCAGGCTAGGCAACCAAGGGTCCATCCAAACATTCACCCTTGACCCATCACCAACCTGGAACCAAAGGCCTCTACCCAGAACCGAGTTGCATCGTTGGATACCTTGCCATAGCCATGAGCAAAGCGGAGGAGCTTCTGGTATACTCATCCTATTGGATTTGCAATACTTTGCACGAACCACCTGTACCCAGAGCTTGTCTTCACGATTATACATTTGCCAACCCAGTTTAGAGACAAGAGCTTGGTTAAAGTCAAAAAAATTTCGGAAGCCCAAACCACCTTTCTCACGAGGCCAACAGAGTGAGTTCCAAGCTTTTGGTATGAAATTCCTCTACTTTTCCATTGGAAAGCCCCACCAAAAGTCGCGGACGAGAGAATCCAATTCCACGTAGAAGCCTTGAGGGAGCAGGAAACTAGACATGACATAGGAAGGCATGGCCAATGCCATAGATTTGATCAAGCAGGCTCAACCAGCCTAGGAAAGCAACTGAGTTTTCCAGCCCGTTATGCGTTTCACCAAATTCTCCTTAATCCCCATGAAGATTTGTTGTTTAGATCGCGGCAGAACAAGGGGCAGGCCCCAATGCTTCCCCGGGGCAACAGCATGACTAATTCCCATAGCTGCGGCCAAAGCCTCGCGAGACGTTGGGGCAACATTCTTGCTAAAGGAAATGGACAACTTACTCAGATTAAGCACCTGCCCAGACCATGCCGTATAGGTAGAGAACATGTCTCTAATAACATGAACCTCCTGCAGATTCGCACGAGCAAAGACCAGCGTATCATCTGCAAAAGAGTAAATGTGAAACAGAGGGAGCAGAACGACTGATGCGGGTGCCAAGGATCCCACACGAGACTTCAGCTTTAGCAAGCAAGAGGGATATCACTTCTATCCCCAGAATGAAGAGGAAGGGGGAAAGGGAGTCTCCCTGCCGTAGGCCATGATGAGGTTTAAACAAACCGAAAGGGCTTCCATTTAACAGAAGAAAACATAAAACTGTAGATAGGCACTGCCCCACAATCTGGATCCACATGTCGCTAAAACCGAACAAACGCAGAACAGTCAAAAGGAAATCTCACTCTATCCTGTCATATGCCTTTTCCGTATATGATGTGAATCTCGTTAAGAATAACGAGACCCAACAATAATAGGGAACCTAAGATCATTTTAGGACAGATTCGAATAGAAACTTGACCCGTTGTTTATGACAAACAATAACCTCGGTATAAGGAAGACGCCACAAACGGTAGTGGAATTCCGTTTGATAAGTCGAGATGAATGTCATAGGAAATCTCGATAAGTTCGGGTAATTCTTCAAAGAACCAAAGAGAATCACAAGACCTCTCAAATAATATTAATCTCAAAGTTATGTTCTTCACGCCCAAAAGGCCTTATAAATATACTTGGAACATCCCTCCAAGAATAGGAAACTAACTCAAATTTAAAAGAAAATCAAATGCTCCTGAAAATCCGAGTTTTGAAAGGAAATAAACATTCCTAAAATAATCCGGCAAGAATAGGAGAAGCCAGCATTTGAAAAGGAAATTCAAATGCTCCTGAAAATGCAGACTTTGCCAGATACGTCCCTCCTTTGTTTCAGCCGAAATGTACATGCCTGAGCTGCAAGTACTTCGGCCCAAGGTGCGCCCATGGGGCCAGTACTTCGGCCGAGGTGCAGGTTACTCGGGATAGTTACCCCGAGGTGCAAGGGTGCGTTAGTACCTCATACTCTTCACTTGCCCCGATGACATGGACTAAGCCTTGATTATTATTGGCACACATCTCGGTCTTGGTAGTATCAACCCAACTCTCTTGTATTAGTCCATTGAGTGCTTCCTTGAAACATTTAGCTTTAAGTCTTGTAATTGGGCCACTAGAAAGTGACAAAGGATCACGAGTGTGTTTAGCATCATCTCGGTTTGCATCAGTATCAGCCTTTAACGCCATTAGACCCACACCTTGACACCAAATATTCATCATGTGATAAATCTCATAAGCGATAGCAGAATTCTCTTGGATAAGCAGAATTCTCTTGGATAAGTCTACCTAGAACAAATGCTTACTGTAGAGGTGAAATAAGACTAGGCAAATGCACCTTTAATTTGTTAATTTGTTAGATAAAATCTTAGACAGAATTTTGTAGGATACAATACAGAGAAAAATGGGACGAAATTGAGAGATGGAATTGGAGTTCTTCACTTTCAGGATCAAGGCGATATTCGTATGGTTTAGTTCTTGTAAAAGATAGCCAGTACGAAACACATTCTGCACCATAGCTACAACCTCAGGCTTCACAATTTTCCAGAATTTCTTGTAGAAAAGCGCGGTGAGTCCATCTGGTCCAGGGGCTTTGCGAGCACCCAACTGTTTGACCGCCCCCCAAGTCTCCTTCTCAGACGGAATAGAGCAAAGAATGTCGTTGTCTGCTTGAGAGATAACCGAGGCTATCAGATTCTGCAAGACATCTGGAAGTTTTGGATCGGAAGAGGTAAAAAGGTTAGAGAATTTTACAACAAAAGCATTTCCAATATCTTCCCTAGAATTGAGCCAGCGACCGTCGACGTTCTTAACCAACTCATTAGAGTTTCTCTGATGTCTCACTAAGGTAGAGACATGATACATGAAAAAATCAAGTATTAATTTCCGGAGTTGTGAGCTAGGTTATATAAGACTTTGACCTCCACAGAACTTCCTCTTTGCTCTGTTCTTCCAGCAGAGCTTTTCGAACCTGCATCTCCAGTTGCTGGTTGTCTTCCGAAGCATCATCCATTTGGATATGTTCAAGAGACCTTGAGAGTTTCGAGATATTACTCCAATATTACCCACTCGTTCTTGGTTCCAGGTTTTCAAAGCCTTTTTCAGGAGATTGAGTTTTTTACACAAATGCAGAGCTGATGAACTCGAGCAAAACTGAGACCAAGCAAACTGAATGACAGCTTCACAATCAAGTTCATGAGTCCAGAATTCTTTGAACCTAAAAGGAATTGCCAGAGCACGACTCACACCTTCCATATCAATCAAAATGGGAGAGTGGTCAAATGAGGTCCGAATAAGGTTGGTCACAGTTGCCCTTGGAAAAAGGCTTCTCCATTCAATATTGGCAATCCCATGGTCTAATTTCTCCCTGATGGTAGCTCTCCTAAAGCGGCAATTCAACCACGTATAGAGCAGCCCAGAAGAACCCAAGTCAATCAAACCCAGACTATTCATAAAACTCCGGAGATCTCCCACCAGATTTATCATCCGAGGAAATGATCGAGTTGAAACCCCAGCACACAACCAAGGACCATTGAAGTGATAGCGAATTAGAATTGAAAAAGGAAATTCAGCGTGATGTTGGCAAAGACAATTCAAACTCACCAACATTCGACAACGTAAAAGGAAGTAGTACGTAAGCAAGGATTTTTTTTTTAAACTCTCACCTATCACTTTCTCAAAATATGGTAACATATAAACAGAATACAGCTTTGAGCTTTTATGTTTCCTTGTACAGGTGTTACGTTTCTATAACATTCAGATGCATTCTTTACCTATTTAAGTTAATGAAATTGTAGAGAACTTTCTTATTACGAGAGAATCAGTAAAAGACAAAATCTCCTTTGGTTCTCTTTATGGTATCAAAGGAGTAACAGGCACATGCCTTGCTTTAAGATCCAGCTTCCGCTTGTACGTACAAACTCTACTCTCGTGATCGCTCATGGCTTCCTCTACGGTAAATGTTGCTAATTTTGTTACCATCTGTCTATGCCAGGACAACCATCCTCTCTGGCGAGAACAAGTCTTGCTATTGGCTACGATCTTCTCCGTCATCTCACAGATGCAGAACCACTAGCCAAATTCCTGGATGATACCCACACCACAAACCCAGCTTTTACAACTTGGAAAAAGAATGATGTCCTACTTCGTGGGTGGATCCTTGGCACCTTGACTGAAGAAGCTCTTGGCCTTGTTATTGGTCTTGAAAGCTCTTCTAAGGTATGGCTTGCTCTCAAAGACTCTTATGCTCAATCCTCACAGGATCGAGAATTTTACTTGCAACAACGACTCTCTCATATAAGAAAAGATGATGGTATCAGTCTCAATGATTACCTTCATCACTTTAAGAGCATATGCGATAGCCTTGCTGCCATTGGCAAACCAGTCCTTGACCGTTCAAAAGTTTTTGCTCTTTTAAATGGACTTGGAGAGCGCTATGACAATTTTGTCACTGCCATGCTTCGTCCACCCTCACCGTCTTACAGCGAGATCATTCCCTTGCTGTAAAGTTTTGAGACTCGCTTGGTGTCTCCCCAAAAACAACCACATGTGGCTTTCTATAGCCAAAAGAATGGCACATCTCCATCCAAAGTAGGTGACAAAACTCAGTCTTTCCATTCCAAAGGTAAGGGCTTTGCCCAACATGGACAAATATCACAATTTCCCTCTACTGGGTCCAACCCACGTACTCAAAGAAACTCTAAATTCAATCCTAGATGTGACTTGTCAACTCTGTGATAAGGTAGGACATGATGTGTGGAACTGTTGGTGGCGATTTAATAAAAATTTTAAGAAGAAGGATGCTAGCCAAGCACTAGCGGTACTCACCTTCAACACAGATCTTGATGAACATGATTGGACCACTGACACTGGTGCTTCCACTCATATGACGTCCTATGAAGGTATGCTATCTAACCTTACTTCTCAATTTTGGAAATGATAAAGTTATGGTTGGAAACAGTTCCCTGCTTCCCATTACACACGTAGGCACTGCTCAGATTGGTACTGGTTAGAATTCTCTTGTCATACACAATGTTCTTTTAGTTCTAGATTTAGAGAGAAGTCTTCTATCAATTGGACAGCTTACTGTTGAACATAATGTGACCTGTGAATTTAACCCTTCTAATTTTATGATCAAGGAAAAAGGGACAAATCGGACTCTGCTGAAGGGTCATAAACAAGGCAACCTCTATATTTTTCCAGCAAATAAAGAGACGCACTTCAGTGCTCGGATCCAGATAACAAATAATAGCATATGGCATCAACGATTAGGACATGCTTATGATGGTGCCATTCTCCAATTATGTCGCTTAGGCTTGATAACTTTTCAAGGCCAGAATAAAATCAACTCTCTTTGTGATAGTTGTCAAATGGGTAAAATGAGTAGAAAACTTTTTTCATCTTCCACGAGTCGAACATCTAAATTGTTTGAGAAAATACATGTTGATTTTTGGGGCCCTGCCCCCGTGACCTCTATTAATCATTTTACATATTATGTATGCCTTGTTGATGATGCTAGCCGATTTATTTGGTTTGTTCCTTTAAAAAAGAAATCTGAGTTAATTCGCGTTTTTCGATTATTTGTGAAACACGTTAATAGGCAATTTTCACAAAGAATCAAAATCCTTCAAAGTGATGGTAAAGGTGAATTCACCACCACACAATTAACCACTTTTCTGCAGAAAGAAGGAATTAAGCACCAAATTTCCTGTCCATACATGCCACAACAAAATGGTAAGGCAGAAAGGCGCCATCGAACAATTAGAGAACTTGGTCTAACCATGTTGTTTCATAGTGGGATGCCTAAGAGATACTGGGTGGAAGCCTTTCAAATCGCAGTATTTCTTATAAATCGTCTTCCCACTCCCGTACTCCATGGTGACACCCCTTTCTTAAGATTATATGGATTTCATTCTAATTATGCCTCATTACGTGTGTTTGGCAGCAAGTGCTATCCATATATTTGGAACTCCACTACAAATAATTTTGATCCTAAATCTCTACCTTGTGGATTTATGGGATATAGTGAGCAATATAAAGGCTACAAATGCTTGTATCCCCCCACCAAGCGTGTTTATATCTCACGACATGTTTCCTTTGATGAAAGTTAATTTCCCTTCAAAGATCTTAATTCTTTGCATTCTGATAAGTCTTCTGCAATTGTTACGGAATACTCACCATGGTTGACTAACTCAGGAAAACATCCTATATTTCCTATTTTGCCTATGGATTATACTCATTGTAGTTCAAGCTCTTTACTGCCTCAGGTTCAATACCCTATTGTGGAACCCCACCTGCCTCAGAACACTCATGACTCAGTAGAATTCGACGCTTCTAGACTACATCCGGCTCAAACTTCTAACCTTGCACCAGCTGAAACACTCATTGTTGAACCTGTGCAAGTCGAGCCTCTTGGTATCTCTGAGCCAGCTGCGACTCCTCAACCTCATTCAGCTGACACTTGTGACCTTGGACCAGTTGACACTCTCCCTGCAACACCTGTACTTGACCCTCAGCAAGTCGAGCCCATTGTTGTCACCGAAAGCCCCTCAAACCAGCTCACAAGTCACAGTACCATAGATTCCTCCTCGGCCCCAATTGCCAACATTTTTGCACCTCCTCACAGCATAATTACAAGGTCCAAATCTAGTATACGAAAACCAAACCCAAGGTATGCCAATTTACATGTCACTTCACATGTGCCTAGTGAGCCTAAGAGTTTGAAAAGTACCCTACGTCAGGAAGGTTGGACATTTGCCATGCTTAATGAACTACACGCACTAGAAAAAAATCATACTTGGACTTTAGTCCCATCACTTCTTCCATGCACATTATCTAGTGTAAGTGGGTTTATAAACCCAAATTAAACGCTGATGGCTCACTAGAACGTCTAGAAGCACGTTTGGTTCTAAGGGCTTTCAATAAGTTGACGGGATTGATTTCTCAGAGACTTTTTCACCTGTTATTAAACCTGGAACTATTAGGACTGTCCTTACATTGCTATATCTTTGGACTGGCTTATTTGTCAATTAGAAGTTTAAAATGCTTTTTTACATGGTACCTTAAATGAACCAATTTATATGGAGCAACCCCCTGGGTTCAAAAATTCCAAATTTTCCAACTATGTTTGCAAATTACAAAAATCGCTTTATGGGTTAAAACAAGCACCTCGTGCTTGGTTTGATAGATTCAGCAAATTTTTACTTCATCATGGGTTCTTTTGTAGTTTTTCAGATCCCTCACTTTTTATTTGTCACCAACATACTGCTACCTTAGTGTTATTATTATATGTCGATGACATCATATTCACTGGTTCCGACATTTCCATATTAAATCATTATATTTATCTCTTGAGTCGTGAATTCTAAATGAAGGACCTTGGTCCCCTTCATTATTTTCTGGGGTTCAAGTAACCCCTACTACTGATGGGTTTATTTTGTCTCAAGCAAAGTATGCAGCTGATATTCTCCATTGTGCCAATATGTTGGACTGCAAACCTACCATCACTCCGATGTCCACTAAAGCTCACACACCAATACATGATTCACCTTTCGACGATCCTACTCAGTTTGAAGTCTTGTGGGGGCCTTGCAGTATCTTACACTCACACATCCCGATATTTCTTATAGTGTGAACTTTGTCTCACAATTCATGCAACGCCCCTCTCATCATCACCTTCAGCTCGTTAAGCGCATTCTACGCTACATCCATGGCACCATTAATCATGGACTCACCCTTCGAAAGACCCAAAAATTCTCCTTCTATGCCTTCTCTGACGCCAACTGGGCTGGTTGTCCCCAAACTCGACGCGCCACCACAGGCTACTGCACCTTCTGTGGTCCCAATTGTATTAGTTGGTGTGCTAAGAAACAAGTCATCGTCTCTTGCTCTAGTACTGAAGCTGAATACAAGGTCATGGCCCATACTGCTGCAGAACTTACATGGCTCACTTACCTTCTTCACAACATCAATATCCCTTTGTCTCAACCTCCGGTCATTTTATATGACAATTTAAGTGCTCTTTACATGACTGTGAACCCGGTCTTTCATTCTCATAGTAAACACATTGCTATTGACTACCACTATGTTAGAGAACAAGTCAGCATGGGTCTCCTCCGCACTCGCCATCTTTCTTCCACGCATCAGATTGCCGATATGTTTTCAAAGCCCCTTCCTCGGGCCACTCTTCAGCGCCTGTCCACCAAACTCGGCCTTGCACCAATGCCTCGTTTGAAAGGGCATGATAGCGAATCAGAATTGAAAAAGGAAATTCATCATGATGTTGGCAAAGACAATTCAAACTCACCAACACGACAACGTAAAAGGAAGTAGTACGTAAGCAAGGATATTTTTTTTAAAGCTCTCACCAGCCACTTTTTCAAAATATGGTAACATATAAACAGAATATAGCTTTGAGCTTTTATGTTTCCTTGTACAGGTGTAACGTTACTATAACGTTCATATGTATTCTTTACCTATTTAAGTTAATGAAATATGTAGAGAATTCTCTTATTACGAGAGAATCAGTAAAAGACAAAATCTCCTTTGGTTTTCTTTATGAAGCTGTATGCATTAGAAGCAAGGTCCCTCCAGAAAGCCTCCTTCTTATTCCATTCAGTAGGTGCATAGACCGCAGATAAAAGCCACGGGTGATTCGAAGGGTCCGAGTGAATCACCACACTAATAAAATTTTCATAACAAATAGTTGCAACAACATCACAACCCAACTTCCAAGCTAAAATAAGGCCATCTTTCCTCTACACCACTGGCCATTCTACAAAATCAACAAAACCCAATTGAACTAAGATAGGAGATGAAGAACCAATCTTAGTTTCGGACAGAAAGACAACGTCGGAACGATGTTTTCTCTCAAGAGCCATGATGGATCTAGCTGCCGCCGGTCGGGCTAAACCCCGGCAATTCCAGCAAGAGAGCCTCATGGAGAAATTGGGGGCGTACTTAGGCCCGCCTCTTCAACCGAAGAGATCTCTGTAGAGATAGAAATAGTTTTGGTGATTGCCACCTGAGCATAAGGTGTAGATGAACTGTGCCTTCTCTGCTTGAAACCTTTTTTCCTCGAAGATTTCCAATAACAACTTGCTTGCAGCTGTAGGATAGTAGGATCCTCAGAGTTAGTTGATAAGAAGGCATTGCTAAAGGCAATGGTGTGGTCATTCGAAGTCGGATTGAACACTTCGGGTGTAGTAAAGAACTTCGAGTTGCCCTCCATATCTTGAACTATCAGAATTTTTTTTTGAGGAGGCGAGGATTACATCTGTAGGTGTTGTTCCAGAGACTCTTGATTTCGTTTAAACCCAATCGCGAAACCCACATCCAGAGATGGGTTGGAGGGCTGGTTTAGAGGGATATAATGGGCTGGGGCCAGATCTAGGTGAAGTAGCTCCAACATAGGTGCTTTTTTAACCACCCCCAGTGGATCGGAAGAAGATGATCCATATCTATCAAAACATGGTCGTTGAGTAACAACATCATTAAAAAAAACAAGGTGGACCTAGACTCGTCAGATCAGTCCGACCCATAAAGAAGGCCTCCAGCCCTTGCGAAATCAGGTTAAGGGATGAAGACGTAGGGCTCATCCTTTTATTAGAGACCATGCAGCCAATCAACGTCAGCTCAGAAGCTTCTTCCGCATTAAGACAATCAACCACATTTTCCAGCAACAGCTCGTTCACCTCCAAAAGAAGGTTCGGCTGGTTACTAAGAGATGTTCCTCGAGGGGGGGTAAGGTATTGGGAGGAGGGTTGACAGGGTTATGGAGGATAGGTGTGGGGATGAGGAGGCAATGGATGATTTATCTGAGGTTGGAAAGTGGGATGAGAGGGGGTCGCACTGAGTGAAGCAAGCGGTCAGGGAGAAACTCTAGTGGAGGTAGGGATGGAAGAATGATGCATTGTCAAATCGAGAAAGGATTTGCTCAATGTGAGGGTGGAACTGGAGGAATGGTGGGAGGTAGGCTTTTGAGGAGATGATGATGGGGAACAGGTGGAGGGGTAGGAGTTAGACGAAGGAGGGTTCTTCATCACAAAATAGGGAGCAACTAGTACAAAGAAGAGAAATCCATATACAGAATTTTCAAGCTCACCATTTCTGATGTGTTAAGCACTATAATAAAAAAAAATTTAAACACCCACAAATATTCAAAGGAGCCCGACGGCCACATTTCCATAGAAAGTGTACCACCTTTCTTAGCTCCAACAAGAAATGGAATTTATACTCCAGAATCATATGAACACTAAATCTTAGATGGGAGAGATTATGCTAAAAGTATGTGGGTAGTAAAACTCATAAGAATTTTGAGAAAAAAAAAAAAAAAAAAAAAAAAAAAAAAAAAAAAAAAAAAAAAAAAAAAAAAAAAAAAGGAGAAAATACACTTTTTTGAACCCATATATTTTACGCTTTGCACCCTAAACTACCAATTTTGACACATTGCACTACCTCTAACTTTGTCCAACTTAATATTAACACTTTGCACCCTTTATCAATAATTTTCAGAAATAAAATGAATTGACAAGATATTGTTGTCAATGTCATTAATTAGTTTGAAAATTTGATAAAGAGTGCAAAGTGTTAAAATTAGTAGTTGGAGGGTGTAATGTGTCAAAGTGGGTAGTTTAGGGTGCAAAATATATAACATTGGTAGTTTGAGGGTGCAATGTTTTAAAGATGGTAGTTTGGAGTGCAATGTGTCACTACTCCGGTAGTTTGTGGGTGAAAAGTGTATTTTTTTTCCAAAAAAAAAAAATCAATCACACAAATTCCCAACCAAAAACACACGGGTCCAACCCGTGGGACCTCAAACCCAATCAAAGCAAGAAAAAGACAAAAAGAGGTTATAAAATATCAAATAAATACCTTTTGCCTTGAATATAGAATAGATTTGATGATGGTTCACTGAAAAATTTAAGATAGAAGCAACAGAGGTGGTCGGTGGCATAGGGGGGCTTCGAGTGTGGTGAGAGGAAAATGTTGAAAGTGACGAATGACTTTGAAACCTAAGTTAAAACCTTTTTTTTTTCTTAAAAAAGAAAATTACAAGTTTGCCCTTATCACATCTCTTACTTGCTGCACCTTTCTATAGTCTCCATTTCAACGACACTTAGCCTCGTAAAGAAGATGTACTACACAGTCTCTAGGTTAAAAAACATTTCAGTAAATTACTACAATATCCTCATCACTTAGAGACTCCATTTTTGAGCCTGCGACTAGTTGTGAGATTCTAAAAAAAACTGACTACTAAGAATAAATTTCACTTTCAACATGATCATAAAAATACAAGATTCAAGCATATATTATCTAAAAAAAAAACTCAGTGATATCAAAACATGACTAAAATGCATTCAACATATTTAATCATGATTAAAATCATTTGAAAAGAAAAATAAATGTTTATTGCCTAAAAATCAATGTGAGATGCATTCTTTCATTACCCAAACTTGTCTTGTAGATACTTTAGAAGACGATTGTAAACTCTTAGACACAATTCCCAAACTTGTCTTGTAGATACTTTAGAAGACGATTGTAAACTCTTAGACACAATTTCAACTTGTCTAGCAAGGTTATTAACTTGAATAGCCAGCAAATTAAATCAGATCTAGAAATAGAACTTGAAGACGAATAGAATGCTACTACACAAACACAAAGAGTTAGCAAATAACACGACATCTATACACAAAGATAAGACGAAACCATTCACCACAATTGACACGCGATATTGGTGACGAATAGAAAAACTCCTTAAAGAAATTTCTTTACGAACAAACAACTCTCTGGGCCCTAAGCCGGAAATCTTGACTCTTCACTACATTCAAACTCCAGTTACAAGGTGATCTTCAACGATTAGACTCTCCTAGACTAATCAATCCCCTTTGAAACCAATCTAAGCATTCCACTTAGATCTACACACTGCAGTACACTCAGAACCTCTGAGAAAGCTTTGAACACCGAATCAAATACCAAAACGTAGCCTTGTCGATCTTCACACGTGAACCTCACGCAATCAACAAATCAATTTGCTGGAACTCCAGCAGCTCTATACGTTCTCAGCAACCTCTAAAAACCTTCAACATACTCAATCAATGTGTGGTGGAACGGTGATCGACTTCGACATTCTCTGAAAGACTATCCATCATGAACAATGGTGGACTCTATGCTAATCACCAAATATCCAGCAAGAGAGAGACTTAGAAATTATCTAAAATCTTGGAAGAACTCATTCTTGGAGCAAGGAAATTTTGGAGGAAATTTTTCTGCACTCTCTAGCGTCGTCTCTCTCCCAAACCCCCTTTCCGTTTTTTTTTTTCTTTTTTAACGCAAGAAGCCTCCAACCACTTTTGCTCTTCCAATATCTTTTAGAACCAAGGAGATAAACCAGAATGCCCTTGCTTTTCACTCACGTGAATCCTTCGTATATGCTAAATGACCAGCTTTCACTTTTTGCTTTATAGAAACAACACATAGGACAAAAATGCCCCTTTTTGTTTTTCACGTAGATGCCAAATTGTTTTCACAAAGGGAGAGTGCAAAATATTTTGAAATCAATGGTTTGTGGGTGTAACGTGACAAAAATAATAGATTGACCTGTAAAATTACGGTTTTAAAATTACAACAATACACTTTGCACCTTGAGTTAAATTTTGTGTGAGTTTGGACGAAGATTTATTTTTGCTTAAAATTATGATTCTACATCATAAAATGGTCACTAACAACAAAAAAAAAAAATTGGGGACAATTTTAATTTCACACCTCAAAAAATTATTTTCTATCTAAATTTTCGAAAATTTTAAGGGAGGGTATAAAGTGGCTAAAACCAATGGTTGGTGGGTGCCACTTGAACATAAATAATAGATAAGGATACAAACTTACGTTTTTTAAATTAGAACACTACATTTTTCACCATCTGGGACTTAGAAAGTGAATGATATCCATTCCTTCTTTACTGAGCAATCTGCTCTGGCTATTTTGGATATTCCTCTGCAGTCTGGCCCGATGTTCTAAGGTGGACCCCGGATTCCAATGGGATGTTCTCGGTTAGATCTGCTTATAGATGTTGCCACCGTGAGCTTACTTCTTCTTCTGTCCCTAGTTTTGATTGGAATAAAATTTGGAAGCTTAAGTTGCAGCATCGTCTTCGCTTGTTACACTGGAAGATCCCGGCTGATGCGTTACCTCTTAGATGTAAGCGGGTTCATGTTGCGGGTGGGGCTTCAGCCTTGAATTTTCTTTGCCCCCTCTGTGATGCTAGTGTGGAAACGGCTGCGCATTTATTTTTGGCTTGTCCTATCAGTTGTTGTGTTTGGCGTGTTGGGGTGTGGCCTCTTCGCCTAGAAGGTTTTTTGGGGCAGCCTATTGGCACTTGGCTGACTTTTGTTCTTGATCCCGTTAATCTGCCTTTTGCTCAGCGCTTTAATTGGTCGTCGTTCATCCTCTATGTTGCTATTGTTCTTGACTCTATTTGGTTTTTGCGAAATTCGGTGGTTCACCAGCAGGATGTTGCTGATGTTAATTCTCTGATTTCTACCATTCGCCGTCGGTATGATGAACACCTTCATGCTTGGACGCCTTGCTCACAGCCTTCTATTCTTACATGGCAACCCCTGCGCCAGGGCTGTTTTAAAATCAATTTCGACGTTTCTATGGTACGGAATAAATTGGTTTTTGCTGCTGTTTGCCGTAATTCCCATGGGGATATTCTTCAAGTCCATGCTGGTGCTCGTCTGGGCTCTAACCCCCTAAAGGGCGAAGACCTGGCTGCTCGCCTAGTGGTCTCTTACTTCCCGAAGTTTGAGCAAGTTGTTGTGATTGTGGAAGGGGATGCATTGATGCTTACTCAACAAGTTACGGATTGTCTTGCTGTCCCTGATTGGATTATCGAAGAGGATGTTGTCTTCTTGCGTCATCGATTGGCTGCTCTTCCTATGTGGTCTATCCAGTGGGAGTCTCGGGAGGCAAATTGCCTTGCTCATTCTATTGCGAGGTGGTGTTCTTTCAATGATCGTATGGGCTCTATTCCGGTTGAGTCCCTGCCTTCTGATCTGTTTGATCCTTCTGGGTAGTCGGGTGGGGGTTTGTTTGCTCAGGAAAAAAAAAAAAAATCAAAGGAACTCTCTTGATTGTAAATAGTGCAATCTTTGCTCTGAGCAACTGCTGATGCACTTTAAATAATCTACACTTTAGAGCAATTGTAGTCAAACCAACAAACTTTTGGTCAACACAAACGGAGACATGATCAGTTCCAGCATCCTAAAGAAATAGTAATACTGCCTCCCAAAATATATTGCAGAACAATTTTATCACTAATTGGGCTAGTCACTGTGCAAATTGCAATGCCCTATGACTCATGGGCCGTTTGCCTACATGAAAGCGCGCATGGAAGATAAGGAATTTGAGAAAGAAGATGGACCTCAGCCGCTATTAAGCAAATCTTGGGATGGGAATTACCCGGCTTTCCACGACAAAGCCTCTCTTTATTTGTCATTGCTCAAAGGTTTATGGCGTGGCCTTTTTATAAGCGTTCTAGCGTTTGGTTATAAAAATTTTATATTAGTATTAAAAAGAGATATATCAAAATTAATGAATAAGCGATAAAAATAAAAATAAGATTTTAAAATATATTTAATAAAAATAAAATTTTATTAAAATTTTACCATCAAAATTAATATACCCATGGGTCACTGTGCTATACCCATTCTCTAATTAGTCTTTGTACAATTTTTTGTCCTAAAAAATTAAGCAGGCTTTCTTTTCAGATTTTTTCGCTTACTCCAGAACAGAAAATTCTTATGTGTCAATCTTTTCCTCTCCGCATCATACCTCATCTGGCATCATCATTTTGCACCTCTCACTGTCGTTTTAAAACAAATGCCACGTCACCTTAAAACAAAGCCACGTCCTCTGCCCTAAATCCCCTCCCTCGAGCGCACGACACTCCTTATTCCGAAAATTCCCAATTTTCAATCCCTAGAGAGAGCGAGAAAATAGGGGAGAGAGCGAGAAGAGTGAGGGCAGAGAGATCCTCTCAGAGCATCCTCAGGAGAGATCCTTCATCTTATTCTGCGTTTGTCTCCTTCATCAGGGTCCTGTGCTTTCCCGAAGGTAAGCTCTGCCCATTTCATTGAAATCCTTTTAAGGTTCTTGGAGAGCCATCCATTTGCGAGCTGCGTGGCAAGATTTGCGGTGCAGTTGGAGGTCGGGGAGGGGCTGAGGCAAAGAGAGAAGAGGGCGTTCAAGCAGGAGATATTGGTCAGAGTAAGAGAAACTTGCCTCTCTGAAGCTGAAGCTGCAACCATTGTTGCTGAGGTTTTATGGGGTTCTTTACCTTTAAATATCGTAAAGAAATTCAGATAAGTGGGAAAGTTGGGGATGTACATGAAAGAATTGAATTGTTTTACAAACATGTAGTTGATTTTCTTTTTCTTTCCCTCTGTAAACATGTATATATTTTCTTCTATAAAGAAATTGTTGATTAAAGAATTACTGATACAATTAGTTGATTTTCTTTTTGCTCAGAGATGGGTTGGAACTTGGGTTTTGCGGTGGACCTGGATCTTGGTATATGCTCTTGAGCAAGGGAATATGATATCGTGATGTTACCAAACGCACTAAAGGATCAAATAAATTAAAAATAAATAAAACAGAAATTGATAGGAAAAAAAAAATGCAAATGGGAATTTTCGGAACGAGGAGTGTCGCGCGAGGGGAGTTAGGGCAGGGACGTGGCTTTTAAGGTGACGTGGCATTTGTTTTAAAATGATAGGTGGAAGGTAGGGCTGTGCAGAATTCGTCCGATCCGACTCGCAGACCCATCTCGACCCGAACAGATCAGATCCAGTTGGAATCGAATTTGGATTCAGATAGTATAACAACCCCATTCATGAATTCCCCAAAAGCCTCCACTGGTTCTCCCCTCTTCCTCTTCGAAAATTTCAAAAATCCTAACCCTAATCTTCTCTCCGGCTCTCCCAGTCGTCGCTATCGCCGGTCTCCTTGTCGCCTCCCTCTGTTAGCTATTGCCTACCTCCGTCAGCCATCGCCTCCTCCCTTCTCAACAATCGATGCTCACTGTTGAGCCTCACAATGAAGGCCCTCATCGACGCTCCTCCATTGCTGCCTACCTCTGCCCTTCGTTAGCTATCGTTGCCACCGGTCTCCTCGTCTCCTCTTTTCTCAGCCATCGATGGATTTGAGTAAATCAATTGATTCCAAAGTTTCAATAGCATATTTGTATCCTTGTATGTTCATTCTCTTTGGGATTGCAACTAAATTCATCAATTCAAGCTAGGTGGCTTTCGAATTAGATCAAACGTTTCAAATTCGAATCCGGTCCGAAATCCGATTCGAATCGGACTTCACGAACTTGGCCGAATATCACCCATTTTGGATCGGATTCGGATCGAACTCCGCTACCCGAAAATTTCGGATTTGGATACGGATTTTGGCCTTCTAAATCAGAAATTTTCAGTGCACACCCCTAGTGGAAGGTGTAAAATGATGATGTCAAGTGGGGTTTAACGGAGCACAATGGAGGGAGAGATTGCCACATAGGAATTTTCCGTCCTGGAGTGGATGAAAAATCTGAACAGGAAGCATCGGTTACATCAAGGACCTTTTTAGAAAAAAAAAATTGCATAGAGATTAGTTAGAGAATGAGTCATAGCACAGGACTCACTGAAAATATTAAGCCTTTTTATAAAGACTAACTCTGACCCAAAGAAGTATCAAAGGCTGGAGGAAGCTGGAAATGGAATATCAAAAACATTAGATTAAAATTACTGTATATATTTAAGGACTTTAGCCTTATCTGAAACTTTTTTTTTTATCTCGACGCCAGATCTGAAACTTTGCTTCCGAAATGGTTTAGAAATTTTTATTCTGTTTGTACTGACAAGGAAAATCCAACAAAAAATATCTCCCTCTTGTTGTGTGAATGAAAATATTGTAAAGCACCAATTATGATTGTACAATTGGATGTACAATAAATCACTTCTTTTCAAAAACAGATTCTGCGTCATCTATCTATTAGACTGACCCAAAGATGAAGCGTAGCTCCACATAAATTTGAGGCCAAAGGCAAGAAATTAAACGAAATAATTTTCCCATTCTAAAATTTAGTCCATAGAGCTTTAAGTTTTTCTTTTAATTATAATCTTCATTATCATCATCCCAATATGTATACACAATGTTTTAGAAAGTTTTCAAAATTCATGCAAAACTTTCTTACCGTGACCATCTAAAAGGTCATAATTTTAAAACTAAAATAAATCAAATAAAATTTTAGATTATGATAATTTGTATTCTAAAATGTATTTGATTTTATTTTAGCTGGAGGCGGATCTAACGGAGCAGGGGATGAGTCACCAGCTAGTGAAATAGGCGGATCACCGAGTGCCTGTACTCATGTCAATAATCAAAGTTCTCAAATAGTCTAGGTTATAGATCACAATTTTAACTTTCATTTAACCTTGGCTACTACTAATATTCTGGACCGTCGGAAAACAGAAACATGGACTAAAATATGCTAGAATGTTAGAGGAGAAACAGAATCACAAAAGAAATAGTAAAAAAAAAAAAAAAATCAAGAAAGCCAGTTGTAACTTACTTGCCTAGAAAGTAAAAAGGTCCCTCCAGGTCGCCTCTGCAGATTGTTTCGTCGGCTAGAGTGGACCCTTTCTCTTCGACCTGGCTTCTAAAAGCCGACGGATAGAATATGTTTCGCTTCGACGAAGAAGCTAAAGAATTGAGTAAGTATGACAATGCAGACCCATACTAATAGAAACGCTGACTTAGACGTGGTCTATGCTTGGCCTAGTCGGCACTGGGCAATGCTCCAGTTGCTTACCAAATGCCATTACAAGACATACCGGCCGACTGTTTCTTCCAATGACATGCCGTGTCCATAATAATTAGGCTAAATTACTCCGCCAGTCCCTGGAGTTTGACCTTTTCCCGATTGGTCCCTAAGGTAAGTTTTGTCCTACCGGTACCCTGTGGTTTGTGACGTTTCCCAAACTGGTCCTGCCGTCAGATAGGCCAACAGAAGTTGCCCACGTGGCTGATGGCAACCACTTCATATCGAATAAACAAGTGACACGTGCTTAAACATGCCAGGTCATTAAAAAAAAAAAAGACAAATTGTAAAATAATACAGCGTGTAATACGTGACTAGGTGCCCACGCAAAAGTCAAGACCCAAAGTTGTAATTTCACGTTAAAGTAACGAACCAAAATCCACGTGGATCATTCGAAACCAAAAAAGCCCCAAATTCGAACCCTAGCTTGCGAACAGATAGAATCTTCGCGAACCACTGAGTAACGAAGGAAGATACATAGTTACTAAGTAACGAAGGAAGATACATAGTTACTGAGTAACGAAGGAATATACGTTGAAGGAAGATATGTTTATTCGCAAACCACTGAGTAACGAAGGCGTGGACAGCTTTTGCTGGCTCAACGAAGGGAGGAGATTGAGGAGATTTAGTCAGTGCGTTGGAACCTTCTGCAACAAAGGTACTTTTCTTGTTTTTGTTGTGTGTTTCCAGCAAAGAAAGGATATTTAATCAGCACTAGTGGCACTAGTTTAAAGTGTATAGTGATTTTGGTTTTTAAAGTGCATTGTGATAGTGTCCATATGAGGTTGTCGGGGACCACTATGTCATTGTCTGAATTTTCCGAAGCAAGTGGTCCCTCTTGGCTGGGTTATTTTCTTGTTGTTTAGGATGAATTTAAAATGTGATCAATATTAAAGTGATTCCTTATTTGTCTGAATATGCAATTTTTTTTTGGTATGCTGATGTAATCGTCCCTGTGGTTTTGTAATCGGTGTTTTGACCCATACAAGTGAACTTCAAGGTAGAAAGCGTACTGGATTAGCCTAATAAATGTTTCAAGTGCTTATAAGTCAAAATCTTTCATGCTTTAATGTTTGACACATCCTTATTCTCGCGTGACTTTTTAATGTAGTACAGAAGAATATTGAGGTGCTCTTTGAAGTGGCTCCTACTGCTTTTTATGGCCTTGTAGTTGTATCAAGCCTATGTGCATTGTGTGTATAGCCTTCTGGTAAATGGTAGACCATGGAGGAGTAAACCTTGTTTTACGTTTATTGTACCACATTCCTTACTGGTGGACCTTATTCCTTCTATGTTCCGTGGTTTTGAAAGTTCATGTTTTATGTATGATTTTCTTGACTGTTGGTATCTACAATTTTTCCTTATGGAGGCTTAAATGGTTTATGACTCAACTTGTTTTTTTGTAAGCCATTGCTTCCATATCCAATAGAATGTGAAGATAATTGCCAACAATGTACTCAATGAGATACAATTATAGAACTATATATAAAATCGAAGGATATTGTCGAATAAACTCCTACCCATCATGTCACTTCCTTTACCAAGTCTTGCTCTTTGTTTCTACTCCACTCTCAACAATTGAAAGTCTTATGTGACGTGGGGTTTTCTTGTTGGAACACGTGAAATTTACGATTATTTTGAAATTTTTGTAGGCATCTTAAAATGGATAAATCAGAGAATAGCTATATTGTCTGCTCGATATTGTAAAAGATGTTGATACTATGTTTTTTCGTTTTTTCGTTTTATCAGTTCTGTGGGGTGGGGGGGGAGTGATAATGTGGTGTTGTTTGGCCTGTGGGATCTTTCTTTTTTAGTTGTTTTCTGATTTGGTTTAACTAAATAAGGCCCATGTATTGTTTTTATCTTATACATCGACTGTTTATTTTTTTGTAGATGGTGAAAATTTTTTTGCATCATGGAGGCCAATTGAGCTGGGTGTCTGGAAGTTATATTGGGGGGGAAGTTGTACTCGCAGGAAACTTTGACCCAGACTACCTATCTGTCACACATATTTGAAAATTTATAAAGAATGATTTGAAGTATCATGAGCCCGTGGACCTGTGGTGCTACTTTGATGGGGAACCCTTTCAGAAAGGGATCAATTCACTTGAGAACGATAAAGATGTGTGCAAGCTGATTAATTGTATTGCTCGAGATGGGCATGATGCGTTGAGAATTTTTGTGGAGCACAAACCAAGCATGCCAGATTTGGTTCCTGACAAACCCATGCAGCTGACATGTAGGGGGAGGGTGAAGCACAACAACCTGTGGCTGAGAGGGAGGGGGAGGGTGAGGGTGAAAGGGTGCATGTTAGTGAGGGGGAGGGGGAAGGTGAAGGAGTGCATGATAGTGAGGGGGAAGGGGAGGGTGAAAGGGTACCCAATGGTGAGGGAATAGATGTTGATTATGAAGTTGATATTAAAGGGTTGGATCATGATAGAGTGGCAAGAGAGATTAGTGATTTTGAAGACAGGGATGACGAGGTACCAGAATTGTTTGGTGACCCTCCTTTTGTTGATGCTGAGGAGGTGCGTGCTGCAGTAGAGAATGGTAGAGAAAAGGCCCAAGGAAAGCAACCAGTTGTTGAGGAAGAAACTGAAGTTCATGTTTAGGCAAGTGCTGAAAAAAGGAAGAGTGTCATGGAGTGGTTTGGTACGGGCTCTGCATGTGGAGCTGATGTTAGGGATCCACATTCAGAGAGGCTTCTGACACCGAGGCTTCTGAAAGCATGAGTGAGGGTGATGGGGCTGACAGTGATGCAGGCAAGAAGAAGAAATGTAAAGAGTTTCAAGCAGAAGAGCTGAAAGGGAGGGTCCACTTGGAGAGAGGACTTAAGTTTACGGATATGGCTTTATTTAAGGAGGCCTTAAAGCTGTATGGGATTCAGAGGCACTTTGATTACAAGTACATCAAGAATGACAAGTTACAGTGCACAACAGTTTGTAAAAAGAGTTGTGGTTGGAAGATACATGCATCTCATACATATTTTAAGGAGTTTGTCCAGATTAAAACCTTCAACTCCACTCACCAATGCGGTGCGCATCATAACAACACGAAGTTTGACTATAAGTTCACTGCTACCAATCACTTGGAGAGCATTAGAGATAACCCTAACATGCCACCTACAGCCCTGGGAGGGCATATTAGGAGGGATTTCCATGTTTCTGTGTCGAAGAATCATATGTACCGAGCAAAGAAGTTGGCCTTGGACATGGTATATGGGCGGCATGCTGAACAATACAGCTATTTGTACGATTATTGTGAAGCACTAAGTTAATGGAATCCTGGCACATGCTTGAAAGTTGGTCGGGATGGTGAACGTTTCAGCTCATTTATGTGCGTCTTGAGCCTGCAAACGAGGGTTCTTGCAGGATGTAGACCTCTTATTGTATTGGACGGGTGTCACTTGAAGGGTCCTTTTGGTAGACAATTGCTTTGCGCAGTGGGAAAAGATGCCAATGATGATATGTACCCCATTGCGTTTGCTGTTTGTGAGGTTGAACGAGATGTTCTTGGACTTGGTTCCTTGAGTTATTGCTTGAGGATATTGGGACTCACGATAGGCGTGCTTGGACATGGATGTCAGACCGACAAAAGGTAATACCTAATACCACCCTCCTTCTGTTTGGTTAAATTTGACTAATAAATTGAATAACATATTTGGAACATATGCTTCAATTTGTGCAGGGTCTGCGGGAGTCACTGGAGGCATTGGTGCCAAGTGATGAGCAACGGCATTGTGTTAAGCACCTTCATGCTAATCTCAAGACCGAAGGATATCGGGGGAAACCGTTGAAAGGATGCTTTATGGAGGGCTGCTCGTTCTTGTACCGAAAGTTTTAAGAGGAATATGGAGATGCTGAAACGGATCAATCCAATGCATATGCATACTTGGAGAAGGTTGACCCAAAAGGATGGTCCAGGCATGCTTTTAGGACAAGCAGCAAGTGCGATGTCCTACTTAGCAACATGGAGACATTTAACTCTTGGATCAAAGAGTCACGATAAACAATTGTTACTATGTTTAGAACTGTTCTTATTTGTTCGTAAAGGGATTTTATAGGCCACTTGGGATATATGTCCACGCATTCGTAGGAAGCTTGAACGAAACAAGGCCGCTGTTGTGCATTGTTTGTGTTTATGGCACGATGGGACCACGTTCGAAGTTGACACCATGGATGGAGAGCGGAAGTTGGTCAATATTGGAGGAAGAACATGCTCATGTGGGCGGTGGCAACTCAATGGAATCCCTTGTGCCCATGCGTGTGCTGCCATCTACGCAGATCGATTGATACTAGAAGACTTTGTAGATGAATGTTACAGGAAGGAAGCCTATCTGGCAGCATACTCTCCTGTGATACATGCGATGCCGGGAGCGAAGATTGGCCTCAGTCAGAATCTGGTCAACTTCTACCGCCAGAAATAAGGACGATGCCAGGAAGGCCAAAGAAGGCGAGGGTTAGGGCAAGATGATGAGCCACCGGATGCATACCATGTGACAAGGAAGGGTCTTCCTGATCGTTGTGGGAAATGCTTGGTGCTGGTCACAATGCAAGATCCTGCAAAAAACCTGACAATCCCAACCGACGAATTTATCCAAAGAAACCTTCGAAGAAGAAGAGTGCACCTCAGGTATGTGATAGAATAAAATGCATTTTTAATATAATTATCAAACTTGAGATGGAGTTATTTGGGTGCTGTTTTATTTTTTAGAATGGTGAGAGTCAGCCTGGACCATCTACCACGGACCCGTCACAATCCAAAAGAAAAAGGAAGAGTGCATCTCAGGTATGGGGTTCAATAAAATGTTAATATGATTTAATTTTCAAACTTAAAGTTTGATTTGGGTGCTGATTATTACTCAAGCCTAATGAGGGTCAGACTGCACCATCTACTACGGACCCGTCACAATCCAAAAGAAAGAGGAAAAGTACATCTCAGGCATGTGTTTGAATAAAATAATTTTTATTGTAATAATCAAATCCAAAGTCTGATTTATGGGTGCTGTTTAATATTTAGAATGCTGAAGAGTCAGCACCCACCAACAGAAATGGTGAGAGTACCAGTACTCCGAAGATCACCTCGGAAGCGAATGGTGACAGAGGTACATAGTGTAGTTGTGATTAAATATTCAATTCACTTGTTTGATTTGGTCAATCTCTTCGTCCATGGTTCCCTAAAGCCATCCCTTTTTATTGCTGGGTTGGTTATTCTTCAGCACCGGTTTAGTGATGTTTTTGTAAGCCCCCCTAAGTGTATTTTATTCCATTACAGGCCATTGTATCCTCTGGAACGACTAAATGAATTTAGTGGATCTTTTTTATGGAGGATGAGGAGTGCCATTGGAGGATGGGTGCTGATATGAGCTGCTGACTTTGGGTGCTGATATGATTAGATGATACTTTTTGTAATTAATCTTGTTGTATTATTTAGGGACAATATTTTGGGGATATTTTGGACATGGTTATTTTGTTGGAAATGGATGTGGTAGTACCATTTTGTTGGTTATTTTGTTGGAAATGGATGTTGTAGCACCATTTTGTTGCATTATGGGATATTTTGGAGAGGATCATATGTATTGCAGCTATTGGTTGCCATGGAATTACCATTGTGAATGCCATTTTACAAAGATGTATGGCAGTATGCCATTAAGAAGTTGAATGTTATTGAAATGGACATTTTAGAGACTGTTGGGTGCATGTCATTTTACATTTTATATATCCCTGCCAAATGTCCAGATTACCTCTGTCAAAAAACTCCAAAATACACAACCAATCTATCCAGATAGAACAATTTGTAGTGGTTTACCAATCTGTCCAACCCAAGCTGTCCAAATAAATTGTTTTTCCATAGCAAGTCAATCATGCATTTGAGTCAATATCTTTTCCTCCAAAGATAGCACAAGTGAGTTGACAATTGCACTTTTGCAAGTACATAATGCAAACCAACTGTTAAAATTGCACAACAAAATTCTTACATTTAACTACTAGTAAGCCATAAGTCATGTCCATATACAATGGTCAGCATTACATCATTTAATTACACTTCTTCAAATCCACCTAAACATACATTAAATAACTAATAACGCATCTCTGCAGTGGTTTAACTACAAACCAACCAAATACAACCAACAAGCATCCAAGACCCAAAAAAAATGAATCTGAGCTGCCTCTGCTTTGCCTTCGATTTATGGAGCTCCTCCTCCATGATCTTCATCTTCTCATCCATGATCTTCATCTCCTCCTCCATGCTCTTAATCTTTACCTCCATGGTCTTAATCTTCTCCTCCATACTAGCAATGATATCTTCCCCACGTGAAGAAAAAGGGGGGTCAATCCATTCAAAAAAGTTACAAGCCAAATGCCTCTGCACAAGCAACAAAAAAGGAACAAATAAATGCAATTTAGAGTAACTAAACCATATCTTTACAGTTGATAAAGGCATAATGCATGCATTTACTTTGTAAAAATATCTTTACAGTAACTAAACCAATTATCATAATGCAATTTGCAGTTCTCATAATGCATTTACTTTCTGAAAATATCTTTACAGTTGATCAAAGGCAAGTTGCACTTGGAAATGTTAAATCTCTGTGCTAAATTCTAAATCTCAAAAAGTTGATTTGTTGAAGAACTTGGACACCTCTAATTAAGAATAACAAGAGAAATGACTTGATGGAAAGCTGGATTGCAATTAAATGGTATATAAGTGTCTACTCAATTAAAAGGAAATGCAGAGAGTGGAAATAGTATATATACCGAACTACTCAATTAAAGGGAAATGCTTCACTGGGTTGGTGGTCACCTATCAACCAAAAAACCTTCCAACCATATGCAAGTTAACTATTGTGATATTGACAGCAGACCGTCAGTTCCTTGTCCAATTATTCAATCCTAGAAACTGGTCATATTAACAAGTGCAAATTAAAAGGGGAATTGTATTTAAAAGAATCCAAATTAATTAGCCAATCTGATCATAACATAATTCGATGAATGATTAGATAAAAAGTTCTTACCGAATATAGTGAGTATAGTCAAAATTCATGGATATAACAACAGGAATGCTCCCCAAAGAACTCTCTGCAATGATCACCAACTTTTGAATAACACTTGCTCTCCTAGAGTAATATAATATTTCAGCAACAGATCTCTTAAAATACATGGTTAGTTGTCATGATTTTAGAAAGCAAATTAAAAAAGCCTACTGATTATATATAACTGTGTGGGAACTGGAAGCATGAATATTTTATGGTTTAAAGTATAATATAAACTTAGATAAATTTCAATGACAGAATGGCATAGCAATCGAAATGGCAGCATTATCTAGACTCATAAATTAGCCTTCGAGTGTGCCACAGATGAACTTCCTCTCAGGTCATAAATTGGCCTTCGAGCTTTTAATGATCTACTGCATGTAAATCGCCCCTCCCATCAAAGCTCACCCATATTATCACCTAAGCCTGAGTTGCGTCACTGCCTAAATCCGAAAGCAAAGCAAAGGGTAAACAAACTCACTGAACTACTATTTGAAAATCGAGGGCAGCCAAAGAATCTCCTACCTGGGTTCCCCTCTGTCTTGCTTGTTCTCATCCGTGCCTTCAACCCACAGAAGCACATATGTGAGTTGCCGCCCACCTCCAACTCTGCCGATGCCACTCCACCATGGCTAGCATCACTCGCAGAGGAAGTGGATGCTGCTCTCCTGGACATTGAAAGAGAATGTGGCACAGGTTTATGTGGTGAATCAATTCGAAATCAAATAGGAGAGTACTTAGGGTTCTTAGGCTTCGAACGGAAGAGGGCTGTGCAGATTTGGGTGAGCTTCGATTTGGGGGATTTTTTTTACGTCTGTTTTGGTCGGGATGGAGTTGGAGGGAGGGAGAACTGACGAACACATGACGTGGCTTTTTTAATCCAACATGGTAATGCCATGTCAGAATGCATTTACAATTTGTTTTTTTTTTTTTTTAATGACGTGGCATGTTTAAGCACGTGTCACCTGTTTATTCGATATGACGTGGTTGCCGTCAGCCACATGGGCAACTTCCGTTGGCCTACTGACGGCAAACCAGTTTGGGAAACGTCACAAACCACAGGGGTACCGGTAGGACAAAACTTACCTTAGGGACCAATCGGGGAAAGGGTCAAACCTTAGGGACTGGCGGAGTAATTTAGCCTAATAATTAATTTGAATGAAGATGGACCTCAGCCCATGACGCAAATGCGGATGAAATGTAGAAACTCAATTTCAAATACAACAACATGTTCGTTTATTTGTTTGTTTTAGGTCTGAATCGGTGTACTGTTGGACCTGGTTTGAGACGGAAAGAAATCCCCAAAAGACAGAAGCATGGGTCACATAGGACAATGACTTTGAAGGGCCAAGCTGTGAGCATCAGCTGATTCAATTTTGTAATGGAATTCTATTTACAAGGAAGAAAGAATATTTCAGAGACATATATAATTAGTTAGCAGCTATTCATATTTTTCTGTTGAATTTTGAAGGATCGTTTATCAAAATATAGAATAGAATGATCGATCATGGATGCTACTCTTGAGGTAAGAAATCCAAAAGCTAAATTGCCAAGGAATGGAATAAATAAGATTGTGTGGGTTACCGTTTGGCTGGATAGTGCTTGCATAGGGACTAGGGAGTTTTTCAATTAACCTTGCAGCCGATACCTCCTTAAAGGTACCTCACCATCTAATGGGTATGTTTGAATATGTGCACCAATATTATGGTATGATCATCCCAAATTCTAACATTTTCCACAAATCAATTAATTTGCAGTTAGAGCTCTTCATCGTTCCTCTGAATTCAAGCTGCGCTACTTTCAGCAAAGACATAAGTCCCTTACGGCCTGAAGGAAACAGAGCTGAGTCCTGCGGAATTTATTGAGAAGCTTGTTAAGAGCTTTGCCTAGCTCAGCCGATCTAAATAAGCTTCTGAACAAATTTGTTCCCAGCTCCGCTACTTCACCACTGGTAAAGTAAATGCCACAAGAAACGACTTTCCAGTTCACAATCTGCGATTATCAATGTAAGGCTTTTCTGAAACTAAGACGAGCAATGCAACATTACAGCTATAAGCTCCTATCTATTGCCGGATTCTTGCCTATTTGACAGAGGAGCAGTAAGAAAAAGGACAAGAGTCTCTATACCAGAAATGTTCATGTGTACAAAGAGAGATATGTAACAATATGCACCACATTGCATAATTCGGCTCCGCAAATTTGTTTGCGGCGACACTGATTCCCATTGCAATTGCTACCAGAATTCAACAAAATATGACATTGTAGCTCAGCAGAAAGATTTCCTGAAGAGCCACTTAGGTTCACATCACACCATGGACTTACAAGGACCTACAAAGATAACATACTTATGACTTGTGGAAAATGTTAGAAAGGATGGAAAAAATGGTCTGTGCTGAAGAAAGTAGAAGGAACAAGATGGCTGAAAGAAATGAAAGCAACGCCCAAGGGCTGTGAAAATAATCACGCCTCAATTTTGCCATCCATATGTTCCGACGTTTGCGACAATGCTGGTTCACATCTCTGTAAATTTCGGCATAAAAGATTTTGTTAGTGGAAACATAATTAACAAGCTTGTTAAACATGGTGGAAACAGCGCCATCATCACCCATATAATTATTAACAATTCCTTGTCGACGAAGTACTTCGACGTCCTTAGGAGATTTAATAAGACAATCCATGAACATCACATAGTCAGTGACCCTGAGATCCTTATCTCGATTATATTGCTCATAGGCAACCAAATTATGGAGGAAAGCCTCTGTAATATCCCTTATGAAAAGTGGTGGAATTTCCATTATCCCGTTGGTGAACTTTATGTTAATCAAGTTGTTACCTCCCTCAAGTATCTTGAACTTGATTCCAGCCTCTTGAAGCTCCGTAGCACAAGGCATTGACGTGAGGTCTTTTCTTGTAGCAAAAGGCATTGACTTGAGTTCTTTTATTGTAAGTACTGCCTTTCCAGCCATTTCAATTTCGACAATCGATGAAAAGGCAGCTCTATGAACCAGAGAGAGCAGATGCTCAATATTTTGGATTGAATTACAGCTCGACTGACTGAAGCACAGTGGCCACGGAAATGTTAAGCCATCAAAAAAGTACAGGGCAAGGTGAATAAGATCATGTGGCTCGCTAGGACACCAAGTCATCTCCACCAACTTGGTAAGAACAAAAAATGGGAGCTGATTTTCTAGTAGAAGTATATCACGCAATACGCCCAAAAACATCCACCTCGTTTGGAAGATTGGGTCACATTTGTCCCTTAGATTTCCATTCCGCACTTGCGAAACAGCTAAATGATAAAACACCCATCAAGTAGTATCATTTCTACAAACCCATCAGTGTTTAGGTTAAAGCATTCTGCACAGCAACTACGAGCTCTTTCTTCCAATTCTCTCAAGGCCATGATGTATTTTTCAACACTGTTTTCATTTCTCCTATTAAGCATTGATTGTAAATAGCGCAATTTTTGCTCCTCCATAAGAGCTAGGCCATCCTTGCCCTGGTGGTAAGGACCGATGGCAAGCAGAGCAGGTTCGTAAGATGCCTCATTTATTTTGCGCAACTGCTGATGCACTTTAAATATTCTACACTCTGGAGCAATTTGGGTCAAACCACGAACCTTTCGATCAACACAAACGGAGGCAGGATCAGCTCCACCACTGGACCTCATATCCTAAAGAAATAGTAGTACGTCTCTGCCCCAAAATATATTGCAAACAATTTGTCACTGATGTGGAAGAACTTCACTGCTTGCCCTCCAACTATTGAACCAAATGTCATTTTAGGGTTTAAACTATCATTTTTATTGCATTTCCTCCTCAAGCTATTGAAATTCATCAATTTGCGCCCCTTACTCAGATTCTACTGTTCAAAATATTAGATCATTGAAAAAAGCTACATAGCATAATCTTGAATTGACAAGAAGCATCTAGAGTTGGTAAATATAAACGCCAACCCATTTAATTAGATCTAAGATTCTGTAGTTTTTTTTCTTTTGAATAATTAATCGAAAAAAGTTGTTTAAATAATCCACATCCAGCCGCCTTAAACGTACAATTTAGTGAAATATAATTTAAAGTGGACAAGTTTAACATTAACGACTAAACATTTCAGAAATTCGACGTTAAAAGTAATGAAAAAAAATCTAGAGATATTACTCTTTTGAGACCAATATTCACAGATCGTGCAAAATTCCGAAAAGAGGGATAATCAAAACAAGAAAAAAGGACCTAAACTATTTTAGTATGTTAGAGGAGGGGAGAAAAAAGATCGAAAAGAAAGGTAACGGAACATTTTTTCCTGCTAGGCGAAAGGTAACAAACTTACCTTTTTCTTTTTTTCGCTCGGTAGTCAAACTGACTCAAAAGTTCGCTCCAGATCGCCCCTGCAGACGGCCGCTCTTCGGCTTGCTCGATAGTCGATAAGCTAAGGAAAAAGCGTGTACTGTGTAGCAAAGCAGACTAGTTGGCCAAGACCTTGTACATTCACTTAGAGGTAGACTCTAATTGGGCTAGTTTTGTGCAAATTGCAATGCCGTATGACTCATGGGCCGTTTGCCTACATGAAAGCCCGCATCCAAGATAAGGAATTTGAGAAAGAATATGGACCTCGGCCGCCTGCCATTAAGCAAATCTTGGGATGGGAATAACCGGCTCTGCATAAGACAGCCCCTCCATTTATTTGTTACTGCTCAAAAGTTAATGATGTAGCCTTTTTACAAAGGGTAACTCTGACCCAAAGAAATCTCAAGTCTGGAGGAAGATCTAAATGGAATATCAAGAACAATAGATTAAAATTACTGCCCATCCATTTTGTTATACATTAAAGGATTTTAGCCTGATCTGAAACTCTGCTTCAGTAATGGTTTAGAATAACATGGCAAATTTTTTTTTCTCCATGTAATGACAAGGAGAATCCAACAAAAATCTGTCCCTCCAGCAAAAAGCTAAAGTTTAAACAGCATAATTTTAACTAAGATACGTAGAGAGATTAATAAACAAAGAAACAAGCCATGGGTTTTCTTGTAATATTTTCATGAGTATAAAAGCTGAAGATAATCGACTCCTGCCCACAAAGAAAAAAGCCATGAGCATATATTCTGTCGAAGTAAAAGCAAATAACTGAAAAAAAACAAGAGTTATGTGAATTGAATGCCACTTTTTGCTGAGAAACATTTTGGTCTCTTCAAGTTGACTGTCAATTTCGTCCCTAGACTTCTATCAACCTTGAAGTTTCAAATTGCTTAAAAGGTTGTGTACGGAACAACTCGAATTAGTAAATCTTACTGCCTATTCCCTTTGCATGTGTCTGAGGAAGTTGACCTCGGAGACACCTAACAAGGTCTTCACATGAGAACTCACAGGATAATTTCGCAATACATGTTCAAATTCAGTTGGCAATGACTTCCAGTGTAGACTTGGTTCCCAGTCTGCCTCCCTCAGAACCTTCAGGATTTCTTTCACTACTATCTTGCTCCCCTCAGCTGATAAATGTATACCATCCCTGCAGAAGGATATCCAGAACTGTCTTCAGTGAATATGAATAGTACATTGCTTTGAGAATTGAGGCTTGAGATTTGATCCAATTACAATAAACAGCCCAGCCTATAACACATGTAAGCAAACTTACGTAAAGCAAGCAGTTTGCCAACCATCCTTTTCCTGGAGTGTAGTCCAAAGATCAATGCCCTTCACATCCATCTCTCGACACAGCTCTAAACAAGCTTCTGCATATATTCGACAGGACTCATTTGTTCGCAGCTCTGCTGCCGAATCACTAGTTTCAGTAAAACATATGCTATTAGAGATGATTGTTTCTAGTTTACCATGTGCTATTAGGAGTGAAAGTGTTTCTGGAAATTTGACAAACAGTGAAACAATGTAGCTCTAAGCACCTAAATGTTTCTCGAATCTTTTCTTCATGAACAGGAGGAGCACTAAGAAAGATAATGCGAGTCTTCTCTGAAAGGCTCTAGCAAACATAAAGATCACAGTCAGAGTATGGACAAAATTACATAATCACGTTGTGCAAATCTTGTCTGTTGCAAGCACTACTTGAGAGTCATTCTAAGCTGCACCAAACAAATGCCCCAAAGGTGAAGACTTGTTTAACTGCAGCTTATCATATTATTTAACCTCGACGAGGCAACCACACATTCAGCACAGATGATTTACCACCAGCTTGGGTGAAGAAAATTTATAGAAGTGACGTGCTTTTTTTTTTTGTTGGTAAAAATGGATCAAGTATTTATACCAGGTCCAATAACAATAAAGTGGTAATATTAGCCTGAAAGATTACCTTGAGATGGATTGCTATCTTCCTCATATTTTCAATATATTCAGGAAGCGGTACGTGAGGGCCCAAGCCAGATGGGTGAGGGCGGATGGAATCATTACCACCAAACTAGGCTATCACCAAGGAAGGTTGTACAACAGCATCCTAATTTAAATTACAGAAGATATACATCAAAACATCACTTAAAGCAGGAAATCTGTAAATGCCTAGCAACAAGCCGCCAGTCGCATGATTACACGAAAAACATGAAATAGACGAACAGTAGAATACATCTCACCAAAATTTTATAGAGAACTATTTACAACTGCTTAGTTTTGCCATTCTTGACTCTATTCTAGCTCCCATTTGAAGTAAGATATGCCACAGTTTGTGCAGAAAGTTGGCCCCCGCCAAAAGACAAACTTAGAGCAATGCTTATGTAGAAAGTTAGTCGTCCATCTAAGAGGCAAGAAATCTATTCACAAATAGCCTACTGGCTCGAGAATG
>CM025850.1:36129556-36200032 GCA_003952965.2 Morella rubra
TTTTTAGCTAGTGTCCCACTATTTACCAATATTTTTGGGGCAGAGGCGTACTATTTCTTTAGGATATGAGGCCCGTTGCTGGATATAATTTACTGACGAACTTTATGGAAGAAGTATTTATAATTAAAAAAAAAATAGAGAATCTTAGATCTAATTAAGGCACCATGTTTCATAGTAAAGTATTTTTTTCTGTAAAGCATTTTCAAATTCAAATGCATTTTCAGTAAAGTAATCTAATTTTGAGTGTTTGGTTTTGTTACATCTAAATATATTTTTTGAAAGTATTTTTCAATAAATTTTTTTACGAGTCCATGTTTCAAAATCCAACCCCGAAAAAAATTAAAAACTATTGGAGTTGAGATCTTTTGAATGCTTTGGTTTCGGGTTAGAGACCCAAACACGTACCTGATTTTCTTGGGTTCATGTTTCAAAACCTGACACTGATCCCGAAAAAAGCTAAAATCGTCGGGTCGGTTCCTTTGAATGCTTTGGTTTCGGATTAGAGACCCAAACCTAAACCTGATTTTTCTTGAGTTCATGTTTGATGACCTGACCCCGACCATGAAAAAAACTAAAACCATTGGGGTCAAGTTCCTTTGAATGCTTTGGTTTCTGGTTAAAGACTCAAATACAAACATGGTTTTTTTTTTCGGGTTTAATGTTTCAAAACCCGAACTCGACCCCAAAAAAAACTAAAATGTTTGGTTTTGAGTTAGAAACCAGAACACGAACCTGATTTCTCTCTGGTTCGTCTTTCAAAACCCACCCCGACCACGACGTAACCTGACCAGTTCGGGTTGAACCAGATCGGTTTCGAGTCAGGAGGTCGGGTCGATGGATTTTTGGCCATCCTAAGACTGGAAGAGGCAGGTCATGAAAGAGATTCACTAGTTTCTGAAAGTAAACCAATTTCAAGATAGTGGAGTTGAGTTCGGTTGACCGAATTAAGATTCGGTTGACTATATTTTAAGAGACTCTTCAAACAGTCGAAAGTATGGAAAGTACTTTACAGAAAGTAAAATGCAGCGAAAAAAAAAACCGGAGCCTAAGTTGGTTTAACTTTTATGGTCTAAACAGATACACATTTTAGGTAATATGTTTAATCAATTCATTTTATAATCTAAGTAGGGTGGTGAAATCTAAATCATCAATTAAAAATAAGAACTAGTTTTCTTCTAAAAACATTTTAAAAAAAATCTCTATCTCAAGGACAAGATTGGGATTCACATGAGTAGGAACATTCTATTTTTGTTTAAGCTATCGTCGCGCTGAAATAATTTGAACTCTTTATTTCATGTTACATGCTCTGAAAAAATATTCTATGCCACTTTTCACCTGCCATCCAGTCTTAGCGTTTTGTTTATTTTAATTTTCCATTTTCACCCACCTTAAACTGTAGAAACCCCTTGCTTCTAATCAAAATATGAGTGATAAAATGGACAAAATTTAGGCCACATATATATAATATCATCTTAACAGTCCCATTTTAACAAAAGGAGCATGTTTAGAGTGCAAATAATACAAGTTAATAGTCTAACAAACAACTAACCTTACAATGGATGATTATATCTTTAGATGCATATACACGTGATTCTTCTTTTTAACATTAGTTAATGTTAGTATTGGTGACAAAATTTACTGCCTGCATCAATGTATTTGAAGCAGAGACATACTATTTCTTTAGCATATGACTTCGCCTGGGATTAGAGTTGATCATATCTCCTCTCTTGGTCACCAAAAGCTTATTGGCTTGACCCCAATCGCTCCAGAGGTTTGCATATTCTAAGTGCATCACCCCTTATGCAGTGGCGGATGCAGGGGGCGGCCGCCCCCCATTGCACCGCCCAAAATAAAATTTTATATGTAAATTTTTTTTTTTTGGCCTGGGCCTGTGGGGGCCTGATCCCCATAGACCCAGACCAACCCACTTCTTCTTCTTCTTCTTCTCCTTCTTCTTCTTCACATGGCTTAATTTTCAATTACATATATAACAGAAGTGTTATAATTACAAATGCAAATATATTTAATTTGCACCCAAACAAATATTACCTTAGAACTATAATAAATGCTCAAAAGAAGAAACTAATAAATTCACCACGAAATCTTAGGGTTATAGAGGTTTCTACCTGAAAATTTCTAATTTTTTAGATTTTTTTTTAAAATAAATAGAAAATCCACTCATATTTTTGTGTCCCAAATTAATTATTTGGCTGATTTTTGTTTGGTTAGATTTTTCATGCCCTTGAATTTCGTGGAGTTCTTGCTGCTCAAACTATCATTTTCTTATATATATATTTTGCAATGTTTTCAGAAGATGCAAATCAGTAGGATTATTTGTCACCTTCACTCTCAGCAAATAGTATGTACGTGTATTTTAAAATTTTTAATGCTTTTAATCCTTAATTTTCGAAATTTTAACTCTAAGACATTTTTTGCATTACGTAGGAAAAAAAAAAATTTTTTGTCATTTTGTCTTATTTGTTCGCCCCCCTTCAAATTGGATCTTGGATCCGCCACTGCCCTTATGCAAGGTAAATGAGAAGGCTTTTGAACCTAGTATGCTTACTATAGGTTCTTACCACCATGGCAAGAAGGACCTAGCTCTTATAGAAGAGCACACAAATTGCGATATCTAGAATCAATTAATGCTTAGAAGGATAAATGAAAGCAGTGTGGAAAAATATATCATGACCTTGAGAGAATTGGAAGAAAGAGCTCGTAGATGCTACCAAGAAGTTGGCAGCCTAACTCTGGATAGGTTTATAGAAATGATGCTACTGGATGGTTGTTTCATTATTGAGCTGTTTCGCAAGTATCATATGAAAAATCCTAGCAATGAGTATGACCCAATCTTCGGATGCTCGAAGCCTTACAGCATGATCTACAGTTATTGAAAATCAACTTCCCTTCTTTTTTCTTTTTCTTTTTTAATAGATAAAGATAAAACCAGATCAAACACCACAAGAGTCAGCATTAACAACAGAAACAGGAACGGAACCAAACGGCCAGAAGTACGTGGCAGCCCACTTGGCCAAACGGTAGCACACCGATTCTGAGACTTTGTTCTTGCCAAGTTGTTCGAGATGACAAAGTTCCTACCGAGCCTAAGGACGTTATTTCTCTTGCACTGAAATTTTTTAGCATAGGACAATATTCACTGAATGACGTTGAGTCAAAGTTTAGCCAAATCCAACAGATTGACCGTCTACGAGGACAATATTCACTTCATGGCTTTGACTCAATGTTGAGCCAAATCTCACGTATTGACCATCTACTTTCTCTGATTCATATAGCTGTTCGTCCTTCCTTTGTCGAAATGAGGATGGCTAGAGCTTGCTCACAGAAACCACATGACCTTTATTTTGTGCCTTGTGCCACAAAGCTTAGAGAGCGTCTGGAGTCAAATTCAAGAAACTAGAGGGGGTAATTTGTTTGACATAACGTTCAACAATAGGATAATAGAAATTCCACAGCTGAAAATAGTTGATCGTATAGAGTCTTTCCTCCGCAATCTAATTGCATATGATCAATATAGGCCACCTCAGTTTGCCTTTGTCAACGATTATGTGGCTTTCATGCATTGTCTCATTAACTCTTCGAGGGATACTGAACTTCTATGTTAACTATTTGGTGATGATGACGTTATTTCGAACATGTTTAATTAAAAGGATTGGTGACAATGCCATAGTACCTGAAATCTACTGCGTGAAAGTCTGGGAAAATATGAAAAAGCATCGTAGCAAACGTCCATACAAGTGACTGGCAAAACTAAGGCACGATTATTTCAACAGTCCTTGGGCGTTGCTTTCATTTCTTGCAGCTGTCTTTTTGCTTCTACTTTCTATGGCGCAAACCATATTTTCCATTCCTTAATCTTTCACTTTGAACTGAGTCATAATAAGTATGTTATATGTTATCTTGTCTGTCTTCGTACGTGGTCCGTGGATCTATTTTATGTGACAGTTTTGAACTTTTTCCGAATGACATTAACCTGTCCTTACCTTATTTATCGAATCTTGAATTAGAATATGTTCATAAATACATACCGGCAAGTTAGATTGTATGTAATATTTAGCTTAATAGTTGTTACGGTCCTTGCGGTATCAATTTTTGGCAAATTAGTCCTAGTGAGGTGGCGTAGTATTTGTTTTACTTTTATTTTTTTAATTCGAATTGGCGAGCTTTTTAACTAACGTGGCAGTTGATTGGATAGGTGCAAGTGAGGTGGCATCTTTTTTGTATGTCCACTGACGCTGTGAATGGCTCTTCCCAGAGTGGGTTGTTGACAAATGGACTAATATGTTTTAAAAATGGACCACATGGCCTTTTACATTCAAAGTGTTACCACATGAATTGATTTGCTAAAAGTTGACACCGATCATAACTGTAATTAAGCCTAATATTTAATTGAAATGGGGATATCAAGTGCAGATTTATGTCTCGACCTTAGAACATTAATTTTGATATGTCCATGTTAAATCAGCATTCTTCCCACAAGCTTAAGGTATAAAAAAAGATAGTAATTAAATTAATTACTTTATGTTGCTAACATAGATAGTATAATTGGTGGTTGAAATTATTATTATATTGACCATGTTATGATTCTTCCCCAATTTAGTTTTTTTTTTCTCAGTCTTTCCCAATTTAGTTAGTCCAACACGGAGAGCCCTAAATAAATCCAAAGAGTTAATTCTTTAATATTTGTGCTAAGTAATTCTTTTTCTTTCCAAAGTGATATTTGGCATATAAAAAATTCTCATATTTTTTGTCCATGTTTGGCAACACAAATGTTTTTTACTTTTTAGAAAGATTTTTAAATTTTAAAAGTTTTGATTGACAAACAACAAACTGCAGACATCTTTTTATAAATTAAAAAAAAAATTATCAAAGCATCTAATTTTTATACTTTTTCAAAAACTCTAATAGAAAATAATATTTAACAAAACATCCTTCAAATTTTCTAACAACTTTTTCACAGATCCCATGAAATTCAATAAAATCTAATGAGACCTAAGCAAGAGAGTAAAATCCATTGATCAATTCCTTGAGCAGCCAAGTCAATAAGCAACAAATATGGGTAGCAAAAAAAGAAGGAAGAAATAAGACTGGCAGGTTGGTAAGATGTTGGGCTCTGAAGCACCTTGGTGTAATATTTGGTTAACTTCGTTAATAATAATGAGAGAATACGTGTATTTAATTAGAATGAAATCGATCAGCTTTGAGGCATATTTTGATGCTAGTAAAATGTATTTTAGCCATGAAAGTTTCTTAATTCCCCTCAATCTTCAGAATTTTGATGGCGGTGTTTGCGTGTCAAACATTTGACCTCATAAAGTAATTTTAAAAGAATCTCTTTTTAGATCAAATCATTTCTTCTTATCACAATAAATATAAAAAATTCACTCAAATTATTTATCCGTTCACTTTTTCACCAATTACTATGAACTAAAATTTTGAAACTCCCAAAACTTTTGATATGAACTCTCTAGGCAAGTGGATTAATAAAAAATAAAGGGTTAATAACACTTTGCACCTATGTAGTTTGGGGTTTTACACTTTACACCTGTTATTTTAATTTTGAGACATTTTCACCCTTGTGATTTGAAGGTTTTAACACTTTACATCCCCGTCAATTTATCCGTTATTTCGAACGAAAAAGTCAATTACGCACAGAACACGTGACTGATTTTTTGGGCACAAAGTGTCTCAAAAATAAAAATAAAAAATGAGCTGCAAAATGTCAAACCCCTCAAACCACATGGGTATAAAGTGTAATTAAGCCTTTTTTAATATTGAGAGCAAAATGAGCAAGTGAGCTACGTGTAGAACACGTGACTCACTTTTTCATTCGAAATACCGAATAATAGACAAATATAAGGTGCAAGTGGGTGAAATGTCTCAAAATTAAAAAAAATGAATACAAAGTGTGAAGACCCTTAAACCAGATAGGTATAAAGTGTAATTAACTCAAAAATAAAAGTTAATAATTTGGACGCAAAGAAAAAAATTGTCAGAAAGAATGTGGGAACAGAAGTCGGGCTTTTGTGACGATTGGGCCCAATCTGTATGTAGCACAGTGACCTGCTCAAGATGTTGTGATCCTCTCGTCTAAAAACTGCTGGGAGATAATTTTGTTTTCCTACTTCTTTTTTTCAAATTCTACGATCACATTCCCCTTCATCTTTCTGTAACATTTGGACGTTTGGTGGTTTTGATCCACCCTAACTGTTCCCCTTCATTTGTATTTTTTTTTTTCAGCGGTCATTTTCTCTTTAAATTCACTTTAGGTACAGCACCTTTTGGTCGCCTGGCCCAAAGAGGCAAACGCGTTGAAATCCAATAACGTGGAACGTGCTCGACACAAGCCGCTGGGCCTAACTCAGCCCAGCCTTTGAATAAAGACATAATGATTAGTACGGAGCGTGCTCCTATGACAGAGACGGTGGCCTCCTTTTGAAATTAATGTATTAATTTGTGATTTTTGTGCGTGGCAGCAGATTTCTATTCAGACGATTCTGCATTTTTAGTCTACCCGATTTTTCATTTTGCTTCCCAAATATTGTCTGACGTATTTATATAGAATATGAATATATATATATATATATATATTGTATTTTATGTCATCATATTTCGCTAAATTATTATAGGAATTCTACTATATACCAATAGAATATATACAACCTTATAGTAGGTAAAGACTCAAGGACAAGCATTAGTCACATTTGTGATTTAACTTCAAAAGGACTTGTCAATGTTGCTCTTGAAGCTTTTTGGATCCTTATAAAGCCAAGTTCAACCTAATAAGATCGCAATATGGGACTTGGCCCTTATAGAATTCATCTCTCATGTTGGCTTTTGTTCACAATCGATACTTTGATGATTTCAATAAATGAATTAAGTTTACAAAATGGACATCTTCAAAGCCGAAGTCATTTTTCTTCAAAGACAAATTCATTTTTATCAAGAGCCAAAGACAAGAAGATTGAAGATCAAGAAGATGCAAGAATTCAAAAGTGAAGATTCTAGACCATAGGGTATAATCTTGTAACTCTTAGTTTCACTTTTAACAAGGATTTGAATCACACACTTGCATATCTTTCAAAACGTGCATAAATCATTTTACCTTTTGCTTGGAAGATTAAAATGTTTTTTAATGGTTTCAAAACACCCCAATCAACTCACAAACCTTTTATATACTTTTGGAAAGTTAGTCTTTAAAATTGAGTGTTTTAAGTTGGTCAAAATCATGGTTTTAAATGAACCGGATCATGTGCTTAAGTTGAGGAGGTCGATCGGCTGGTGAAGCGATCGACCGTGGTGTAGCGTTCGACCGGTCTATGTTTTGAAATAGATCCGTTGAGTTCTGACATTGTGACCGTTGGGTAACGGTAACCTGAAGCGGTCAACCGTACATGAAAAGGTCGACCGATACAACGGTAAAATTCCTAACGGCTAATTTTCTATGTGGCCTATATAAAGACCTTCCTATTGTCTCTAAAAAAGAGAGAATGACCACATATCATTTTACATAGTTTGAGAAATATCTTAAACCTTCTTGTTCCATATTTCTCATATCATTTACACAAATTACACTTTCTTATTCTTGTCATTGTGTGAATCAAAAGGGATAGAGCTTTCCATTTTCATATTCACTCTTTGAGAGAGTTTATTATTGTATCTTCCTATCCAAAAGAGGTGATTCTTTTAGTGAGGTTGTTCACTAAAGAAGAAGCTTAGAGAGGGTATATCTTAAGCTTAGTTGGGTTGTGAGTGATGAGTCCGAAAATCACTTGGGTTTTGAGTGTTGAGAAAAGCACTTGTAAGGTTCTCTAGCACCCAGAAGCTAGAGTGTACACTATTTGAAAAATAGTGAAAAAACCTCAAGGCTCGGTAAAGGAGCTTGAGGGGTAGATGTAGGCGGGTTTGCCGAACCACCTAAAAAATCTCGTGTTTGCTTCTCTAACTCTACTCTTTACATTTACATCTACAGATTTAACAATTGAAAAATGAGAGTGGAGGTATTTGGGAGTCATGTTGGTACATTTAATAGTCTCAGCAAATAATACGATATGTGCATTTCAATATAATATATTTTTAATGTTTTTAGTCCTTAAATTTTCAATATTTTAACTCTAAGATATTTTTTTGCATTATGGAGTAAAAAATATTTCTTGTCATTTTCCGTTAGAAGTTGGCCCCCCTTCAGATTGATTCCTGGCTCCGCCACTGCCCACACGAGTATGCAATTCAAGCATTAACAAGAAGGCAATGATGTTTATCTTTAGATATTTCCTTCAGCCTTCCCTCTCGTATAAAATCTCTGGGCATATCAGGCCTGTTTTAGTTTTACGTGATACATCTTGTTTGATTCTTGTCCAGGCTAGTGCACTAATGCTTGCTGACAATGACATTTGTTGCATTGATGAATTTGACAAGATGAACGTCAGAGATCAGATACTTCACATTTTGGTTTGTTTAAATTCACATATGATATTATGCAAAGAGCAATTTCGTCATAATTATTTAAGAGAATGGAACAATTTAGGCCATGGGAACAATAGCTATATATTGCTGTGCCTGTTATTATATTAGGGTGCCGAGGCAGGTTAGCTAGGTAAAAAAAAAAAAAAACCCTGTGTAGTTCCGCCCCTGCCCTCATGTCCCACTCCCAGAGTACATTGAGAATATGAGGAAGATTGCTCTGCATCTAAAGGTATATATCCTTCAGGCTTCAGGGCTGGTGAAATATTTTTTGCCATTTTTGAGCAGTATGAATACTTTATCTATTTTCCTATGCCTTCGAACAAACATGATTTCCCTTCCCTGACTCTGTATGCGAAATCATTCCGGTTGGCAGAGTCTATCGGCAGCGGCGGAGTTACGATTTTTTCTGGGGCAGGTTAATTAAATAATATTATTAAAATAAAATTCAAATATTATAGACATAAAAAATTTACAACAGTATTTTGTTATAAGTTAACTTGATTTAGAATTAAAAACAGGTACACAAAAATTTATCTTATTTACTTGATTATAGATATACTCAAAAAAAGTAACAAAAATATACTAATTTTCTATTACAAAGTAACTTGACGACTCTTTAAAGAGTTAAAATCATTTATTAATATTTATGTACTAACAGTTACAGTAATTTTTTTCTCAATATAGATAATTACAAAATTTACAAGAAATTTATCTTTGATATTGTTATAAAGTGTTATTTTAATGATTTTTAAAACTGAAAAAACTCGCTGGGTAGAATTTGCGAGCTGTGAGATAGAAGCAACACAACAGAGAATTCGAAGGTGCCATTGGCGTGTGTGAGAAGCAATGTATTATGTACGTGTCATAAATTGTGTGGAGGAAAGAATTTCAGGGGAAAAGAGAAAAGTAGCGTTTTGTCTTTTGTTTTTTTTTTTTCTCAGCCCGTTTGTCACTTCAAAAAGTAGCGTTTTGTGTCAAAAAGTAGCGTTTTGTCGCTTCAAGCAATTTAGCCCTTTTACTCTTCACGTGTTCAGCCCTTTTGGATTTCATCTATGACGTGTCGATTTTAGTAATTTTTTAAATGTTGTGAACTTTTAATTTAAAACGATCAAATAGAAATTTAAAATTTTGAAAGGATCAATTATAAATTTTTTCAGTCAAGCCTCTAAATATATATACTAAAAAAAAAATTTCACAAAACTTTTGGAGGGGCCACGGCCCCCCCTGGCCCCTCCCTCCGCTCGTGTCTGTCGGAACACGCATTCTCTTTCTTGGTACTCCTCCTGTCAACGAAGAACAGATTCGTGAAAAATTAAGGTGCTTTCAGATACTGAAGACTTCTTCATTAAGTTGCTTGGTTCTAATATTTTTCATTAAGTTGCTTGGTTCTAATATTTTTCTTGAAACCAAAATGGGGGGAATAGAGAAAAGGTGACAGGTCCTGGAATTCCCCAAAATGAAAGATACAAATAAATAGGGCCTGGGAAGCTGGAAACCACAAGGACATCTTCCTTTCTTTTCTAATTTTTGTATCGTCAAAGAAGCGTTTCTTCTAATAAGTTTTCAACTCCTCTCTAAATAAAATGTCAAAAAACTCGGCGCAATCAGATAATGACCAAAGAAAGGAAAAGGAACAAACGTAAAATGGATGCTCATACAACTTGTGCTCGCTATATTACAAGGGTGTAGCTCCCAAAACCCTGCTCCTGCATGTGAGAGGATATCTCACTTGCATGCCTAAACCAATTTATAAGACAAGTCAAACACTGGAATGATGCATACAAAAGGCGAAAACACGCGCAAAGCGCCATCAGCAGCAGCACTCACTGCAGAAATGAATCAACTCAGGACGATATCTGCCAACTTCTCTGACCTTTCAAAATAGAACTAATCCGTTGCAAAAATCATCCCAAAAGAGAAAATAAACCTGAGAATTCTGATGCCAGCAGGTGGTGTGTGCTCTTCTAGGCACAGTGTAACTTAACTAGGAAGTTGGAACCTGCCACTAAGTTTTTTTCCTCTCCATCCCTGAAATTTTGAAGGAAACACCATAAGACCCCTCAGATTCAGGCATGAAACATGCTTCCAGAAAGTAAAAACAAAAATTTCACAGCAGGAAGCTTACAAAGGCAGCATAATACACAAATGTCAATCCTGCAAGAGCCACAAATGCAATTTGAAACACATTGTACCTGCAAAACAAAAATCAATATTCACATAAAACAGTAAAATGCATGCCAAATCAGAATTAATCAGTGCATAAAGACCACATAACTACAATTGTACATAATTGAGCATAGTTGCAAGCAGAACCACAAATGCAATTGACATGAAACACATTGTACCTGCAAAACAAAAATCAATATTCAAAGCATACCAAGAATAGGGTTGAACTCGATCGCTCCAAAGAAAATCATCAGACCAGCTTTAAATAAGATTATTAACTTGAACATTTCCTGACTGTCTCCTACATTAGGAGTACTTCCTAGGTGTTGTACATTATATATCCAAGATGAGAGGGGTCAAAGATGCTAACCTGATGGAGCAAAGGAGAATGAGAGCAACGTTGAATAGGAAAGAGTTCATAAGAGTGGCTCCCCACCTGTGAACAGATTATTGGAATACATGAGCAAACACTGAAGAGTGAAGTGTCAGAGCATTTGGTGACAAACGAATAGAATAAAAACCATCTACTACTGTCACAAATCCAGTGAATCGTTATGAAAACTAATCTCAGACCAAGCATCATTGCCCCAGCAATCACTGCAAGCAGAAGGTAAAAGCAAAAGAAAGCAAAAGCGGCGGTACCCAGAAGACCTGAGGAAGTAGCAGAGTATGATTATTCAGTTTGCCTGCTGTTTTTCTTCGGTGTTTGGTCAAGTATCATGTTCTTTTCACAACCTACCTTAATTTGTGTTTGGATTGTATGTAGGAATTGCTCATCCGAGAATTTTCATTTCACCAGCTCAATTCCGACTTACTCTAGCCAGGGACAGTTACTTTTGCAGAATTTTTGGTTCAGCACCGCTCATTGTTAGATGGCCGGCGATGCATTGAATTGGGCAGGTGCATGCGTCTATCACCTGGCATTGTCAGTATTAGATGCCGTACTAATTTATAGCAATCTTTTGCGTCCTCGTTTTCTACTCCTATTGATAGTGATCAATTCATGTTTGCCTCTTGATCTTGTTATAGGTAGTATTCGACAGGACTCATGTCGTTTTCTACATGTCGTTGTGTTGCTCAGTTGCAACTGTATTACTGTCTATTTGTATATGAACTTGTTCGTCTACTAAATAGATGGAGAAGTAAGCGTAGCGAATACATGCATTATAATATTATTGGATAGTGGCTACTTTATTTGAGCTTCTTTCTTTTCTGGTACTTGTAATTTTCTTCCACTTAAACTACCCTACATTTATTTAATTTATTTAACACATGGAATTTTATAAGTTCTGTTAAATTTGTTGTCTAAAGGTTTTAATGAATAGGTCTTACTGTGTTTTTCTTGTCTGCTTGTAGATGTGAAACAGACCCAAACTTGGTGAAGACTCTCTCGTTTCTTCTCAAATCTTACAAGCCCAAAGATAACAAAGCAGTTTCATTGATGGGGATTGACAAGAATGGTGGTATAGACCTAGCAAATAATATGGGTATATGTATTATAGAATGAAACAGATAATCTTTCTGATATTCTCTGTGCTTCTTTTGGGCAGAAGCAGGGTTCAGGTTGCCCTGGCAAGCCTTTCTAATGAGTTGGAGAAGGAGAATTGGCAAGGATGACGAATCTCTCTTCTTCACTCCTGTGAGAACGCTGGTCTTGTAGTGGAGCACGTTGGTTCCCGTGTATACTGCATCAAGCCGGGGCATGGTACTTGCTTTGGAAACTAAATAAAAGTTAATGGTAGAGGTGAAATGAGAAAGTGTAGACTATCTGATTCTCTAGAAGTTGCGTTCTATGAGTTTTGATGTCTTGTCGCGGAGCACAATTGTACAATCTTTCGAAGCTAAATGGGGGGTGCTAATCACCCATAAAAAAAGGGGGGGTGCCATGAAACTGATATTTGGTTGTAGCATGTGTGGGGTGGTCTAAGCTCCAAATGATGCTTAGGCCTAGTATTTTTACGCTCCCGTGTCAGTAGCGAAGTTATTCATTGAAGGACCAGTGAACGTTTCAAGTCTCAAAAGCAAAATATAAAAGTAATACGGACGAAAAGAGAGACTCCGTTAGAAGATATTGGCACAGGAAAAACGGTAACTCTATTTGTATCTACTGATGATGCAGAGTCTGTGAGTTTTGTCAAGATGAGCCCTTCAATCCCTTTCCTGTTCCTTTTTGGGGAATAGGGGATGGGATTTGTTCTCCATGATGCTAATACTGTTTTTCTCTTTTGGGGGAATAGTATAAGAAACTGTCATTTCTCCTAAAAAAAGAAAAAACAGAAGGAAACACCAAAAGACCATTACATTGAAGGATAAACTCTCTGGATTCATTCAACAATATACCACTCAGGGATAGAGTACGTTCTTTCAAAAAAAGCCAACAACTGTCACATATAATAGATCCCATGAGAGAACTTATTATGACTTAGCGGTTAATGAAAGACAAATGGAAAATATGGTCTGCATCAAAGTAAGTAGAAGCATAAAGAAAGCCGCAAGAAATGAAAGCAGAGCCCAAGGAGTGTTGAAAAAATCGTGCCTTAGTGTCGACAGCCACTTGTATCGACGTTTGCTGCAATGCTTGTTCACTTTTCCACATACTTCGGCATAATAGATTTGATGTAGCATGACGTTGGTGCCGATCTTGTTAAACATGTTGGAAATAACGTCATCATCACCCAAATACTAACAATAATTCCGAGCCCACGTAAAAGTTGTGCATCCCTTGGAGAATTAATGAGACAATCCATGAAGCTCAGATAATCACTGACAAAGGGAGACATAACGGGCTTGTATTGCTCATATGCAATCAAATTGCGTAGAAAAGATTCTGTATCGTCGTCTATTTTCAACGGTGGAATTTTCATTACCCCATTATTGAACTTGATGTCAAATAAGTCACCACTCACTGATTTCTTGAATTTGATTCCACCTAGGATAAGCTTTGTGGCACAAGGCACTGAATTGCCATATTTTGGGCTCTGTAAGGCTCTAGCTGTCAAATCCTTTTGGACAAAGGATGGACAGACAGCTGTATGTATCAGAGAAAGTAGATGGTGAATCTTTGAGATTTTTTTTAATTCTGACACATCACGCAGAGAAGATGGTCCTACGCCCTTGAAAAATTCATGCGCCAGAGAAATAACTTCACTTTCCTCAGTAGAAATAACTTTACGTTGCTCAGTAGAAATAACTCCACGTTCCTTAGTAGAAATAATAACTTCACGCTCCTCTCATGCTCCTCAGTAGAAAAAATAATTTCACGTTCCTGAGTAGAAGTAACTTCATCTTCCTCAGTAACCTTGGTCATCTCGAACAACTTGGTAAGCACAAAGAAGGGAAGCTGATTTTCAAGCAGCAGTAGATCACGCTTTAAGCCAGGGAGCATCCAACTCATTTGGAAGATTGGGTCAGAATCATTTCTAGAATTTTTGTTCGCATACATGCGAAACAGCTCCACGATGAAACACCCATCCATTAACATCATTTCAACGAACTCATCCACAGTTAGGCTAACTTCGTCCGCATAGCATCCCCGAGCTTTTTCTTCTAATTCTCTCAAAGCCATTATATGTCTTTTCACACTGCTTTCCTTTGTCCTTTGAAGCATTGATTTTAGATACCTCAGTTTGTGATATTCCATAGGATTTAGACCATTCTTGCCGTGGTGGTAAGGACCAATAGCAAGTAACAAGGTTGATAAGCCTTTTCATGTACCTCACGTAACTCGGAATGCACTCTGAAAATGCAAGCCTCTGGATTAATTGGAGTCAATTTCTCAAGCTTTTCGTCAAGGGAAGAAATAAGATCAACTGCCTCTGAATTAATTGGAGACAATTTCTCAAGCTTTTCGTCAAGGGAAGAGATAAGATCAACAGCACCAGACTGGTAATATTCAAAACAATTTGTCATTGACAATTTTATCACTAATACTAAAACTGTTAGTAACTGTTTAAAAAGAAATGAAGCTTTTTTCTTTTTCATAATCCAACTTACACCTTCATTTCGTTGTTTAGAGAAAGATTTAACACTTCAGGAGAAAAGTCTGAACTCTTACAGAATATGCAATTTTTTTTAGGACAGATGGTTGTCATCACATCAAAAGGAAAAAAAAACAATAATCAAATAAAAGTCAAAATATGAGAAGGAGCAACTCCTACCATCATTATGAATATTAGAATTCATTTGACTCACCATCGCTCTCTCTGTGGGTAACTCAAAAATCAGTCGAAATGCAAGCTCCTTTCTTTCCACTTTGAAACTGCCTCTCTGCCTTCTTAGATCGCTCAGAAACTTTAGGGGTTTCTTCAACACTGGTTCGGCTTTCTTGGATGAAGAGTCTTTCGACTTCTTGTGTTATAATATAGAAAGATTGCAGGACCCTACTTCAATTATCAGAATGAATTGGTTTTGTTTAAGAGGGGTGAGAAACTGTCTAACCGGCCAAAAGTACGAGCCAGCAGAAAACAACATTATTAATAGCTTCACCCCAACAGCACTCACCTTCCTGAACTGGAACTACAACCCTGCAGATTTCTCCAGCTTTTGGTTATGGTTGAGGAAGATCCAAGTCAGCTGCATAAGAGCAAAATCCAAAAATCACAACCCATGCGAAGAAATCATTCAAGATCATCTCAGCAAATGGTTAAGTGGGATAACAGGGTAATTTTCCATTAAGCAACCCCAAAAGAGTGATAAACATAAAACAGATAAAACTAGAGAACTCAGCCCAGTGTGCATAAATATGTGTCCATGTGCATGTACACATGCACACGAAAAGAAAGAGAGAGAGTACCATTGGGGGGCAATTCTAACACAATACACTGGAAATCTAGTGTAGAATGAAAGGTCCTCCAGCTCTGAAGGTTTCCATCACACAATCTAAAAAGCCAGAGCAAGGAAGCTTCCCCTCAGCATCAGGTTGCATCTTCTGAATCTGGGTTTTACGTAATCAAATGGCAAGCTGCAGCAAAGAATCCTGAAACGGTACTAGCACCTGAGATGAAAAAGGCAGCAAAATCACATTAGTCAAAGAAATGATGTAAGATAATCATTTTCCATGATGAGATGCAGATCCACACTGCACACACATCTCAGTCTAAGAACCAGAAAAAACAGCAGGCTGAATACTCAAGACGCCCATTGAAATAGTACAATAATGTATGAATATAATATTATGACCTTCGTAAAATTTTGATATCGTCTACCCCAACAAAATTATTTGCCAATATTAATTAAGCATGAACTTCAGATTCCAAATCTCATAAGCTGATCATCAAAACCAATACCAATCAGACCTCCCACGATGCAACCAGCTGGGTGGAACAAGAATTTTCTTTTTCAAAGCATATCCAAAATATCAGTGTCCGCATAAGATCCAACCCATCTCTCCAGGGTTATGTCCATGAGCGAGTCTGCCTGTTCAGGTATGACCTGAAATGCTTAGATAGAACACTCAACCTTTAGCCTGCTCTTTTTAGCAGAATTTGGGTATTTTCAAGTCAGGCCTCCACATCAGATGACATTCACTCTCCAGATTTCAGCACGGTATAATCCAACCATGAGACTCCATCTAAAAACGAAGAAGCCACCCCCAGATGACTCTTAAAAGAGTCCAGCCCATGCAAACCCCTCAAAATATAATGCTTACATATTCCAACTGAGCCAAGCCAGTCAAAATAAGGCAGAGCTATAAAATAATGGGTTCAAAATGGCCTAATCCTCTAAACAAGTTACCTTTTATAACAAAAAAGCTGTGCAGAATATGCCCAAAAACGTTCTGGAAATCAATCTTGTAGTATCTGTTGGATATCAATAAATGCTACCAAAGGTTAATCAAAACTCTCCCTAAAATCAGTCGAAATGAAGAGTCACGTTTACCATTTGACTCACCAACGCTCTCTCTGGGTAACTCAAAAATCAGTCGAAATGCAAGCTCCTTCTTTCTTTCCACTTTGAAACTGCCTCTCTGCCTCCTTAGGTTGCTCAGAAACTTCAGGGGTTTCTTCAACACTGGTTCGGCTTTCTTGGATGAAGAGTCTTTCGGTTTCTTGTCTTATAATGTAGAGAGAAATAACAGAAAGGACGAATGGAGAGAAATTCTCTGAATTGAAAAGTAAAATCTGTCAAAGAAACACTTATATCCAATCGGTAAAGAAATAATTATAAGTGTAACGACGTGTTTGTAAATATGTACACCTGGCAAGAAACTATAGGAGGAAAAATAACTAAGCCTAACAGAATTTTGAATGCACTGTGCTGCGTACAGAGACCAGCTAGCTGCTGACATCTGCTGTCATCTGGCTCGGTGGTGGACTGAGCCTTGGGTGCACTCCTGCTGCTAGCTGCGCGCTGTCATCTGGCTCGGTGGTGAAGGACTGAGCATTGTGTGCACTCCTGCTGCCAGCTGCTGTCATATGGCTCGGTAGTGAAGGACGGAGCCTTGGGTGCACTCCTGCTGCCAACTGCTGTCTTCTGGCTCGGTGGTGAAGGACTGACATTCCTGACATCTCTGTGGGGAGTTGATTCTCTGTGGTAGGGTCCTTATGCTTGAGAATGTGCTTCTCTTGATATCTTGGATTACAAAGACTAATAATCTTTCGGGTTTCTTGGATAATTTGTCTTTGGGCTCTCTTGGATTAAGAGGCGAAGGGAGAAAGAACATTAAACTCTAGTTGATGCCTGTAAATGGAGTAACTAACAATTAGCTTTTTCGAGAGTTTCATCCAAAAATGGTAAAGTAAGCCAACATACTTTCCATTGATGTTTAAATTAGAACAACGGCAAAACCAACCTGTAATTAGGTTCCCATTGGAATTCAGCAAAATTCTGAAGAACAGTTGCTGATCTCTTTAGTACGTAGATGTCTGCGATGGGATGTCTGAAGAATTAGTAATTTTTCTCAGCACATGGATATTGGTATATTGAGCCTTGTTAATTAGTTGAGCTGGTATAAATGCTCAATTTGGAATATATATATATATTCTGGCTGCAGTAGTCTATAATGGCAGCAGTACTTTTGGATTAATATGATTCATAAATGTCCCCTTGACAGTTCTTCTTACTCCTTAGAGTGAATGCAAGTACCATTCCCAGTTAAGAAGAAGCCCATAATCTTCCTGCTTTATGAAATCCTGCATTAATGTGGCCCATTTACATCTAGGTTTCTGACCTTGCAAAAAGTACAAATGTCGCTGCGGAAGAGGCACGTTATTTTTTCCACTCCTTTCTGGAATATTTGTGATTTGAACATTCGGTTAATATTATTGCTTTTATATGATTTCCAATGTTTTTATCAGATCAGGAATTCTTTCAAACTGAAGAGAGTTGTGCAGACAATTCTCTCATTAGGAAATGCTTTGAACCAAGGAACTGCTCGAGGTAAGTTAGCTGATATTGAATTGGTAGAAGATATGTGTACTTTAAATAGATTAGATAATTTAAAAGCATACAAGTGATAGAGAATCCTCATACAAGAAGTTGGTCATATGTGCCTAAATCGAGATAGCCATCACTATCATGGAGTCTATGATTTGGAGTTACCGTAACAGATTTTGTAAATGAGGAAATATTGGAGTGTTACAGGAGTCAGACTGCTGAGACCCTAGAATGCAGTAAGGGGTAATCAAGGAACAGCATGTTTTTTATAATTTTTTGGCCTGGTGCGGTCGTACATTTATGCTCTTATGCTATATTTTGATAGACAAAACACTCAGATAGATAGCCAAAGCTGCCCACGCCCAAAACGAACATGCCCAGTCTTTTTAATCCAAGATATCAAGAGAAGCACATTCCCGGACCCTACCACAGAGAATCACCTCCCTACAGAGATGTCAGGTTTGTAAATGAGGAAATATAGGAGTGTTAAAGGAGTCAGGCTGCTGAGACCTGTATGCGGTGCAGGGGGAATCAGGGAACAGCATGTTTTTTATAATTTTTTGGCCTGGTACGGTCGTACCGTTTATATGCTCTCATGCGGTGGCGTACGACACAAAATTTTGATTTGGTCGACGTTCGACGTTTGTCGAAAAGCGGTTAAAGTTTTGTCACTCAGATTTTTGCTTCCGTTCGTGTCCCTAACAAATTCCGCAAGAATGACTATTATGCGCTTCTACGAGGGTTGTTCCCTTCATGTGCTAAGGGCAAAGGCGCACATTCAGTTGATACTTTCAGACATTGCGGAGTAATAGCTGATCATGCAGACAGACACTTTAGGACGGAAGAATTACTGTTACGCCCCTCTTAGCCCTCACACAGTAAGTCAGGACAATGGGTAACTTTATAAATTCACCATCTTTTGTTTTCCACGGATGACCGGAAGAGGTTGACGCTGTACTGGAGTTAAAAAAGTAATCCAAAGTAATATAATATTTTATTTTCAAATATAATTTAATAAAATATTCTATAAAATTCTCTCTCCTTCCCCCGCCGTTAATCTCAAACAAACAAATTCATTTTTAACTCTTTCATTAATTTCAAAAATAACCAATACCCAATTATTATCACTCCAAATATAACAATTTTTTACAAATTTCAACTTACCTCTATTTTTACAATATTCTCAAAATTTTGGTACTTAAGTGTTGCCCATGTTCAACCACACTAAAAAATTTCAATTCCACCGGTACTGATACCCAACTTAATCGGTTCCGGTAGCCCCTATTTATAAAAATTTGATAGTTTTACTAATTTCCCGATTACTTGGCATCAGATTCCCAAATACAAGTAAAATCAGATTTTTTTTAAAAAAAATAACAACGTTGTTTTACGAATCCAATGCAGCATTTTTATAGGAAATTTAGCAATTTAGTACTAGGTTTTCACCGCTTTCATTTTTTAGTCCCTAGATTTTTTTATTGTTTTTCAAATCTTGGTCTTCAATTTTAATTTTTTAACAAATTAACCTTTCTAGGCTCCGTCTGTTTGAAGTGCCTGCCACGTCATCATTATGTTATGTGTGACGCCAACCTGGACTTCTTGGGGTTAGAGCTTCCATTTTCATACTCTTCTGGGTCTTCACTAAACGTCTCCTTGCAGACAAGAAGCACTTCAATGGCGGCAGATGAGAGTGGCGATGACCGTTGAGCACTTCGTACTCTTACGTCCTGGACTAGTTTGAGCATTCCGAAGACTCACTTGAGACTTCTCCTTCCTTGCATCAAAACAGCTGGTGGACTTCATATAATTTGGTGATCCATCAGATGTTTTGAACACAGGCTGCTGGAACCATGAAGGAGCCGAGAGAGAGAGAGAGTAACAACCAGTTGGGCTCAGCTCAACCCAATAGTGTCCAATGGGGAAGCTAAGCCCAAAAAGAAGTCAGAATACAGACGTTGTACATTACATCATAAGGTCCCCATTTTCATGGCTTTGGAAACAGATGAACCATGGTAGAAGTAACTAATTGCAACCAAAAACTCCACCACTTTTTGTCCAGATTCTGTAGCGTTTGAATTCTCAAAAGAGGTTAATCTCGTGCTGTCAAGCAACCTTCACAGAGCACTACCTCTGCAGACCAACAACCTTCACAGAGCTCATCCTCCTACCTCACCGTTGCAGACCACCGCACAGCCCCTGTTAAGGACAAGACAAATTCTGCCAATACACCAGAATTTCACGTCACTGACTCCGCAGAAATTACTTGGTTGTGAATTTGGTTGTATTCAGGACACGCGGAGTGTTTTTAGACATTACTGATATTATAAGAGAAGAGTTGCGCTTAAGCACTTGTCATATTACCCAATTATAATGGGCCAAGTGTAAGTAGGTGATAGGACCACAAATATGTATAAAATAACATACTGTACAAGCGCATCCGTTCAATGAAAAATTAATACATTTTTCTTCGTTCATTTTCTTGTACCCTCGCACGTGCTTTAACAGAGGAATACAATCCCATCTATATATATTTTCGTATTTGCTGGAACATTGTTTATCAACAAAGCAAATCTTACACATATCACTACAGAGCATTTTTGGAGGCTTTTCGGAGGAAAAAACAAAGGAGAGAATAACAGACCGAAGGAGAGAAGGCTGTGGTTTGGGTAACCAAGATCTGAAAAAAAAAAAAAAATCTAAAAACACAACAATAAAAGTGGTGAAAACTCAAAGACTAAAATGTCCTTTTTTTTTTTTTTTTTTTTTACTATTTAGTACGGACAGACTTGAAAGTCTTGATCCGAGAGTACAGTATTAGATGTGACATTGTGTTTGGTTTTAAAAATTTATCAAAAATTTGTTAAAATTTTGTGTTGGTGTTAAAAAAAGAGGTGACATTAGAATTGATGAATGAGTGATAAAAGTAAAAGTAAAATTAAAATTTTGAAGTGTGTTTGATAAAAAAAAATTATTAAAATTTTGAAATGCCAAACCTATGTCAATTTTTCTCTGGACTGCATCTAATAATATGGCCATAAATTTTTTCTTTAGAAAAAAAAAAATCTTTTTTTCTACTGTTTTTTAGTCGTCAACGTTCTTATAAAATGAGATTTTTAAAAGGGTTAATTTTTTTCACTTACTGCTACTCACGTGTTCAACTTCTAATCTAATATATATAATAGACAAGGAGCTTAGTGCTGTCTATATTTATTAAACTGACATTATCGAGAAAAAAAAAAATTTTGATAACCCAAGAGCTTCCAAGGTCAGGCCACTTCGTAGACTCAGCCCTACAAACCAACCTGAGGGTATGTGTCAGGACCCCACCCAACACACCTTAATTTAAGTCAGAGACGATAAAGACAGTGTTGGGGCTCGAACTTGAGACATGTGAGAACCCAAACTACTACCTTACCACCAGACCAAACCTCTGGGGGTATATTAATCAAATTTAGTAACCAGTAACCATCACTTAAGGTTGATGGTCCTTTTTCTCTTGGCCTGCATTCTTAATTTGGAGAAGAGAAATCTTTGGGCGGTTCAAAAGGGCCATTCACAACTCCGTCGCAGGTGCACCAGAAACGGACTCGAGATTCTTATACAAAAACATACTTTGTGCAGTATTTTTCGTGTCTAAAAGTTATAGTGTATATATATAACTTAGAAGAGCATATTTTAATTAACTAGCTAGTATATATATAGAGAGTGAAAATTGAAGGGATCAAGTATAACAAGCTAACGTTATTCGTTTAGATTTTATTAATATATGCTCAATGGACTAAAAGAAAAAAGAAAAAAAATACATTGGACTAAGTGCTTAAAATACTAAAAAGAATGGTCTAATATATCACCACTAAAATTGCCACCACTAAGGGTTAATTATTGCCCTTAACAGCGATGGTGGCCAGGGTCAATATTTAAAAATCGATCTATCTCGTGTAGGTGCCAGTTATGGGTTTGAATAGCCCTATTGCCAGCCAACTACTTATTCGACGTTTGCTACCATGCTCGTTCACATTTGCACAGACTTCCGCATAATAGATTTATGTAGCAAGACGTTAGTACCGATCCGGTTAAACATGTTGGAAATAAAAATAGTTAACAATATAATTCCTGGCCAGATGTTCGGCATCCCTTAGAGAGTCAATCAAACAATAACGAAGACCAAATAAAATAAAATAAAAATTAGATTATAATATTCTAAGGGATAAATATATTTTGCATCTTTTAACTTTAGGGGTGCTACACTTTATACCTCTGTTTATTATTTTTATCATATTGCACCCATCAACTATTGATTTGCAAACACTTTTCACCATTAAAAAATTATTTTTCATCCAAATTAATCAAAATTTGTAAGAGAGGGTAAGGTGCAAAGTGTCAATGGTTAGTGTGTGTAATGTGACAAAATAATGTATTGAGGTGCAAAAATATGATTTTGAAATTGTAACAATTCACTTTGCATACTCGTTTAAATTTTTCGTCAGTTCGGACAGAGATTTGTTTGTTAGTCTGAAAAATTATTATTTTACTCACATAATATGGTTACTGTAAAAAAAATGGCAATAAAATTGTCATTTTGTATGTCAAAAAATTATTTTTCCATCCAAATTAACAGGAAAAAAAAATTTAAGGGAAGGTACAAAGTGTTTTGAAATCAATGATTTATGTGTGCAACGTGGCAAAAATAATAGATTGACATTCAAAATTACGATTTTAAAATTACAAGAATACACTTTGCACTCAGTTAAATTTTGTGTAAGTTTGGACGGAGATTCAATTTTTAGTCTAAAAAATTAGGCTTAATTATTCTATTGGTCCTTGTGGTATTTCAAAATCTCAAATTGGTCTGTATGATATTTTTTCATTCTAAAGTAGTCCCTTTGGAATATTAATGTGCCAATACAATCATTTCTGTCGACTGATGTCTGCATTTGGACATCTAACTCCTAGGTGGCTAACAAGGACATGTCCTAAATAATACAATACCTTCAGCTATCTATTTATAATGATTAAAAATTTATTGGTACCACTTCTACGTGATATATTTGATCTAGGTGAGACTTCTGATTTGACACGACGACATACATTAGGTGACACTCATAAATTTTTTTACCATTGAAAATAGACACATGGAAGTTTGGTATTGTTGAGGACTGTCACCATTAGCTATGTAGGGTTTTGCCGTCTAAATACAGTCATAGTCAATAAAAATGACTATTGACATATTAATATTCCACAAGCACTACTTTAGGATGAAAAATACTATATGGACCGATTTGAGATTTCGAAATACCAACCAAAAGAATAATTAAGCCAAAAAAATTATGATTTTATCCTCATAAAATGGTCATTGTAAAAAAAAAATTCGGGGACAAAATTGTCATTTCGCACGTCAAAAAATTATTTTCCATCTAAATTAATCTTAAATTTTAAAAGAGAGTGCAAAATATTTAAAATTAATAGTTAGTGGGTGTAATGTGACAAAAATATTAAATTGGGGTGTAAAAATATGATTTTAAAATTATAACAATACACCCTCTGTTTAAATTTTGTGTTAGCTTGGACCAAAATTTATTTATTGATCTTTAAAATTAGCCTATGAAGCAGTCTGCAGGGCAATCTGGCGCGAACCTTTAAGCTAGTTTGACTACTAATCGGCTAAGCTAGGCAAAGCTCTTAACAAGCTTCTCAATATATTCCGCCGACTCAGCTCTGTTTCCTTCAGATAACGGATTTATATATTTGCTGAAAGTAATGCCGCATGAATTCAAAGGAACAATAAAGTGCTCTAACCGCAAATTAATTTTTTTTTTTTCTTTCTAGGCAACGGCAAATTAATTGGTTAGTCAAAAAAGACGGGTAGCTGCAAACTAATATGTCTCTGAAATATTATTTCTTCTTCTTCTTTCATTGGAGTTGTAGCTTGTATCCTCGTTGTCTAGCTCCTTATTTAATCCGCCGTCTGTAAATAGAATTCCATTACAAAATTGAATCAGCCGATGCCCACAGCTTGGCCCTTGAAACTTTTTCTGGGTCGTGGTTGCGCAGGATAGAAGATAAAGATTTCAAAGTCATTGTCCTGTGACACATACTTCTGTGTCTTTTTGGGATTTCTTTCCGTCTCAAACCAACAGTACACCGATTCAGACCTAAAACGAACAAATTAACGAGCAGGCTGCTGAATTTGAAATAGAGTTTCTACATTCCATCCACATTTGCGTCTTGTGCTAAGGTCCATCTTCATTCAAATTATTTTTTTTGTAAGCCCTTCTTCATTCAAATTAATTACTATGGACATGGCATTTCATTGGAAGAAACAGTCGGCCGGTATGTCTCGTAATGGCACTCCAATACGCACGGAATGGAGAATCAACAGAGACGGAACAGAGCTCCACAAATGGCTGCAACAGTTTCAAAAATGAAAGTTTGTTATAGGGGTGCAAATACGTTAGCACACCAATTAATTAAGGCTAATACACTTTGCAACCCTTATATATGGGGTGCTGACACATTGCACTCTAATATTTTATTTTTGAGACACTGAGGTCACTATGTTACCTCCTCACTAATTTGTACCTCAGAGTGAAATTTGGCTTCAAACTAAAAGGTAATCGTTTATATGTGTCTTTCACGTGACCTCAGCCTCTGTCAGATTACCATATTGCCCTTGAATTTTAAACAAGTCATGATTAAATGAGCTTCAAAAAAGTCAAGATTTTCGCTTATTGGGTTTTGAAGCTCATTTAATCGTAATTTATTTGAGATTCAAGGGCAATACGGTAATCTGACAGAGATTGAGGTCATGTGAGAGGCACGTGTAAACGATTACTATTTGATTTGACACCAAAATTTCATTCCAGGGTGCAAATCATTGGGGGAGATAACATAATGAGCTCAATATCTCAAAAATAAAACATTAGGATGCAATGTGTCAATACCTCCAAACATAAGGGGTGCAAAGTATATTTAATCCACTAATTAATTTGGCCTCAGAGAAGTGGGAGCGAGGTGCTTGACTACCCACTCCTCTGGCGACAGCCATTTTCAACGAAGATGTTTCCGGGTCTTTGGACTTGCTTTAAACCTAACTGCCTTTGAGCCTGTCTTGTTGAGGCCTTTATGGCCAGTTCGAACTAGGCCTTTAAAGTTAGTAGTTGTATAAGCCTTTGGGCTTTTAATGATGTTGTAATGGACTTTTGCCCATTTTCTTTATTTTCGGCCTCGAAAGGTTGTTTGTATTCAACACAATTGTAAGTTTTCCAGTGAAATGAAATTCTCTTAAAAAAAAATCCCAAAATTTTAGGAGCCAAATACTAATATAGTTGTATATTATTATCACTTGGATGTATTTTGTCTTTCGAAGTTGGAATGAAAGTCAGCATGTTTTGGTAAATAAAAATAAAAATAAAAAATCTGGAGTTTTGCCTAGTGCCGACTAGGCCAAGCATAGATCACCACGTCCAAGTCAGCGTTTCCTTTAGTATGGGTTCTGCATCATCCATCCTCTATTCGGTGAAACCAGTAATTTTTAGCGACATTTTCAACAAATTGCTCACACTTGATAAACTTTGATTCTACTCATTGCAGCTTATGTGTGAACACAATTAATAATTTCTAGGCTTACTCAATAATTAGCATGTATGCGTACTTCCTTTGTGATCTCTTCACTTCCTTTTAATTTATATCTTCCTGCTTTCTTAACCACCTTCTTCCGGGCTTCCCATGATCCATTTTTGAGGACCATAACTGCAAGGTTGTGGGGGCAATTTTTCGTTATGGATAAATTGTGGTTATTATGATTTACAGTCGTGGGCGGTTTTTTTAACGTGTCTAGTGCAAGGAGTCTTTTGACTCGCTTTTTTGTTAAGGCCATTAGACCTATTGGGCTTAATTTTTGTATCATCACTATTCTTTAGTTTCTTCGTAGAAGCGAAACATATTCCATTTGTCGGCTTTTGGAAGGAAGGCCGAAGAGAAAAGGTCCACTACCATAGGCGACGAACAATCTGCAGAGGCGACCTGGATCGACCTGTTTTGGCAAGTAAAGTCACAATTGGCTTTCTTGATTTTTTTTTTTTTCTTTTCTTTCTTTTGTGATTCTATTTCTCTCCTATAACATTCTAGCATATTTTAGGCCATGTTTCTGTTTTCCTGTCCAGAATATATAAGTAACAACGTTGATCTCATGATTATTAGTGGCCAAGTTTAAATGAAAGATAAAATTGTCCATAAGGATTATCCCTAGATTTTTTTAAACTACTTCTATTTGGAGTTTCCACATGATTAACTATAATATTTCGCTAGGTTGCATATGTAATGGGATTGGATCTAGACTATTTGAGAACTTCATGGCAGGAATATTTAGAAGAAAATATGAAAATCATAAGAATAACACATTTAATTATGTTCAGAATTCGAGAAGAATTTAAGTGCTTTTATTAATATTTTTGTAATTTGATTTAAGTAAAGATCGAAGTTACGCTGAATTATTTACCTACACATGAAAACTAAACACATGAAAAATAAGGGTGTCACTTCAAATGTGCCTTAGTTCAAGATATATAGAATATTCCTTATTGGCTTCTGCGGAAATATACCGCGGCAAATTGTTAGGCCGAGAGGGAAGACTAGTCAAGAAACTGTAGCAAACTTTGGAATGCAATAAGTGAATGCTTTTTGACCGTGGGTTTACGAGGGATTTGACTTCCGTAAGGATTTGTTTGAAAATGGGTTGTGGTTTTAGTTTTAGTTTAATTTTTAAATTTTAAATTTTTTTATTTGAATATTATTTTGTTGTAAGGGTTTGTTTGATTGTTTAAGATTTGAAATGATTATATTTTAATTAAATTAAATAACATTAATTTATAGTTATTATGATATTCAAAAAATCAAAATAATAAAAAATAATTTTAAAAATCAGAAAAATATATAATTAAAAAAAAGTACAATATATTTGATAAATATAAAAATTATAAAAATAGATAAATTGAAACTAATAAAAAATATTCATAAAAATTAAAAGACAGATAAAAATCGTGCAAAATTTATAAAACAAATAAAATTTTACAAAAATAATAAAAACAATAAATGAAACACTATTGTAACTATTTTAATAATTTTTGTTTTTATTTAAAACGGGACTTATTGTGCTGTCTGTGGTTCGCTGGGGCGGAAAAAGGTCATGGTCATGTCTTGACCGCATGTTGCTCATAAAAAGTATTGACCAGGGAAGGTTTTTGTAGCGTTAGTAATATTTCCACCCCATTGAATGCCCAACTATGTCCATCCTATAGGGGGTTAATTAGTGAAAATGCAGTGCATTTAACATGGCAATAATTGTTCCAGTGTCTTGGTATCATCAAAAGGATGAAGATTTTTTGGCAGCTCAAAACCTCAGGGTTGTAAACGGAATGTTAGATATAATTTTTGATCTCCTTAAGAATGGAATACAAGTGCTGTTGATGTGATCTATAAGGTATTTCTGATCGTTAAGAATTAATGACGGAGATGTCAATTGAGCGGATTATGAGATAATGTTGATTGAAATATGGCGTAATCAGTGTGAATTGTATGACAAGTTCTAATTGTTCATCATTTACCAATTTTTTTGACATATAGCACTGGTTACCATTTGAAGCTTTATTTAAACAAACCATTAGTAGCCTTTATTATAGTATTGGTTGGGCGCGCCATTTAATTTGTTTTATGGTTTGTAGAGTATCTAGACTCTAGTTTTTATGGTTTTGTAACTATTTTAATAATTTTTTTTATATTTTCTCTATTGTTTTATTTATTATTTTTTGTAATAATTTTGATAATGATTATATTTGCTAATCATTGTTAAGTTTTTATTTTTGAAATTTTTTAATTATTTTTTTTTTTGTAAAATTTTATTTTATTTTTTATAAATTTTGCACGATTTTTATCTTTGTCTTTTAATTTTTATGAATATTTTTTATTAGTTTCATATTTTATCTATTTTTATATTTATGAAACTATTTTCTACTTATTTTTTGAATTATATATTTTTCTGATTTTTTAAAATCATTTTTTATTTTTTGAATATCATAATAACTATAAATTAATATTATTTAATTTAATTAAAATATAAATCATTTCAAATCACAAACAACCAAACAAACCCTTACAATAAAACAATATTTAAATCAAAAAATTTGAAATTTAAAAGTTAAACCAAAACTACAACCTATTTCCAAACAAGTACTAATATCTTTTGTTGCCTTATCTGCTTTTTTTTTTTTAACCCTGGTTGTTATTTATGATAAGGTTCGTCATTTACCTAAAAAGAAAAAAGAAAAACTCGAACAACTTTTAGAATCCAGCTTTTATTGCCTGAGTTCCACAAAAGACAAACAGAAACAACTGTTTGAATTGCGTAGAAAAAAAAAAAACCAACTGTTTGAATTCAAAAAATCGCTGATATCTAGCTTCCATCCAGTTCTACACAACCCAAAACTCCATCACTTCAACTGCATCCATAAGACTCGTCCTCGTCCTTTCTTTTAGTCTAAAATATCTCGTGTTAGGCTTGAAGTCTTCAAGCTCAAATATAAATATTGTGTGCCTTTGTTGTCAATGTCAATTCTCATTTCGTGCCTTTCTTAATAGAAGACCGTGCTTGCGGTTGGTGGCATTTATTTGCTGGGTAAGCATTCGAGCTGGTTTGCTTCATTTCAATGGTGTCTCTCGTTGTATTAATTCTAACACAGAAAGAAACAATATTCACACAAATTTTGCATTCCTTTACAATCTCATAATAAATTCATACCCCCTTTCCCATTGACAGTTGGGTGACCTTTTGATTAAGGTCCTAGATTACAAATTTTCAGATGTATATGAAATATTCTTTTTAATGTTAGTGACAAAATCAAATTGTGTTTGAAACAGGTTGTCATTTTTTCGAAGATGAAGTCCGTTGATGGAGCTGATCATGGAACTGACCCTGTCACAATTCGTGTTACCCAAAAGCTTGCTGACTTGATTCCTCTTGTTCCTGACTATCCGTCTATATTTAAGGTGCATCACCAGTTACGGGAAGTTAATGAGATGGCTTATGAACCCGTACTTCTTGCCATTGGTCCTTACCACCGCCACAAAGAACGCCTAGCTCCTATGGAACAACAAAAATTGCATTATTTACAATCAATGCTCGGAAGGAACAAAAGCAATGTGGAAACATACATCATGGCCATGAGAAAATTGGAGAAAACGGCTCGCAAATACTATGCCGAATCCGTTACACTAACTGCTGATGAGTTTGTAGAAATGATGCTACTTGATGGGTGTTTCATCATTGAGCTTTTTCGCAAGTATGCAATGCCTTATGTGAGGTACCAAGGTGATCCCATCTTCCAAATTAGTTGGATGCTCGGTGTCTTACGACATGATCTACTGCTATTTGAAAATCAGTTACCATTTTTTGTTCTTGCCATATTGTTCAAGATGTCGGAGGTTTGGGCCCCGCTATATGGCATTGATAAACTTGCCCTATACTTTTTCAATGCCACAATACCATATTCACTCTATCTCCTGCAGAAGCCAAGGACAATCAGTTACTTTCAGCATCTACTTTCACTGGTGCATTCAAATGTCTGTCCTTCTCCTTCCTCGGTGGAAACGGAAAAGGATCTCATTAAGGAAGAAGAAGAGTACACAGACTTCATATCAATGTCTTCCGCGACAAAACTTCAAAAGGATGGAGTCAGATTCAGGAAGTTGGCGAGAACTATGAACCTTTTTGACACAAAGAAACTGGAGGGAGGCTGGGATGTCTATTGTAAGGGTGGGCCTGGTATGAGATTCGAGAAACTGGAGGGAGATAGCTTGTTTGACATGAAGTTCAACAATGGGTTGCTGGAAATTTCACAGCTGGAAATAGACGATGATACTGAAAGTTTTCTCCGTAATTTAATTGCATATGAGCAATACAGTGGACGACGGGATCGCATGTACGTCACAGATTATGTGACCTTCATGAATTCTCTCATTAACTCTCCCAAGGATGTTGAACTCCTCCGCCAACGAGAAATAATTGTCAATCGTGTAGGCGGTGATGATGACGGCATTTCTACCTTGTTTAACAAGCTTTGCGAATGTGTTGTCGCACCCAGAATCGTCTATAAGGAAATTTGCAGAGATGTGGGCGAACATTGTCGCGAACATCGGAATTTATGCACGGTGAAATTGCTGCACTATTTTTTCCGAAGTCCTCTGGCTTATTTCCGCAGTCGCCTGCCGTATCTTTTATTTCTTGCAGCTGTCTCATTACTTCTGCTTTTTTTAACGCGGACCATATTGATCATCAGTACATGAGCTCATTACACTCTTTTATAGTTTATTCCCAGCAAGTGACTAGTACATTGAATTCTTACTGCTGAGCTTCAATCGACTTTTGCTGAATTCTAATTATTAGAGGTTGGTTTTGCCGTTGTTTTAATTTAAACATCAACGGAAAGCATGTTGGCTTACTTTACCACTTTTTGGATGAAACTCTCTGCCTGCCTCTCCCTCTGTCCTCTCTCTTTCTCACACACACACACACACACACACACACACTTTCATTTCTTGCTGCTGTTGAAGGTAGACGACGAGACAGATGATAAGCAATACAATCCAAGCCAGCAGAAACTAATTATTAATTACTCCATATACACGTAGAAACTAGAGTTTGTTAGGATTAAGTAATCATCTAGTTCTTGAGTTTTAACTCCTTTTCACACCTCTCAATTTCAATCATTAGGTGACTTGATTTATACTGTTTTGTGTTTTTAAAATTAATTTAAATAATTTTGCTTGTTTTATTTTTTATTCAGCCGATTTGATTTAAATTATTACGTGACTTTGTTTATACTGGTGTATTCCATGTGCTTCAAAAAATCATCAAACAAGAAGTGGGAACCGTGCTGAGGACACATGGACAATAGATAAAAGGTACGAACTTCAAGGACTTATTTGATGTTTTTTTGAGGTACAAGGAGTCATTTGTCAAACGCATACCACATGGACCAAATTTTTCCTTTTTTATAATTGTTTAGTATTATTTTATTTTATTTATGACTTTTGTTTTATGTTAAGTTACATTTTTTTTACTGTTTAATATTTTTTTAGATTTAAGTTATTGTTCTTGTTTGTTTTAGGTTGCAAGGTTTTTAATTAAGTTTAATATTTTTTATTTAATTTATTGACTTCTGTTTTTGTTTGGTTGCAATTTTTTAACGGTTTTATTTAAATTTTTTATTTATATTAAAATATAAACTTATGGATAGTTTTGGATATATGTGTCCAGTTTAATGGTTAAAATGTAAAATACAAAATAACTAACAGTCAGACGTCCATCCTGGCAAACGGCTCACGTGTCATGGAGGCATTTGGTACGCTGCTGCAGCGTTGAACAGTGACTAACCCAATTAGAGCCTACCCGTGAGTCAGTGTTTACTTGACTCTGGTCTTGGTCAACTAGTCTACATCTCTATGTACTCCGCCCGTTTCTTTTACCTTCTACAGCAAAACCAAGGAGCAGTCTGCAGGGGCGATCTGGAGCGAAACTTCGAGCAAGTTTGACAACCGAGCTGAAGAAAAACATAAGAAGAAGAGGTGCCTTTTCTTCTTTTTTTTCCTTCTTTTGGATGTTTATGTAAGAAGTTGGAACTTTCTGGATAAAGTATTTTTAAAAAAAATTAAAAAAAAAAAAAAAAGACAGAATCTTTGATCTAATTATATGGGTTTCCTTTTAGCTAGTGTCCCATATTTACCAATTCCAGAAGCTCTTTAATATTTTCTTATCAATTCATTGTATTACTCTCAGTCAGAAGACGGTAAATTATATTTTGCATATATTATATATATATATCTCTGCGTGTGGGTATTTTTTGTTTTGAATTTCTTCCATATTAGTGACAGAATTGTCTGCAATATTTTTGGGGCAGAGGCGTACTATTTCTTTAGGATTTATGTGTACTAACGAACTTTATGGAAGAAGTATTTGTAATTAAAAAATAATAGAGAATCTTAGATCTAATTAAGTTGGTTTAACTTTAATGGTGTCGATAAATACACATTCTAGGTAATATTTTTAATCAATTCATTTTATAATCTAAGTAGGGTGGTGAAATCTAAATAATCAATTAAAAATAAGAACTAGTTTTCTTCAAAAAACATTAAAAAAAAATCTCAATCTCAAGGACAAGATTGGGATTCACATGAGTAGGAACATTCTATTTTTGTTTAAGCTATCCTCGCGCTGAAATAATTTGAACTCTTTATTTCATGTTACATGCTCCGCAAAAATATTCTATGCCACTTTTCACCTGCCATCCAGTCTTAGCATTTTGTTTATTTTAATTTTCCACTTTCACCCATCTTAAACTGTTGAAACCCTTGCTACTAATAAAAATATGAGTGATAAAATGGACAAAATTTAGGCCACATATATATAATATCATCTTCACCGTCCGATTTTAACAAAAGGAGCATGTATAGAGTGCAAATAATACAAGTTAATAGTCTAGCTAGTGGCCATTTAAAAACGTGATACCAAATTGAGAGAATCGTGTATGCTTCTTCTAACAAACAACTAACCTTACAATGGATGATTATATCTTTAGATGCATATACATGTGATTCTTCTTTTTAAAATTAGTTACTGTTAGTATTAATGACAAAATTAACTGCCAGCATTAATGTATTTCAAGCAGAGACACTATTTCTTTAGAATATGACTTCGTCTGGGGTTAGAGTTGGTCATCTCTCCTCTCGTGTTCACCAAAAGCTTATGGGCTTGACTCCAATCGCTCCAGAGGTTTGCATATTCAAAGTGCATCACCAGTTACGTGAGGTAAATGAGAAGGCTTATCGAACCTAGCTTGCTTGCTATGGTCCTTACCACCATGGCAAGAAGGACTAGCTCTTATGGAAGATCACAAATTGCACTATCTAAAATCAATGCTTAAAAGGATAAATGAAAGCAGTGTGGAAAAATATATCATGGCCTTGAGAGAATTGGAAGAAAGAGCTCGTAGATGCTACCAAGAAGTTGTTAGCCTAACTCCAGATGGGTTTGTAGAAATGATGCTACTGGATGGTTGTTTCATCGTGGAGCTGTTTCGCATGTATAATAAAAAATCTAGAAAATGACCCAATCTTCCAAATGAGTTGGATGCTCCTGGCTTAAAGCATGATCTACTGTTGCTTGAAAATCAGCTTCCTTCTTTGTGCTTACCAAGTTGTTCGAGATGACCAAGACTCCTACCGAGGAACGGGAAGTTACTTCTACTCAGGAACGTGAAATTATTTTTTCTACTGAGGGATGGGAGAATATTTCTACTGAATGACGTTGAGTCAAGGGATTAGCCAAATCCAAAGATTGACCGTCTACGAGGACAATATTCACTTTGTGGCTGTGTCAATGTTGAGCCAAATCCCAAGATTCACCATCTACTTTCTCTGATACATACAGCTGTTCGTCCATCCTTTGTCAAAAGGATTTGACAGCTAGAGCCTTACAGAGCCCAAAATAAGCAATTCAGTGCCTTGTGCCACAAAGCTTATCCTAGGTGGAATCAAATTCAAGAAATCAGAGAGGGGTAATTTATTTGACATAAGTTCAATAATGGGGTAATGAAATTCCACCGTTGAAAATAGACGACGATACAGAATCTTTTCTACGCAATTTGATTGCATATGAGCAATACAAGCCCGTTATGTCTCCCTTTGTCAGTGATTATCTGGACTTCATGGATTGTCTCATTAATTCTCCAAGGGATGCACAACTTTTACGTGGGCTCGGAATTATTGTTAACTATTTGGGTGATGATGACGTTATTTCCAACATGTTTAACAAGATCGGCACCAACGTCATGCTACATCAAATCTACTACGTGGAAGTATGTGGAAAAGTGAACAAGCATTGTAGCAAACGTCGATACAAGTGGCTGGCAAAACTAAGGCACGATTATTTCAACAGTCCTTGGGCGTTGCTTTCATTTCTTGCAGCTGTCTTTTTGCTTCTACTTTCTTTGGCGCAAACCATATTTTCCATTCCTTAATCTTTCACTTTGTACTAAGTCATATAAGTATGTTATATGTTATCTTGTCTGTCTTTAAGTGGATCTATTATATGTGACAGTTTTTAGCTTTTTCCGAATGATATTACCCTCTGTCCTTACCTTATTTATCGAATCTTGAATTAGAATATGTTCATAAATACATACTGGCAAGTTAGATTGTATGTTATATTTAGTTTAATAGTTGTTAAGGTCCTTGTGTTATCAACTTTTGGCAAATTAGTCCTTATGAGGTGGCGTAGTTTTTGTTTTACTTTTATATTTTTAATTCGAACAGGAGAGCTTTTTAACTAATGTGGCGGCTAATTGGATGGGTCCAAGTGAGGTGGCATCTTTTGTGTATGTCCACTAACGTGGTGAATGGCTCTTCCCACAGTGGGTTGATGACAAATGGATTAATATGTTTTAAAAATGGACAACATGGACTTTTACATTCAAAGTGGTATCACATGGACTGATTTGTTAAAAGTTGATACCTATCATAATAGTAATTAAGCCTAATATTTAATTAAAATGGGATCAAGTGCGGATTTATGTCTCGACCTTAGAACATTAACTTTGATATGTCCATATTAAATCATCATTCTTCCCACAAGCTTAAGGTATAAAAAATAATAATTAAATTAATTACTTTATGTTGCTAACATAGATAATATAATTGGTGGTTGAAATTATTATTATATTGACCATGTTACGATTCTTTCCCAATTTAGTTAGTCCAACACGGAGAGACCTAAATAAATCCAAAGAGTTATTTCTTTAAAATTTGTGCTAAGTAATTCTTTTTCTTTCCAAAGTGATATTTGGCATATAAAAAATTCTCATATTTTTTGTCCATCTTTGGCAACACAAATATTTTGTACTTTTTAGACATATTTTTAAATTTTAAAAGTGTTGATTGACAAACAACAAAATTTCAAAGTTTTAGTCAATGAATTTTTTACATTCCAGACATTAAATCATGTCTATAACACTTTTTAACCAACTGCAACACCTTTTTATAAATTAAAAAAAATTATCAAAACATCTACTTTTATATTTTTTCACAAACTTTAATAAAAAAATAATATCTAACAAAACATCTTTCAAATTTTTTAATAACTTTTTCACAGATTCCCATAACAATCAATAACATCTAATGAGACCTAAGCAAAAGAGTAAAATTCATTGATCAATTCCTTGAGCAGCCAAGTCAATAATAAGCAACAAATATGGGTAGCAAAAGAAGAAGGAAGAAACAAGACTGGCAGGTTGGTAAGATGTTGGGCGGAAGCACCTTGGTGTAATATTTGGTTAAACTTCGTTAATACAAACGAGAGAATAGTGTGTATTTAATTAGAATGAAATGGATCAGCTTTGAGGCATATTTTGAAGCGAGTAAAATGTATTTTAGCCATGAAAGTTTATTAATTCCCCTCAACCTTCAGAATTTAGTGTTTGCGTGTCAAAAATGTAATCATCCAAACAATTGACTTAATAACGTAACGATAAAATAATCTCTTTTCTATCAAATTATTTCTTTCTATCACAATAAACATAAAAATTCATTCAAATTATTTCAGTTCACTTTTTTACCAATTTCTATGAACTAAAATTTGAAACTCCAAAAAATTTTAATATGAGTATATGACACTGGAGAGAAACCACCATCTCTGCTCTCTAGGCAAGTGGATTAATAAAAAATAAAGGATTAATAATACTCTGCATCTACGTGGTTTGGCGGTTTTAACACTTTGCACCTCGTTATTTTAATTTTGAGACATTTTTACCCTCGTGATTTGGGGTCTTGACACTTTGCACCCCTGTCAATTTATCTATTATTTAGAACGGAAAAGTCAATCACGTGTAGAACACGTGACTAATTTTTTGGGTGCAAAGTGTCTAAAAAATAAAAAATAAAAATGAGTGCAAAATGTTAGACCTCCCAAACCACATGGGTATAAAAGTGTAATTAAGTTTTTTTAATATTGAGGGCAAAATGAGCAAGTGAAATACGTGTAGAACACGTGACTGATTTTTCCGTTCGAAATAATGAATAATAGATAGTGGTAGTGGTGCAAGTGGGTGAAATGTCTTGAAATTGAAAAAATGAGATACAAAATATTATGATGTTCAAATCACGTAAGTGGCAAATGTAACTAACTCAAAAATAAAAATTAATAATTTGGACGCAAGGAAAAAAAATTGTCAGAGAGAACGTGGGAACAGAAGTCGGGCTTTTGTGACGATTGGGCCCAATCTGTATGTAGCACAGTGACTCGCTCAAGATCTCGTCGATGTGATCCTCTCGTCTAAAAGCTGCTGGGAGATAATTTTGTGTTCTGACTTCTTTTTTTAAAATTCTACGATCACATTCCCCTTCATCTTTCTGTAATATTTGGACGTTTGGTGGTTTTGATCCACCCTAACTGTTCCCCTTCATTTTTATTTTTTTTTTTCAGCGGTCATTTTCTCTTTAAATTCACTTTAGGTACAGCACCTTTTGGGCCTAGCTCAGCCTGGCCCAAAGAGGCCCAAGCGTTGACATCCACTAACGTGGAACGTGCTTGACACAAGCCGATGGGCCTAGCTCAGCCCTGCCTTTGAATAAAGACATAATAAATTAGTACAGAGCGTGCTCCTATTACACAGACAATGGCCTCCCTTTTACGTAAAACCCTTTTCCCTTCGGCTTAAACGCATTTCATGTACAAGCTAAGTGGACCGTCACGTCCGTATGCTTTGGAAAAAGCTTGGAAAGGGAATTCGGAGAATCGAAAAAAGAGAGAAAGAGATGAAAGGAATTAAGCCTAATATTTAATCGAAATGGGATCAAGTGCGAGTTTATGTCTCAACCTTAGAACATTAACTTTGATACGTCCACGTTAAATCATCATTCTTCTCAAAAGCTTAAGGTATAAAGAAGATAGTAATTAAATTAATTATTTTATGTTGCTAACATAGATAATATAATTGGTAGTTGAAATTATTATTATTTTCACCATGTTACGATTCTTTCCCAATTTAGTTAGTCCAACAGAGAGAGCCCTAAATAAATCCAAAGAGTTAATTCTTTAATATTTGTGCTAAGTAATTCTTTTTCTTTCCAAAGTGATATTTGGCATATCAAAAATTCTCATATATTTTTGTCCATGTTTGGCAACACAAATATTTTTTACATTTTCGAAAGATTTTTAAATTTTAAAAGTTTTGATTGACAAACAACAAAATTTCAAAGTTTTAGTCAATAAAATTTTTTCCTTCCGACATTAGGGGATGTTCGTTTTATAAAAAAAATTGTAAGATTTTTAGGATTTTTGATAGAATTGTGAATATTTATGTAGATTAGAATTTTATAGGTTTTTGTGTAAAAGTTTGGTGAAAATTTTAAAAATATTTAATTTTTGTTGGAGTTTGTAAAAAGTGTAGAGAGAGATGATTTGATGTAATTGTTTAATAAAAAAATATTGGAGTTAAGTAAAAAAATATGGATAGAGAAGATTTGTTATAATTTTTTTAAAAAAAGTCCTGGAGTTTACGTGGAACAGAGATTGTGTAAAAGATATTGGTGTTTGTGTAGATATTTTTAAAATTTTGGATGTTAGTTTTACAAATTTTGTTGAATACATTATATTTTAAAATAGTTTTACAAAGAACGTGCCCTTAAATCATGTCCATACACACTTTTTTATAAATTGCAACATATTTTTATAAAAGGAAAAAAAATTATCAAAGCATCTCTTTTTACACTTTTTCACAAACTCTAATAAAAAATAATATCTAACCAAATATCCGTCAAATTTTCTAACAACTTTCTTACGTGTCCCCGTAAAAGTCAATAAAATCTAATGAGACCTATGCAAAAGAGTAAAATCCATTGATCAATTCCTTGAGCAGCCAAGTTATATAAGCAACAAATATAGGTAGCAAAAAACAGAAGGAAGAAACAAGACTGGCAGGTTGGTAAGATGTTGGGCTGAAGCACCTTGGTGTAATATTTGGTTAAACTTCGTTCATACTAACGAGAGAATAGTGTGTATTTAATTAGAATGAAATGGATCAGCTTTGAGGCATATTTTGAAGCGAGTAAAATGTATTTTAGCCATGAAAGTTTCTTAATTCCCCTCAACCTTCAGAATTTAGTGTTTGCGTGTCAAAAATGTATTCATCCAAACAATTGACTTAATAACGTAACGATAAAATATCTCTTTTCCTGTCAAATTATTTCTTTCTATCATAATAAACATAAAAAAATTCACTCAAATTATTTCAGTTCACTTTTTTACCAATTTCTATGAACTAAAATTTGAGACTCTCAAAACTTTTGGTATGAGTATATGACAGTGAAGAGAAAACACCATCTCTTCTTTGTGGGCAAGTGGATTAATAAAAAATAAATAGTAAATTATACTTTGCACCCACGTAGTTTGAGGTCTTAACACTGCACCCATTTTTTTAATTTTGAGACATTTCACCCTCATGGTTTGAGGGTTTTACACTCTGCACCCCTTCAATTTATCCGTTATTTTGAATTGAAAAGTCAATCACGTACAGAACGCGTAACTGATTTTTTGGGTGTAAAGTGTCAAAATAAAAAACATGATGCAAAGTGTCTGACCCTTAAATCACATGGGTGTAAAGTGTAATTAATTAAACCTTTTTGAATATTTGAGGAAAAATGAGTTACGTACAGAACACGTGATTGACTTTTCCGTTCGAAATAACGAATGATAGACCGGCGGGATACAAATTAAAGGAATTTCAAATCACGTGGGTGAAATGTTAAAATTAAAAAAAAAATAAATATAAAGTGTTAGGATTCTCAAACTACATTAGGTGCAAAGTGTAATTAATTTAAAAATAAAAATTAATAATTTGGACCTCAAGAAAAAAAAAAAATTGTCTTTCAAAAATGTGGGAACAAAAGTCGGACTTTTGCGACGATTGGGCCGAATCTGTATATAGCACAATGAGTTGCTCAAGATCTTGTCGATGTGATCCTCTGTCTGAAAACTGCTGGGATAAAATTTTTGTTCTTTCTGACTTCTTACTGTTCCCCTTCATTTGTATTTTTTTTTTCAGCGGTCATTTTCTCTTAAATTCACTTTAGGTACATGACCTTTTGGTCAGCCGGGCCCAAAGAGGCACACGCGTTGAAATCCACTAACGTGTAACTTGGAACGTGCTTGACACAAGTCGATGGGCCTAGCTCAGCCCAGCCTTTGAATAAAGACACAATGATTAGGACAAAGCGTGCTCCTACGACAGAGTCAGTGGCCTTCCTTACGTAAACCCTTTTTCCCATTGGCTTAAATGCATTTCATGTACAGCTGGACAGTCCCGTCCGGCCGTTTGGAAAAAGCCTGGAAAGGGAATTCGGAATCGAAAAGAGAGAGAGAAAGAGATGAAAGAACCTCATTTATCCAGTGTCTACCGAAAGCGTAGTGCTATTATGACAATACGACTAAAGTCATTCCCCTCTCTCTCTCTCTCTCTCTCTCTCGCTCTCTGGTGCTCCGAGAAACTTTGCCCAAGCATAAGATGCCCACACGGAAAAAATGTGAGGAAAAAATTATTGACCCAGTGAAAACAAAAGAAATTAATGTATTAACTACTGATTTTTGTGTGGGGCGGCAGATTTCTATTCAGACTCAATTTTTCATTTTGCTTCGCAAATATTTTCTGACGTATTTATAATAGAATTCGTATAATAATTTAGCGAACTATGATGACGTAACATACAATATGCGAATCCAATAGAATTTATATAACAATATATATAGTAATGGAAAATATCTGTAATCCTAGTACCTACTCTTACATAAAAATCATGGTTGTTTAGGAAATAGGTATTATATCATATTAGAATAAATCCCTGTACGTTCTTCAAAATTTTGTAGCAGTCTAGTATTTAATATAGGGTACTATTCGTTTTCAATTTTTTTTTTCCTTCTCTTTGATTTATTTTCTATATATTTAGAATGAAGCTTCTGATCAAAATATTAATGGCTATTAGGCACATAAAGTCAACTGACCTACAGACTTTTGGAGCATATACCATGCACAAAAGATGTTGATCAGAATCATATGAAATGTCTTTGATGAAAGTTTTGATTCCAAATTGTATAGATGAAATTATAAGTTAAGAGTCACTTCAAAAGATAATATTATTTACTTTCAATTTATATGGGTCCGCTAAACAAATAATAATAAATAAATAAAACTGTGGAGCTGGGATATTGGATTCACTAACAAGAATAGCAATATTTAGATCCAATTCACATCACTCTAAAGCTAAAGCATATTATGTGAACCCCATATGGTGTGGGATCAAATGGCAGACAAATTAATGTCTAGCTAGTCACGTATATGGATTCTCTTCTTTCTCCCATTTAAGTACTTCAAGCCTACAACAAGTTGGCTTTCAAACTCGTAGTTTATATTTGCTCTTTTCAGAACTTTCTTACTTAGGGCAAAGCTAAGAATTTAATCGGGAATATGAAGATAAGTAAATGGAACTTTTTTTTTTTGTCGATTTATTATGTTGTGAAACTTTATTGTTAGTGACTTAGTGGTACCAAGGACTCAAGGACCAGGAAAAGAAAAAGGAACATGAACCAAGCATAAACAAAAGCATGAGAATTACCAAATGCCCGTGACGATCGAGGTCTATAAATTCCACTTGGAGAGTGAGCGACAGAGAGCAAAGAGAGAATGGTTGGACCCGCGAGACCTCAGTTCGTGTTGTTTGGTTCTTCCATAGTTCAGTTTAGTTTTGCACACGAAGGATGGGGTGCTATTCTTGCTGACTTCTACGCTCCGTAGTGTCTTGTATTGTTTTAGATTGCATTCGGGTGCTGTAACATCTGCCTAAAACTCTTTGTTATCAAGTCTACGTGGGCATTCCGGATTTCATCTTAGAGGGGTGGCATTTTTACTGGCATGCAGCTTTCCTTTCAACTGCGCTTAATTATTTTTTTAGTTTAATCATCTTGGCGATTAGTGGAGCCAAATTCGTATTCTCTTTGTGGGTAAGAGCAAATGGTATTAGAGTATTATATATATATATGCATGCCCTTTTTCGGGCTAAACCCCTTTTCACTTCCTTCTTCGTCTTTTGCTTTTTCACAGCCTACCACGGCAAGATCTTTGTTTCTCCTACATTTTCATGTCTAATATTGATTAGGGAGTAAACTAATTCAGATTTGTCACTCTTAAAGGCAAACATATTGTTGCGAGGATACTCTGGTTGGAATTCAAGACGTGCTCTACAGGTTATAGATCAAGTTTTTCCGAAGGTACTTGTTTAACTGGCCATAGCTCATATGCTGTAAAACCTGACTCGTCAAAGGGCTGAAGTTTGTCCTTCGACTGAATTGGGATTCTAAGAGCAAATCGAATGAAGTTTAGTTTTTTTGGGATTCTAATAGCTATATATTGCTGTGTTTTGTTATTATATTAGGGTGCCGAGGTACAACCTTCATTGGTTATTGTCTATTTTGGTGGAAATGATTCGATTCGACCCCATCCATCTGGCCTAGGCCCTCATGTCCCACTCCCAGAGTACATTGAGAATATGAGGAAGATTGCTCTGCATCTAAAGGTAGATATCCTTCAGGCTTCAGGGCTGGTGAAATATTTTTTGCCACTTTGAGTAGTAGGAATACTTTATCTATTTTCCTATGCCTTCGAACAAACATGATTTCCCTTCCCTGATTCTGTATGCGAAATCGTTCCGGTTGGCAGAGTCTGTCGGAGAACATGCGCATTCTCTTTCTTAGTACTCCTCCTGTCAATGAGGAACAGATTCGTGAAAAATTAAGGTGCTTATAGATACTGAAGACTTTTTCGTTGTCTCTTTCCTTCCATGTAGAAGTTGCTTGGTTCTAATAGCTCATATTTTTCTTGAAACCAGGGATAAATTGGGAGATATGGGTCGGACAAATGAATCCTGCCGCATATATTCAGAAGCCTGTTTAGAGCTATGCAAGGAGATTGACGTGAAGGCCATTGATGTATGGAATGCCATTCAGAAAAAGGATGATTGGTTGACTGCTTGCTTTACGTGAGTTTGCTTTCGCGTGGGGTACTCTGTTCCCCAACATAATTTTCGAAATTTTGTAAACTCTTTTTCTTCAAACTAATACGCCATGTATTTTAAACTTTGCTGCATACTCACTCCATGATCCTTCTCCAGCGATGGAGTGCATTTATCATCTGAGGGGAGCAAGATAGTAGTAAAGGAAATCATGAAAGCCCTGAGGGATGCAGACTGGGAGCCAAGTCTACACTGGAAGTCATTGCCTGCTGAATTTGGAGAGGATTCACCCTACGATCCAGTGAGTCCTGACGGCAAAACGACTTTGAACTGCTCTGAGAGCAGCGTGCACAGAAATATGCCATTGGAATAGAGAAGCAAGGAGCGAATGAACCATTTTCAGAGCGTATAGATAGTAAGTTATAGTATTGTGCAGAAACCCCTGCTAATTACCGTGACTGGCTGGACATTATCGATGGTGGAGACATTTCACCACAAACTATCTTTTTTGTTTGTTTGTCATAAGTTGATGTTGGCTTGCACCTTTTGAGTGTCTCCTTTCTCTATATTTGTTAATGCAATCGTATCTTTGACTATTCGGCAAAAGCATTTACCATCAGAGTTGACTTCGTAGTAGAACTCACGTACGGAAAGTCACAGAGCTCAGAAATTCCATGGTCCGAACTAGGAATACCCAACGACTTCTTTACCACACGTTTTACGCAGTTCAAATAACCCCATAACTTGACTCTCCACAAACCTGCCTTGGAACCCTCTAAAGGGTCCCCCAGTGATAAGGATAATACTATGGTCTATGGTCGAGGGTGATAAGGATCCCCCTACTATTCCTCCACATAAAAAAAAATCCTCTGATCTCCCCTACCCTTAAAAATGCGAGTCTAGAAAGAGGTTTTAGTTGCACATTACCTGAAACTGAACTTCCACTTTCAAACTCGCAACAGATCATTAATTGAAGAGAACCCAAACTCTTTAAGCCTCAACATGGAATGCTGAGCTCTATCCTTTAGGGAAAAGGAGACAGGTCCTGGAATTCCCCAAAATGAAAGATACAAATAAAACCGGGCCTGGGAAGCTGGAAACCACAAGGACATCTTCCTTTCTTTTCTACTTTTTTTAATTGTCAAAGAAGCGTTTCTTCTAACAAGTTTTCAACTCCTCTCTAAATAAAATGTAAAATATACTCGGCGCAATCAGATAATGACCAAAGAAAGGAAAAGGAACAAACGTAAAATGGATGCTCATACAACTTGTGCTCAATGACGCTATATTACAAGGGTGTAGTTCCCAAAACTCTGCTCCTGCATGTGAGAGGATATCTCACTTGCATGCCTAAACCAATTTATAAGACAAGTCAAACACTGGAATGATACATACAAAAGGCGAAAACACGAACGCAAAGCGCCATTCACCAAAGCACTCGCAGAAATGAATCAACTCAGGACATCTGCCAACTTCTCTGAGAACAATCCGTTGCAAAAATGCTGAGAAATGCCAGCATCAACTTAACAGTTGGAAATCCATCCCTGAAGGCCATAAGACAGATTTGAAACATGACCTTTACAAAAAACAGAACTAGGCAAAGCATACATCAGCGTTGCCACACCCAAACGAGAAAAGAAATGAAATTCTCAGGACCTGCTTCTCACAATATTCAAACTTATACTAGAAAGTTGAACCTGCCAAAGAAAATCATCAGACCCTTTAAATAAGATTATTAACTTGAACATTTCCTGACTGTCTCCTACATTAGGAGCTGTAATTATATATCCAAGATGTCAAAGATGCTAACCTGATGGAGCAGCCAGTTCATAAGACACCTGTGAACTACATGAGAGTGTCATTTGGTGACAAACGAATAGATCTACTACTGCAGAAAGTCAGACCAAGCATCAAGCAATCACTGCAAGCAGAAGGTTCAGCCTGCTTACAAAGGCAGCATAATACATTCAAAGGTCAATCCTGCAGAGCCACAAATGCAATTTGAAACCATTGTACCTGCAAAACAAAAATCAATATTCACATAAAACAGAAAATGCATGCCAAATCAGAATTAATCAGTGCATAAAGACCACAGCTTGTACAAGTATTTAATTCCACGAAGAGACTGTAGCGTGTGGCCAAATATTTCCTGTGCTGCAGTTGCTTGAGCATTACTGTACGCCAAATAATGCTTGAGCATAGGCAAATGCAGTACTGAATCACACTGCAATAGGAGAAACCAAAATAAAATTGATTTTCCATTGACATGATGGTAACAACACTGCCTTCAGCCATTTTACGCTGTTGAAGTATTTGCTTAAAGGTTTTCCGAACGTAATATTCATTGAAATTGATATGTAATCATAAGAGCTAAAGGAGCTTTCAGAAAATGCAGATTCAAAGCAGTTATACCAAGAATAGACTTAAAAGCAAGACACTACATAATGGCACGCTACACACCGGAAAGAACTTTTAACAATAAAAGGGATCGCTCGGGCAAAGAAAATCATCAGACCAGCTTTAAATAAGGATTATTAACTTGAACATTTCCTGACTGTCTCCTACGTTAGGAGTACTTACTAGGAGTTGTACATTATATATCCAAGATGAAAGGGGTCAAAGATGCTAACCTGATGGAGCAAAGGAGAATAAGAGCAACGTTGAATAGGAAAGAGTTCATAAGAGTGGCTCCCCACCTGTGAACAGATTATTGGAATACATGAGCAAACACTTAAGTGTCAGCATTTGGTGACAAACGAATAGAATCAAAACCATCTACTACTGTCACAAATCCATTACTTCATCGGGTGAATTGTTATGAAAACTAATCTCAGACCAAGCATCATTGCCCCAGCAATCACTGCAAGCAGAAGGTAAAAGCAAAAGAAAGCAAAAGCGGCAGTACCCAGAAGACCTGAGGAAGTAGCAGAGTACGATTACTAAAATATTGAAAATAATGCAAAACGTTATCTGCAAAGAAAAGAAAATCCAACGTGAACACTTAGGCTATACAAGTGAAGTATTTAAACACAAGTACAAAAAATTCAAATAAAAAATAATCCCATGAAATCTGGTTGGTTCTGGTTTGACAGCCAGAAGATCTTCGTTTGTTACGTAAGTTGGGCAGCTTGCTTGATAACAGAGAATCCCTCATCAGTTGGAGTTTGTTGGGTCATCATGAAAGATCTTCGTACGTTGGGCAGCTTGCTTAATAACAGAGAATCCCTCATTAGTTGGAGTTTGTTGGGTCATCATGCTGATTTTCCTCACTTGAAGGCTCGAGTGGATTATCATTTTGGTTCGAATTTGTTACCGTTAGATCTCCAAGATCACTCAACTTCTCTCCACTGATTGAGGCTAGATTGTGAGAGCCTTCACCCTTTTTTCTCCAAGAATTTCGAGCATCCTTATCTCTCCATAGACTCTCACACATGCCGAGCTGTGATATGTTGCTAATACACTTGACTCACCGTCACTCTCTTTCTGGACAAAATCAGTCCAGTTCTTCCGTCCTTCTTTGAAAGCTGCCTCTCAGCTTCAGAGGTTGCATAAACATAAACGTAACACTTACTCACCGTCACTTGCTTTCTGAACAAAATGAGTCGAGTTTTGTAAGATCCTTCGTAATTCTTTCCTTCCTTCTTTGAAAGCTGCCTCTCTGCTTCAGAAGTTGCATGACCAAATGAACAAATGAACATAAACGAAGCTTCAGAGTTGTATGAACAAATGGACATAAACTTAACAGGTCACGACGTTTATCACTTGACTCATTCCTGATAAAATCAGCCGAGTTCTGCAAGCTCCAGAAAACAACAGTCTTTAGCGACAGTTGGAAAACGCTGCTAAAGGCCAAAAAAAAGCTGCTAAGATTTTAGCAGCGTTTGTGACCGCCTATGTCTGTCAGAAGAGGTTTTAGCAGTGTTTTTTGTGATAGCTAGTGAAAAGGGCGAGATATAGCAACGGTCACAAGTGCTGCTAAAGACTCGAAGCACGTTTTTGTATATATTTTTTTGCAGCGTTCCCCTAAAACGCCGCTAAAGGTAATTAGGGACCACTGCTAAAACGCCCCTAAAGGTAATTAGGGACCACCCCTAAACGCTGCTATAGCTTGATTTTTTCCTGCGTTTAAATATCTATAGCAGCATTTTGTGACCACTGCTAAAAACAAGTGCCAACGTTTTTAAAAGGCAACTAAATCACTTTTAAAAATGCTACAATAGATACATTTGTGTAAAAAACTGCATTTTTTCCTGTAGTACAAACAAAGATAATAAAACAAAATATACATCTATCCTTGATTAATAACCACGTCTTACAATTTTTTCAACAAACACAAGAGTCTTTACAACTAGTTTAAAAAGTTATAAGTTTCTAACATAACAATAACTTCAATCGTTGACAGTACCATCTGCACTTGCACCATCAGCACCAACACCATTTGCACCATCACCATCACCATCACTATCATTATCATCATCGTCGCCTGCAATTACAATGATAATACAAAATCAAAATCCTATATTGGCACATCTAAACTTCCGAAAAGTCCATATAAAAATTCAGTTCTATATAGTTATGCAAATTCCATTTTTGTGTTAGCACATGCACTACAAAAAAAAAAGATCTATAGCGGCGGTCTTTTTAGCGGCAGCCGTTAAAAACGCCGTTAAAGGGTGTTTTTAGCGGTGTTTTACAAACAACGCTGCTAAAGGGGTTTGTAGCAGCGGTCAGCGACCGCCGCTACAGCCCCTTTAGCGGCGGTCAGTGACCGCCGCTATAGACCCCCAGCAGCGGCCTTTTTGCAAAACGCTGCTAAATGCCTAATTTTTAGCAGCGTTTTTGAAAAAACACTGCTATAGGTATAAGTGCAAATTTTATTTATTTATTAATTATAAGTTATTTAATGTTAATAATTATTTTATTCCTTTTAATATATAATTTTGTCATGTATTTGAAAATTTTTATTTTAAGGGACCTACTTAATAAAATATGAAATTGAAAGAGTGTTGTGAAAATTGAAGTTGTTATATGGTCTTAGAGGCTATGATTTAGTCATTAGGTAGGTACATATATATAAAGTACTTAGGTTAATTAGCACATATCAATTATATAATAAAACACATACTTTTAAATTATAAGTATTATATATTATTACTCCCAACCTATTTTAATTAAAATTATTATACTAATAAAAAAGAGTATAAAGAATGTACATTGCTATGTATTTAATACTAAGTATAAAGATTTTTAAATACTATTACAATTTACAACTGATTTTAATTTACTAAAAACACATAACTACAAAATATAACTTATTATTAAAAATTTTAAAAAAAAAATTAAGAAAAAAAAAAAGAAGAAGAAGAAGAAGAAGAAAAGAAGAAGAAGCTTTGAAGCACCTGTTCCCGTTGAACTCTCCCCCCCTCTCTTCTTTTCCTTTCCTTTCCCAAACAGCGCCAAATTTCCCCTTTCCCGTCTGTCTCTCTCTCTCTAAGTCTCCCTTTGAAAAATCTCTCACTCTATCTCTCCCTCCGGCTCTCAGCCTCTCTCTCACTCCTTCTCAGCTCCTCCTCCGGCGACCGGCAGCCCACCGTCGACCGAAACCTAGGGGCTTCCACTGGCAACCGGCCTCTCTCTCTCAGTAGCCACTAACCTCTCTTTCTCTCTCTTGGGCTCTCTCTCCCAGCTACCCAGCGTCGATTGCTCATTGTCGTTTATATGCATGTGCTGGAAGTAGCAATGGTGCTGGAATTCAGTAGCAATGGTGCTGTCCACGAAACCTTCCGGCTTGGCATCAACTTCTTTGACACCTCTCCGTATGTAATGTTGTTCTTGAAAAGGGAAATTTTGTTCGTTTTCTTGATAGTGTAAGGAAAAGTTTGGTATGCTGAGTAAATGTAGAAAAAAGAAAGCAAATTGGCTGATAAAAATGTCAAATTTCGGGCGAAAATAAAAACTTGAATCTAGATGAGTCTAACTTAGCTGAAAGTTGTAGTTCTGATTGCATAGTTGGGTAGGTGAGTTCGTAGGAAAAAGAAAGTGATCGATTTACTAGATGCCTCTCAAAATTTACGGGGAAATGTGATGCTAGAAAAGAATATATCTTCATTGTGAGGAACTCTAGCGGGCAAAGATTTGTTTTGCTGAGGAACTCTAGCGGGCAAAGCATATTAGTTATGTGCTTTACTTCTGATGACTGATTGATTGTAGAGTTTGATGCTGTATTTTCTTTCTCTTTTTTCTTCTATTTTGGCATTCTTAAGTTATTATGGAGGGACTTTGTCCGAGAAGGTACTTGGTAAGGCATTGAAAGCTCTGGGAGCACCAAGACAAGATTATATTGTATCAACAAAGTGTGGGCGTTACATTGAGGGTTTTGACTTCAGTGCTGAGAGAGTGACTAGGAGCATTGATGAGAGCTTGGCAAGGTTGCAGCTAGATTATGTTGATATACTCCAATGCCATGACATTGAATTTGGATCTCTGGATCAGGTGTTTAATTTATTAACCTTTTTTGAATATGGGTCATTCTTGTTATGCATATTTCTAAGAATTTTGATGGTGGTTATAAAAATCATTCTGATAATTACAGTTGGATTAACAGGTTGTGAATGAGACTATTCCTGCCCTTCAGAAATTGAAGGAAGCAGGGAAGATCCGTTTCATTGGAGTTATTGGACTTCCCTTGGAAGTTTTTACGTATGTACTTGATCGGGTGCCACCTGGCACTGTGGACATTATTCTGTCATATTGCCACTACAGTATTAAGGATTCAACTTTGGAGGATTTACTACCTTACTTAAAGAGCAAAGGTGTTGGTATAATTACTGCTTCTCCACTTGCAATGGGTCTTTTAACTAAGAGTGGTCCCCCCAGACTGGCACCCAGCTTCACCTGAACTGAAGGTGTTCTACTCTTTGGATAATGAAAAGTGTACTTTTTTATGCTTCCTTTGGATAAGTCAAGTTTTGATTGCATTTAACCAATAGCACATCTATGTCTGTGTCTATGAGTGCATTTGTATCAATCTATCATGCCAAAAAGAATAAAGGAAAAAATTGTTTAAGTTGACAAACATCATGAAAGGAGAGTAGAAAAATGTCAGCCCATGTATGCTTTATCTTCTTTTAACATCACTAATACATATAGAAAAATGGCTTTATTTTCTATCAATTGGGTCTAAATTTTTTTTTTTAGGCAGTAGTTAAATCCACATTGACTCAATGCTGTCTCAAATGCTTGAAATGCCTAGCATGCTGGATTATTCTTCAAGACATGTTTATGGAACTTCTATTCAGTTTTTTACCCCTTAATTTTTTTTTGATCACCCCTTAATTGATTAAAGTGATGTTTGTTGATACTATAGGAGGGCTAGGATGGCCAAGGAAGTTGCAAAATTTAGTAGTTATGTGAGGCAGTTGGTGATGCAGAAAGCAGAACTTATACATCAGCTGAAGTCTCAGGTAAAAGCATTTGGCTCAGTGTGATCCATCACTTTTCTTGTTCTTTAATCCGGCTTCAAGTAATATATCCTTGAACTTTGAGCGACAGAGCGAAAAAAGAAAATTACTGATGGAATGCGTTTTCAGACGTATACACAAATAGCAATATGTACATACATATATCCATCCACATACGTGTGCATCTTGCTATCAATCCCATTGTTGGCCCTATTATTCTGATAGACTATTTTCTATCATTTATTGTTAAGCATTTTCCATTGTCATATTATGTATTGCTTCCTAGTGAGGTTAACTAATCTCTTCCTCATTTTGGAACATTTAGGGCTGCTTGGGAATTCAAGAGGACGTTGATGTGTCAAAAGAGGAAGATTTTAATTGGTCTTTCCTTATTGTGTTGTATTTGAATATTTTAGTTGGTCCTTGCTTATTGTTATTTTATATTAGAAATTTGTTACTTTTTAGATTACTTGTAGAGATTCTTGTGTTTGTTGTAAAATACTATTAATCAATGATGAAGTATATTTTGTTTTTATTATCCTTGTTCTTTAAGTTTTTACATCCAATGAATTATTATTATTAAAATAAATTTGTATTACCGATTAAAAAAGCATGTATGGGAAAAAATTAGTGGTGTTTTAAAAATGCTGGCACATAAAAAAAAAAAAAACCTGAGCTGACCTATAGCAGCGTTTTTTAAAAACGCTGCTAAAGACCCGGAAAAAATTGTCATAATTGCGTTTGGGTCTATAGCAGCGGTCGAGACCATTGCTAAGAGACCGCCGCTATAGATCTATTGCGACGGATCGCGACCGCTGCTAAAGGTCATTTTTTTTTGTAGTGATGCAGGTACATGGATATGTAAAATAAGCATAGAGATGGAACCAACATTTAAGAATTCTTGTGCAATTTACTGGGAGGCAATAGTATTTCAAGATGTTTCTATTTGACAGGTTTGGATGCAATATTACTTCTTCAATCTGTTAGGAAATTGGAGACAGAAAAACTGGATTTATAAAAGCAGCTGCAACTTACGAGCCATTTATCACGAGCATAGAGGACAGTGTTTAACATATTCTCAAACAACAAGAAGTAACACATCCATTCCAAAATAGTTATATCCACTATAGCGACTGGAAGCTCAATTTCTTCAACTTTTCCCTTCAAAACTGTAATAACAAACCAAAAAATGAGAAAATTAATAAAGCTGCAACTCTCAGGCAAAGTAACAAAAAAGACGAAGTTTGCCAACATGACAACACCAATCACCATTAGAATAGCCATTAGTATCGACAATCTCTTTTGCCATGTCAGCCATGTGGGAGCATTCAACCTGGGAATGGAAAGAGCACAATCATACATATGGATTTCAGCAAATGAATATAGATACAACATTTTTTACAAATTGATTGATCAATATGTAGAAAGAGATTTACACAAAAAGAAAATAGAAAACATACAGCATAAACATGTTCTGCCCCAGCTTTGGCACAAATGAGGGACAAAATTCCCGTCCCAGCTCCGACATTGGGAACTACTTTATTCTTGAATAGAAACTTATTTTGATAAATAACGTTTTGATACGTATTTGTTCTCACAACATCCTTCAACATTTCCTGCAACGTAAGCACGGTCACGTAAAGATCAAGGATATTAGCCATAGGAAGTCACCGCACAAGTTCCAACACAAAAGCCCAATTCGAGTTGCAACATAGTCCTTCAGTGGCAGTAAATAAGGTAGAATATGCTGGAACTAGAAATAAATAAAATGGAGAAACTTAAAAACAAAAAAAAAGCAGAGCAAATGCCACAATATCTTCAATTTGTAGTAAGCATTAGCAAGAATGTTTTTCGGCTTTAAATCTCTATGAAATACAATAGCTGCAAGTAACTAAGGTAAATTAATCAATTATCATCAAAGCCATAGAAGCCACGGGGATTGCTCGAAAAAACTAACCTGTATGTATGTACTTGAGACCTCGAAGAAGCTGGTACAAGAAAAACTGATAATACTCAGGAGTAAGATCGTCATTTGCTTTGATTACTTGGTGAAGATCAAATTCCATTAATTCAAAAACAACATAGATATCTCTAAACTCCCACCTTGAAGGAGAAAGCATAATATGCTTTATTTCTACAATATCTGGATGACGCAACAATTGAATGAGCTTAATTTCTCTCAGAATCCTTGTGGCATCAGAAACATGTTCAAAAACATCATTAATTTTCTTGATCGCAATCCTTTCTCCAGTATGGGCATCAATTACAGAGCCAACAACACCATAACTTCCTTTCATAGTTACTTCTTGAACTTGGTATCGATTTGCCTCTCCGTACTCTGTGAAGAATTCTGTCTCTAGGCCACCCTGTAGAAGGAATACCAGTTGTCATTCTTAAATGCTAGTGATCCAGATACAAGATTACTACAAGCAAATACATATACAATTCTCACGAATAGATAAGAGGTATTAAGACAAACTCAATGCAAAAATAAGACCCATACGAATAAACAAGCACAAGAAGAAAAGTCGTTTCCTTAGGTGATAGTCAATTATGAAATCTCCACAATATGAAGATACATGCCTAAATGCTTCATTAATGGTCCTGATGAATAAAAAAAATTGGTTTCTTGAGTGGATTCAAGCTCTAAACTTTCCTCAAGACACAAGAAAACCCAAATGCCAATGATACTACTCTTTCCCTAAATCATTTAAATGGAGAGCTAGTGTAACGCCTCGGGCCCAAACTCTATACGGATAGATTTCCATATAAAATAAGGCTTCTTCACCATGGCTAATCATTTATCTAGGCCCAATATTTCAAAACTAATTTACAACAAAATATTCATACACCATAAAAAGCCCAAAAATATCAATTTGAGCCCTAAAATTTACATTAGCATATCCGATATTTTCCAACATCGATGAAGATCTCCTAAAAGAATTATAATATAGAATTCCCAAAATTTATCTCCAAAAGTACTCTTGCAAAAGACGCATTCGAAATATAAATATATCTGAAGCTCCTTAAACTCCTCTAATTCTACCAACTCTGAAAAATATGAGAATAAGTGGTGAGCTACGACTAGCTCAGTAAGTAGCAAATCAATGAGGGTTGGGAAAAAGACAATTTCCTCACAATAACCGAAATCCAAAATAAAAGCATCGTGAGCCATACCAAAACCAAAATACAATTTGTAACAAAAATATCTAAGGCCACGCAACATAGGGAAATCACCAATGGTCACAAAGACCTCAATGGTCACACAGACCCCAATGGTCACAAAGACTTCAATGGTCACACAGACCTCCAGGCCACAAAGACCTCCAAATACCACGAGGGGTATCAAATTGGCCACACAGACCATAAGGATAAATTGACCACACAGACCACAGAAATTATCATCAGCGTAAGGATAATTTTCACAGTATGCTCACCAAAACAAGTTATAAATATTTCAATTGAGTTTCACGAAATCTCGACAATCACATTTTACCCAAAATTTGTTAAGTTCCCCAAATAATACATCAAAACCATATAAAAATACGGTGCACGTTTAAAAATCCCATTGAAGAACCACTTACCTCAAACTCTTAACCAATCCTTAAACTTCTCCAATAATAACCGAACAATCTCTCGGAACCTAGTAGCACCACCTCAATCCAAAATTTGGTCTCCAATATACATTCTCTGTGGCCATTTATTATCGATCTCTGTAACTTTTAAAATTTAAACATATCTCGATCCATCACTTTTAAAATTCAAATATAAGATCCTTATCCATATATCTTTGAAATTCAAATACAAGAATAATCTTTATCCATATCTTAACCTTTAAATTCAAACCTAAGGATCAAATCTTTATCCAAACCTTTAAATTCAAATATAGATCACATCTCCATCTCAACACCTTTAAATTGAAAATATGATTCAACCTCTATCCAAAAATCAAAAATAGGATTAAGCCTTATCTCTTCTTTTAAAATTCAAATTACTCACTTAGCACCTTTTTCGGGATGGGGTATTACAGCTAGTCAACCCACACAAACGGCAGTCAACAAAGCAAATTGTTGTAAGGGGCTCAAATTTACATTTTTTTTTCCCATTTTCTCTTCTCAAACAAGGATAGGGGAAAAGAAGAAAGAAAGAAAGTAAAAGAAGCCCGACCTGTAATTCAAAGAAAAATCAAATGAAAGCATTTCATAATGTGCCGATACTTTGGAAACTATTAGATTACTCCAAAAATTAAAGCTAGAAATGGCGATACTAAAATGGGTTCTTATTTGATAGAGAATATAACTCAAATAATAAAATCGTCATCTTCCTATCAGCTTAAACTTTTGGGATGAGTGGTAGATTCACATTATTCCAAGTGAAGGGAAATTGAGATCAATGAAATAATTTTGAACATCACGAGAAAATAATATGTCCAAAAACAAAGAAGTAAATTAGATAAAAGCACCTTGCCAGGAGTGGTGGTTCTGGGTTTGGCAAGCATTGAAGGCATGGCATGAATGACTAACACCATAGCTCAGTGGCAGAACCAGAAACAAATCTGAATGGGGGCCAACTCCTAAGGGAAAATGATTAAAAAAAAAAATTTACTACGTAATGCAAAAAAAGTGTCTTAGAGTTAAAATATTGAAAATTAAGAACTAAAAACATTAAAAAATATATTATATTGAAATACACACACCACGTTAAGAGTATTAGATGACCTCGTTGATTTTTTTTATAAAAAACTTATCCATTATCTAAACAAAACAAAACAAAATTCATCAATATAATTTCACAAGTCACAGCCTAAGGTCCTAATAATAATTTCAAAATCTAATCATATTTCACAATTCGATGTAATGCACATGAATAATTTCAAAACCCAACCATGTAGTATCACAAACACAAAATTCAGTAGAAATACCAACCAAAATTCACAACAAAATAACATTGAATTGAAAAAATTCACAACATCATAACAAAGGACATGGGGGAATGGGCTTAGAGCTGGGCTTTAGGGGGGGGGGCCAACCTAGTCTAAAAAAAGCATATTAGTTTTTTTTTAAAAAAAAAAATTCATACATTTTACATTGGCCAACTAGGCCCAGGGCCCCGGTTGGCCCCCCTTCCATCCGCCACTGCCATAGCCCCACCCGCTCTTGCCAGGAGCAATTTCTCTCACCAAGAGCACGGTGTATGGAATGGATAGGGAGAAATCGAGAGAGGACGATTCTGAAGTTAGCCAATTAGGGTTTGATGGAGACCGAGAGTGAAATTGTGAGGGAGCAGAAGAAGAAGAGAGAGTTGACCAATTAGAGTTTTAGGAAGAGATAGAGATAGAGAGAGAGAGAGAGAGAGAGAACCCACGAGCTCAGAGGCAGAGCGGTGAGCTGAGGGAGAGAGACAATGCCATGAGCGGGTGGGAGCGACAAGAGTGAGAGAAATTAAAAGAGATTTCGAGGGAAAGGGAGAATATTTGATGAAGAGGAAGAGGGAGGATTTCAATCGGAGAATAAAAGAGGAAGAGGGAGGGAGAGATTTCGGTCCAGGGGCGCGCGGGAAATGAAAATGAAACTCACCGTTTTGCAATTCAAATGAAACTCAACTTTTGCTTTGCTTTCTTTTCCTTTATTTTGTAATGTTATTTTATTCTTGAAGTAAAATTGTAAAACCACATGAGCAGCTGACGTGTCAAATTAGTGTCAGATAAGAAAATAATTAAATAAAATTGGTGTCAAAATTCAAAATTTAAAAAGTATGTATACATATGTATTGCTTATGTAACAAGTACATACTTATTGCTTATATAAATATGCATATACTTATAACTATCCATTCTTTTAAAGTCTAGTTTTATTATATAATAAATTGAGTCATAATACATTTGGGTAGACTTATATACTTATACATATCACATTGTAGTAAAAAAAAAAACATTACAGGTACACTTATATAACATTGTTGTACATTATATATATAATGTATTGTGACTACATTATACTATATATACATATATATATATATATATATATATATATATATATCACATAACAATAAGTGAAAAACAAATTATATAGTATATAATTAAAATATTCAATTTTAATATGTAAAATACTATACACATAGATGAGTGAAAAATGTTAAATCTTAAAATGTACACTTATATAACATTGCAGTCACAACACATTATTTGCATATATTATATATTCAACAATTACTATACTATACACATAATATTAAACATGACATACATTCATACTATAAAATATCTCATAATGTATAGTGAAATAATAATATATAACACATTATACAACAACAACATAGTCACCAAGTTATATAACAACTTCAATTTTAATAACATTCTAATTTCATATTTTATTAAGTGGGTCCCCTAGAATAAATTTTTTTCAAATACATTACTATACAATACAATATATTATATAACATATAAATAATTATTAACATTAAATAAATTAAAAATAATAAATAATCATGTAATTGTCTATAGTAGAGTTTGGTAAAAAAAAACCCTGCTATATGTTGAGTTTTAGTAACGCTTTCTCGAAAAAGCTGTTAAAACTCACATACCTGTTGCAGCGTTTTTTTCCAAAGCCTTGCTACAAGCATAAGTTTTAGCGGCGTTTTGCCAAAAATGCCACCAAAAGCTTGGCTTTTAGCCGGCGTTTGTGGAAAAACGCCGCTACAAAGCAAACTTGGGGCAGCATTTTTACAAAACGCTACTAGAAGTCAAACTTTTAAAAAGCGCCGCTAAAAGTTTGACTTGTGCAGTGTTTGTAGAAAAGCGCCGCTGTAATCTAGAGCGACATTTTTTACACAAACACCGCTACATAATTTCTTTTAGCTGCTAAAGGGGGTCTTTAGCTGTGTTTTTAGCGACCGTTGCTAAAGACCTTTTTTTTTTTTTGTAGTGTCCGAATGTAATATTCATTGAAATTGATATGTAATCATAAGAGCTAAAGGAGCTTTCAGAAAATGCAGATTCAAAGCAGTTATACCAAGAATAGACTTAAAAGCAAGATGCTACATAGTGGCACGCTACACACAAGAAAGAACTTAAAACAATAAAAGGGATCGCTCATGCCAAAGAAAAACATCAGACCAACTTTAAATAAGGATTATTAACTTGAACATTTCCTGACTGTCTCCCACATTAGGAGTACCTACTATGAGTTGTACATTATATATCCAAGATGAAAGGGGTCAAAGATGTAAACGTAATGGACCAGAGGCGGAACTACACATGGATGATGGGGGACAGCCGCCCCCCATCGCCTGAAAAATCCTTCATATATATATATATGTGTGTGTGTGTGTGTGTGTTAAGCCCAGGCCCGCCCCCAACTACCCAGGCCCCCAACCACCCAGGCCGACCCAGCCAGCTTTATTTTTTATTTTTTAAATTCGCAAAGGGTGAAAAGTCGTCGTTTCACCCTCTGTTTTTTTTTAAAAAAAAAAAAAAAAAAACCAGACCTTGGTTTTATTCGAACCCCCCTTTCTCCCCGACGCCCACCCTCTCTCACTCAGTCACTTTGCTCGGTGCTCCCCACCTCCCGTTGCCAGCCTGTAGCCTCCGCCTCCCGCTGGCCGACGCCAGCCTTCAGCGCCAGCCTCCCCCTCTCACTCTACCTCTCACTCTCTCTCTCTCTCTGCCTCTCCTCTTCCACTGCTCCAGCCTCCACAGAACGTTGCAGCGCTGCTCCCTCTCTCACTCTACCTCTCCGTCCCAGTCCCTCTCTCCTCCTCCACAGAGACCACAACTCTTTCTCTCTCTCTGGCTCTCTCTTTCCAGCCTCCAAGTGAGGTACTCTCTCAATTTGATTATGTTTCGATTAAACAGATTATGTACTCGGATTATGTTTCGATTATGATGAATTTTAAATTGTTAATTGTGATGAATTTGATTAGGATTATTGTGAATTTATGAATCTTTGATTATTGTGTGTTTGATTAGGATTATTAAATGTTTGTGAATTATGTGATGAATTTATTTTAATTTTTGATTAATGTGATGATATTGTGATTATGAATTTGATTGAGATTATTGTGAATCTTTGATTGATTTGATTGTGCATTATATTGAAATTGCGATTAGTACTAGGTTGTGAAACTGTGATTAGGTTATGAAATTAGATTGATGAATTTTGTTTTGTTTTGTTTTATTTAGATAATGCATAAGTTTTTGATAAATAAGCCAGCCAGCGTAGGGTCATCTAGTACTCCTAACGTGACTGCTATTTCTGAAACGAATACTAGTTCAAAAAGACCTCGAATTTTGTTTAGTCCAGATGATATTGTTGTTGACCCAGGTTACGTAAACCCATTGAAGAATATGATGTTGGGATTAGGGATTAAGTTCGTAGAGAGTATTTGATAAAGGTCCTTGTCAACCATTTGGCCAAAATTGAAGATGTTGGAATATAGTGTATCAAAGGACAAGGCGTATTGCTTGTGGTGTTATTAATTTAGGCGAGCTAGAGGAGGAAAATCCGGGGAGATGTGTTTACATCTACAGATTTAGCAATTGGAAAAAGGCAGTGGCGGTTTTTCGTGCACATGTGGGTGACTGTAATAGTGCTCACAATGATGCTAAAAGACAATGTGAAGCATTCAAAAATCAGAGACAAAGTGTGTCACACATGTTATCCTCACACGGGTCCAATGTAGAGAATGTTTATCGCATTTGTTTGACAACGGTTTTAGATTGCATTCATTATCTTTTGGAGTAAGGATTAGCTTTTCGTGGTCATGATGAGTCCGAGAGTTCAATGAAAAAGGACAATTTTCTTAAGTTCTTGGAATGATACAACTTACGTAAGAAAAAAATTTATAACACACTTGGCCATAATGCTTCTGGAAACAACCAAATAACTTATCTCAAAACTCAGAAGGAATTGGTCAGTGCATGTGTAGCGGAGACCACACTTGCCATCATTAAAGATATTGGGGACGATTTTTCTTTTCTCTTATGGTTCGATGAATCTCAAGATAATTCAGTAAAGGAGCAAATGAGAATAGTTTTGAGATATGTGAACAAACATGGACAGGTGATATAAAGGTTTATTGGTGTGGAACATGTTACCGACACTTGCTCCCAATCTTTGAAAAATGCTATAGACAAAACCTTTGCAAGATATTGGTTATCAATATCCAGGTTGAGAGGTCAAGGGTATGATGGGGCATCAAACATGCGAGGCGAGTTCAATTGGTTGAAGTCTCTCATTTTGAGGAGAATCCTTCTGCTACCTAATTGGTTATTGTGGCTACTGCAAAGAATAACATCCAAGTTTGTGATTTTTTCTCTTACACTATGATGATTGTGAATATAGTCGGAGCTTCTTGTAAAAGGAAAGATTCTCTTTGGCAAAGTCAACATGAGAAGATAGTGGAGCTATTGGATAAGGGAGACATTTATAGTGGAATGGGCAAAAATAAAGAAACCAGTCTTGCACGACTAGGTGATACTCGTTGGGGTTCATACCACATTACAATAATGCGTCTCTTCAGTATGTGGTCAGCAGTGGATGTGCTTGAAAATATAAGAGAGGATGACACTTGCACAGAACAAAGATCCACGGCTCTGAGTATACTGGATAAGATTCAAAGCTTCGACTTTATATTCACTTTGCATTTGTTGAGAAATATAATGGAATTACAAATGAATTGTCACAAGTAATCACAAACACTACTAATTTTTATTCAAAAGAATTTACTATGCATTTATTGAGAAATATAATGAGAATTACAAATGAATTGTCACAAGTTTTACAACGAAAGGATCAAGACATTGTTAATGCTATGAATTTGGTTGGAATTGTGAAACGTCGGTTGCAGGATTTGAGGAAGATGGAATGTGATGATTTTTTGGAAGAAGTCAAAACCTTTTGTGTGAATCATTCTATCACTGTGCCCAATATGGAAGACATTATTCCAACTCGTAGTTGGGCTCGGCGTGGAAGGCAAATAATTACTTATTTGCATTGTTTTCGTGTGGAAGTGTTTTGCCAAGTTATTGATTTGACCCTCAGGAGATGGATAATCGTTTTACAGAAGCAAGTACGGAGTTACTTTTTGTATAGCATGTCTTGATCCAAGAAACTCATTCTCAGCGTTTGATCATGTTAAGTTACTTCGTCTTGTTGAGCTTTATCCAAAAGATTTCTCAGCAATTGATCATATTATACTTAGAGATCAACTTCGAAACTACATTTATGATGTGAGAAGTCATGATGCTTTTTCTGAGCTTCAAGATATTGGAGGTCTTGCTGTGAAGATGGTTGAGACAAGAAAAAATACTATATCCATTGGTTTATCACCTGATTGAGTTGGCATTGGTCTTACCAGTTGCGACTGCAACTGTTGAGTGAGTGTTCTCTGCGATGAAGTTTATTAAGACTGACTTGCATAATAAGATGGAAGAAGAATTGATGAATGATAGTTTGGTAGTATACATCGAGAGGAAAAATTTTGAAACTATTGAGAACGAAGCTATTTTACAACGTTTTCAGAATATGCAGTCTCGTAGGATCCAATTGCCACCTCTCAGTATCAGCAAATAGTATATAGTGTATTTCAATATTTTTTGTGTTTTAGTCCTTAATTTTTATATTTTAACTCAAGATATTTTTTTACATTACGTAGTAATTTTTTTTTTATCATTTTTTCTTGGAATTTGATCCCTTTCGATTGCATTCCCGGTTCCGCCACTGCTGGTGGAGAAAAGTAGAATAGGAAAGAGTTCTCCAGAGTGGCTCCCCACCCGTGAACAGATTATTGGAATGCATGAGCAAACACTGAAGTGTCAGCATTTGGTGACAAACGAATAGAATAAAATCATCTACTACTGTCACAAATCCAAATCCATTAATTACTTCATCGGGTGAACCGTTATGAAAACTAATGTCAGACCAAGCAGCATTGCCCCAACAATCACTGCAAGCAGAAGGTAAAAGCAAAAGAAAGCATATTTTTGTATGAAGGTAAAAGCATATTCTGTAATCCTGCTTTGATTCTCTGTGATAACTTAAGGATTCCTCCTTGAGCTGCGCTGGGTTTTATGAAGGTCATTTAAAAAAAAAAAAAAACAGATATATCTTATAATTTTTGTATTTTGAGGAAAGTGACGAGAAGCTAGGTTGTTTTAGAGGACGACAACGTTTTGGGTGGGAATATTTTTGTAAAACTGTGCACTGTGGATGGGATTGGGGAGGGCTGTTTTGGGTCAAAGACGCAGAGGGCTTAAAGCTGACGTGGCAAAATGAATCTGAGTCATCAGCAGGTCAGTCCCTCAGTCTCAATAGTAAATGATTAAAAATGAAATGCGTGAAAACAGTAACTAAAAATAAATTTCCTATATTTGTTTCATTACCTTTCTTTTTTCTAAATATAACTGTTGTGCATTCAAAGGAACAGTGAAGCAGAAATTTCGGTTCCGGCACATACCCTTTTATATCAACCACAGTATATATTAATAAGTAATATTTATAAGAAATAAAGTAAAATACAGAACTAATAAGAAATAAAAGCAACGCCAGACGACTGCGGAAAGAATTACGGCGACAAATATTTGTCGACATTTCTACAAATTTCCTTATAGGTAAAAGAAAGGAGGAAGACCGGGTCTCACTGGTGCAGTGAGAGATATCAGCCGCTTTTTTGAATTCAAACTGGTACTTAAAATGCGTGCAGTTTTTCCGTTTAATTTGTGACTAGTGATGACTAGCCCAATTAGATTTTTTGAGATTTTGATATTTATTTGTAAACATTTTAATTTTTCAAATTTTTTTTTATTAAAGTTGAATATATTTACTATCCAAATATCATGAATATATAAATTTATAATTTTGAAATTTTAAAAATTCATTTTGTAAATTTTGTTGCTTCACGAATTCAAAGGAACAAGACGCGCTCTAGCCGCTGAGAGTTTCATCCAAAAAGTTCTAAAAAGTGGTAAAGTAAGCCAACAAACTTAAGTTGATGTTTAAATTAGAACGGCAAAACCAACCAGATCTAGTAGGAATTCAGCAAAAGTCGATTGTAGCTCAGAAGTAAGAATTCCCGAGTACCAGGTTACATCAACTAATTAGAGACTAAGGAGATAACGTACTGCTGGTCACTTCCTAGGAATTAGATAAGAAAGAACGCAAAATACAGAAGCAATAAGAAATAAAAGCAACACCAGACGACTACGCAATGAATTACGCCGCAATTTCACCATCCACGAATGCCGATGTTCGCGACAATGCTTGTCCACATTTCTGCAAATTTCCTTATAGGTAACTCTGGGTACGAGAACAGATTGGCAAAGCCTGTTAAACATGGTACAAATGCTGTCGTCATCACCCAGACGATTAACAATAATTCCTCCTTGGCGGAGGAGCTCAACATCCATGGGAGAGTTAATGAGAGCATCCATGAGGGCCACATAATCTGTGACGTACATGCCATTCTGACGTCCTTTGTATTGCTCATACGCAATTAGATTACGGAGGAAACACTCAGTACCCTTATCTATTTGCAACTGTGAAATCTCCAATAACCCATTGTTGAACTTCATGTCAAATAAGCTATCTCCCTCCCCTTTCTTGAATCTGAAAAGAGCATACCAGCCTCTCTCCAGTGTCTTTGCTTCAAACAAGTTGTTAGCTCCCTCCAGTTTCTTGAATTTGACTCCATCCTCTTGAAGCTCTGTCGCAGAAGGAATTGATATGAAGTCTTTGTGGTCTTTTTCCACCCCATATCCAGCCACACCAATTTCCACCAAGGAAGGACATGCAGCTGTATGCACTAGAGAAAGTAGATGCTCAAAGTATGGGATTGAATTACAAGTAGACTCTGGCTCTTGGAGAAAGAGTGAATATGGTATTGTGGTATTGAAAAAGTAAAGCGCAAGTTCATTAAAGGATCGCCGGTTACCAACTTCCGACATATTGAATAATTTGGCAACAACAAAAAATGGGAGCTGATTTTCAAATAGCAGCAGATCATGCCGTAAGACACCTAACATCCAACTAATTTGGAAGATTGGATCACATTGGTTCCATGAACAAGACATTGCATACTTGCGAAAAAGTTCGATGATGAAACACCCATCAAGTAGCATCATTTCTACGAACTCATCTGCCGTTAGTGTCATGGATTCAGCATAGCATCTCCGAGCTCTTTTTTCCAGTTCTCTCAAGGCCATGATGTATGTTTCCGCAGTGCTTTGGTTCATCCTTCTGAGCATTAATTCTAGATAGTGCAATTTTTGTTGTTCAATAGGAATTAGGTGCTCCTTGTGGCGGTGATAAGGACCGATGGCAAGCAGCACGGGTTCATAAGCTATCTCATTAACATCACGTAATGGGCGATGCACCTTAAATATAAAAGGATCAGGAAGCGTAGTCAAGTCAGCAAGCTTTTGGGCAACATGAATGGAGACAGGGTCAGCTTTGATGGACCTCATCTTCTAAAGAAATACTTCCAAAAAATACTACCTGTTCCAAATAGAATTTGCAACCAAGAAGTCACTAACATTAACTACATAACAAAGATTTCATATACATCTAAAATTTATTAAGCTAGGAATTATGCAATATCAATTGAATACGATATTAATGTAGTTAGCATCAAAATACTGGGGAAGATTTCTAGCAATAACTCCTAGCTGGAGAAAGACCACACCCCTATTATAAATGAAATTAAGCACAAAAGTAACTACATATCTAGTTTAACATTGTAAAGTAATTAGCTAGAAAAGCAAAATTTGTTTGAATACACAATTCTTTTTGCATTAGAACATGGATTGCCATAATAAATTAAGGAAAAAAAATTATTTAACAAAAATCTTATCAGCACTAAACCTTGAACACTTACCAAAGAATAAATGCCACCAACCACAAAACTAAATCTGAAATTACAAATACTAGACCAACAGTGTTAGGCACATAATATTTATATATGTTTGAGCTAGAAGAGACATTTGGACTAAAGGAAGACGCACGGGTGCCGTTGAAGTGATGGAGGGTTTGAGTTTTGTAGAGCTAAGGGAGAAATCACCAGCTTTTTTGAATTCAAACTCCTAAACTCATGCGTGCAGGGTTTGAGTTTTGTGGAGCTAAGAGAGAAATCAGCAGCTTTTTTGAATTCAAACTCCTAAACTCATGCGTGCAGTTGTTCAGTTTGTTGGATTATACAAAATCGCAGTATTCTCCAAAAAATAAGTAAAAATATTTATAAATATCAAAACTAATAAAAAATATTCATAAAAATTAAAAACAGATAAAAATCGTGCAAAATTTATAAAACAAATAAAATTTTACAAAAATTAAAAAACAATAAAAAACACTATTGTAACTATTTTAATAATTTTTGTTTTTATTTAAAACCTTATTGTGCTGTCTGTGGTTCGCTAAAAAGGTCATGGTCATGTCTTGACCGCATTTGCTCATAAAAAGTATTGACCAAAGGTTTTTGTAGCGTTAGTAATATTTCCAATTGAATGCCCAACTATGTCCATCCTATATTAATTAGTGAAAATGCAGTGCATTTAACATGGCAATAATTGTTCCAGTGTCTTGGTATCATCAAAAGGATGAAGATTTTTTGGCAGCTCAAAACCTCAGGGTTGTAAACGGAATGTTAGATATAATTTTTGATCTCCTTAAGAAGAATACAAGTGCTGTTGATGTGATCTATAAGGTATTTCTGATCGTTAAGAATTAATTGTCAATTGAGCGGATTAAGATAATGTTGATTGAAATATGGCGTAATCAGTGTGAATTGTATGACAAGTTCTAATTGTTCATCATTTACCAATTTTTTTGACATATAGCACTGGTTACCATTTGAAGCTTTATTTAAACAAACCATTAGTAGCCTTTATTATAGTATTGGTTTTTAATTTGTTTTATGGTTTGTAGAGTAGACTCTAGTTTTTATGGTTTGTAACTATTTTAATAATTTTTTTTAATTTGATTTTTGTAATAATTTTGATAATGATTATATTTTAATCATTGTTAATTTTTATTTTTAAATTTTTTAATTATTTTTTTTTTTGTAAAATTTTATTTTATTTTTTATAAATTTTGCACGATTTTTATCTTTGTCTTTTAATTTTTATGAATATTTTTTATTAGTTTCATATTTTATCTATTTTTGATATTTATGAAACTATTTTCTACTTTTTTTTGAATTAAATTTTTCTGATTTTTTAAAATCATTTTTTGGTTTTTTGATACTAATAACTAAAATTAATATTATTTGATTAATTAGTATTTTTACAAATTCAATAAAACAATATTTAAATCAAAAAATTTGAAATTTAAAAGTTAAACCAAAAACAACCTATTTCCAAACAAGTACTAATATCTTTTGTTGCCTTATCTGCTTTTTTTTTTTAACCCTGGTTGTTATTTATGATAAGGTTCGTCATTTACCTAAAAAGAAAAAAGAAAAACTCGAACAACTTTTAAATCCAGCTTTTATCTCTCACAAAAGACAAACAGAAACAACTGTTTGAATTGCGTAGAAAAAAAAAAAACCAACTGTTTGAATTAAAAAATCGCTGATATCTAGCTTCCATCCAGTTCTACACAACCCAAAACTCCATCACTTCAACTGCATCCATAAGACTCGTCCTCGTCCTTTCTTTTAGTCTAAAATATATCGTGTTAGGCTTGAAGTCTTCCAGCTCAAACATAAATATTGTGTGCCTTTGTTGTCAATGTTAATTCTCATTTCGTGCCGAAGAGGTCACTCTTAATAGAAGACCGTGCTTACGGTTGGTGGCATTTATTTGCTGGGTAAGCATTCGAGCTGGTTTGCTTCATTTCAATGGTGTCTCTCGTTGTATTCTAACACAGAAAGAAATAATATTGACACAAATTTTGCATTCCTTTACAATCTCATAATAAATTCAAACCCCCTTTCCACATTGACAGTTGGGTGATGTTTTGCTTAAGGTCCTAGATTACAAATTTTCAGATTTATATGAAATTTTTTTAATGTTAGTGACAAAATCAAATTGTGTTTGAAACAGGTTTACTCTCTTTTTTTCGAAGATGAAGTCCGTTGATAGAGCTGACCCTGTCACAATTTGTGTTGCCCAAAAGCTTACTGACTTGATTCCTCTTGTTCCTGACTACCCTTCTATATTTAAGGTGCATCACCAGTTACGGGAAGTTAATGAGATGGCTTATGAACCCGTGCTTCTTGCCATTGGTCCTTACCACCGCCACAAAGAACGCCTAGCTCCTATGGAACAGCAAAAATTGCACTATTTACAATCAATGCTCGGAAAGGAACAAAAGCACTGTGGAAACATACATCATGGCCTTGAGAAAATTGGAAAAAACAGCTCGCAAGATGTTATGCTGAATCCATTACACTAACTGCTGATGAGTTTGTAGAAATGATGCTACTTGATGGGTGTTTCATCATTGAGCTTTTTCGCAAGTATGCAATGCCTTATGTGAGGTACCAAGGTGATCCCATCTTCCAAATTAGTTGGATGCTCGGTGTCTTACGACATGATCTACTGCTATTTGAAAATCAGTTACCATTTTTTGTTCTCGCCAAATTGTTCAACATGTCGGAGGTTTGGACCCCGCTATATGGCATTGATAAACTTGCCCTATACTTTTTCAATGCCACAATACCATATTCACTCTATCTCCTGCAGAAGCCAAGGACAATCAGTTACTTTCAGCATCTACTTTCACTGGTGCATTCAAATGTCTGTCCTTCTCCTTCCTCGGTGGAAACGGAAAAGGATCTCATTAAGGAAGAAGAAGAGTACACAGACTTCATATCAATGCCTTCCGCGACAAAACTTCAAAAGGATGGAGTCAGATTCAAGAAGTTGGCGAGAACTATGAACTTTTTGACACAAAGAAACTGGAGGGAGGCTGGGATGTCTATTGTAAGGGTGGGCCTGGTATGAGATTCGAGAAACTGGAGGGAGATAGCTTGTTTGACATGAAGTTCAACAATGGGTTACTGGAAATTTCACAGTTGGAAATAGACGATGATACTGAAAGTTTTCTCCGTAATTTAATTGCATATGAGCAATACAGTGGACGTCGGGATCGCATGTACGTCACAGATTATGTGACCTTCATGAATTCTCTCATTAACTCTCCCAAGGATGTTGAACTCCTCCGCCAAGAGAAATAATTGTTAATCGTGTAGGCGGTGATGATGACGGCATTTCTACCTTGTTTAACAAGCTTTGCGAATGTGTTGTCGCACCCAGAATCGTCTATAAGGAAATTTGCAGAGATGTGGACGAACATTGTCGCGAACATCGGAATTTGTGGACGGTGAAATTGCTGCACTATTTTTTCCGAAGTCCTCTGGCTTATTTCCGCAGTCGCCTGCCGTATCTTTTATTTCTTGCAGCTGTCTCATTACTTCTGCTTTTTTTAACGCGGACCATATTGATCATCAGTACATGAGCTCATTACACTCTTTTTAGTTTATTCCCAGCAAGTGACTAGTACATTGAATTCTTACTGCTGAGCTACAATCGACTTTTGCTGAATTCTAATTAGAGGTTGGTTTTGCCGTTGTTCTAATTTAAACATCAACGGAAAGCATGTTGGCTTACTTTACCACTTATTAGTTATTTGGATGAACCTCTCTCTCATTGCATTTGCAAAAATTTAGGATTAAGTAATCATCTAGTTCTTGAGTTTTAACTCCTTTTCACACTTCTCAATTTCAATGATTAGGTGACTTGATTTATACTGTTTTGTGTTTTTAAAATTAATTTAAATAGTTTTGCTTGTTTTATTTTTTATTCAGCCGATGTGATTTAAATTATTAGGTGACTTGGTTTATACTGGTGTATTCCTTGTGCTTCAAAAAATTACGAAGTGTGAACCGTGCCGAGCTCGCCAAGTGTCACTCCTGTAACACTTATTTGTCCCATTGCGTCGCCAAACACACCAACATTACACATTTAACTTATTTTTGAATCACAGAGAATTAATTGTCAAATAGGTAAACTACAAGGATCTTACATTAAAATAGGTCACTTTTCTAAGGAGTAGAGGACAGATGGACGATACTTTTTTTTCCTAAGGAGTAGAGATCAGTTCCATCCTCGCAAACGGCCAATGTGTCATATTGGGGGCATTTGGTACGCTGCTGGAGCGTTGAACAGTGACTAGCCCAATTAGAGCCTACCCGTGAGTCAATATTTACTTGACTCTGGTATTGGTCAACTAGTCTGTATCTCTACTATATACTCCATCCTTTTCTTTACCTTCTCCGGCAAGCCAAGGAGCGGTCTGCAGGGGCGATCTGAAGCGAAACTTCAAGCAAGTTTGACAAGAAGGTAAAGTTTGATTACCTTTCGCCTAGGATAAAAAAAGATCCCAGTACCTTTCTTCTTTTTTTTCCTTCTTTTGGATGTTTATGTAAGAACTTTCTGGATAAAGTATTATTTTCATAAAAAAAAAAAAAAACAGAATCTTCGATCTAATTAAATGGGTTTGCTTTTTAGCTAGTGTCCCACTATTTACCAATATTTTTGGGGCAGAGGCGTACTATTTCTTTAGGATATGAGGCCCGTTGCTGGATATAATTTACTGACGAACTTTATGGAAGAAGTATTTATAATTAAAAAAAAAATAGAGAATCTTAGATCTAATTAAGGCACCATGTTTCATAGTAAAGTATTTTTTTCTGTAAAGCATTTTCAAATTCAAATGCATTTTCAGTAAAGTAATCTAATTTTGAGTGTTTGGTTTTGTTACATTTAAATATATTTTTTGAAAGTATTTTTCAATAAATTTTTTTACGAGTCCATGTTTCAAAATCCAACCCCGAAAAAAATTAAAAACTATTGGAGTTGAGATCTTTTGAATGCTTTGGTTTCGGGTTAGAGACCCAAACACAACCTGATTTTCTTGGGTTCATGTTTCAAAACCTGACACTGATCCCGAAAAAAGCTAAAATCGTCGGGTCGTGTTCCTTTGAATGCTTTGGTTTCGGATTAGAGACCCAAACCTAAACCTGATTTTTCTTGAGTTCATGTTTGATGACCTGACCCCGACCATGAAAAAAACTAAAACCATTGGGGTCAAGTTCCTTTGAATGCTTTGGTTTCTGGTTAAAGACTCAAATACAAACATGGTTTTTTTTTTCGGGTTTAATGTTTCAAAACCCGAACCCGACCCCAAAAAAACTAAAATGTTTGGTTTTGAGTTAGAAACCAGAACACGAACCTGATTTCTCTCTGGTTCGTCTTTCAAAACCCACCCCGACCACGACGTAACCTGACCAGTTCGGGTTGAACCAGATCGGTTTCGAGTCAGGAGGTCGGGTCGATGGATTTTTGGCCATCCTAAGACTGGAAGAGGCAGGTCATGAAAGAGATTCACTAGTTTCTGAAAGTAAACCAATTTCAAGAAGTGGAGTTGAGTTCGGTTGACCGAATTAAGATTCGGTTGACTATATTTTAAGAGACTCTTCAAACAGTCGAAAGTATGGAAAGTACTTTACAGAAAGTAAAATGCAGCGAAAAAAAAAACCGGAGCCTAAGTTGGTTTAACTTTTATGGTCTAAACAGATACACATTTTAGGTAATATGTTTAATCAATTCATTTTATAATCTAAGTAGGGTGGTGAAATCTAAATCATCAATTAAAAATAAGAACTAGTTTTCTTCTAAAAACATTTTAAAAAAAATCTCTATCTCAAGGACAAGATTGGGATTCACATGAGTAGGAACATTCTATTTTTGTTTAAGCTATCGTCGCGCTGAAATAATTTGAACTCTTTATTTCATGTTACATGCTCTGAAAAAATATTCTATGCCACTTTTCACCTGCCATCCAGTCTTAGCGTTTTGTTTATTTTAATTTTCCATTTTCACCCACCTTAAACTGTAGAAACCCCTTGCTTCTAATCAAAATATGAGTGATAAAATGGACAAAATTTAGGCCACATATATATAATATCATCTTAACAGTCCCATTTTAACAAAAGGAGCATGTTTAGAGTGCAAATAATACAAGTTAATAGTCTAACAAACAACTAACCTTACAATGGATGATTATATCTTTAGATGCATATACACGTGATTCTTCTTTTTAACATTAGTTAATGTTAGTATTGGTGACAAAATTTACTGCCTGCATCAATGTATTTGAAGCAGAGACATACTATTTCTTTAGCATATGACTTCGCCTGGGATTAGAGTTGATCATATCTCCTCTCTTGGTCACCAAAAGCTTATTGGCTTGACCCCAATCGCTCCAGAGGTTTGCATATTCTAAGTGCATCACCCCTTATGCAGTGGCGGATGCAGGGGGCGGCCGCCCCCCATTGCACCGCCCAAAATAAAATTTTATATGTAAATTTTTTTTTTTTGGCCTGGGCCTGTGGGGGCCTGATCCCCATAGACCCAGGCCAACCCACTTCTTCTTCTTCTTCTTCTTCTTCCTCTCTCTTCTTCTTCTTCTTCTTCATGGCTTAATTTTCAATTACATATATAACAGAAGTGTTATAATTACAAATGCAAATATATTTAATTTGCACCCAAACAAATATTACCTTAGAACTATAATAAATGCTCAAAAGAAGAAACTAATAAATTCACCACGAAATCTTAGGGTTATAGAGGTTTCTACCTGAAAATTTCTAATTTTTTAGATTTTTTTTTAAAATAAATAGAAAATCCACTCATATTTTTGTGTCCCAAATTAATTATTTGGCTGATTTTTGTTTGGTTAGATTTTTCATGCCCTTGAATTTCGTGGAGTTCTTGCTGCTCAAACTATCATTTTCTTATATATATATTTTGCAATGTTTTCAGAAGATGCAAATCAGTAGGATTATTTGTCACCTTCACTCTCAGCAAATAGTATGTACGTGTATTTTAAAA
>CM025850.1:36201032-36287955 GCA_003952965.2 Morella rubra
TTTCTAGATAAGTATACAGCATCTAGCTAAGCATGTATTGGCAATTTAAAGCAACAAACAACAAAATAGACTACTATAACCCGCAATGTCATTTATCTTTCTAATATGATCAATTATGAAGTACCATGCACCATTTTTCTCAAACAACAATGCTTTCCAAGAAACAGGGACAAGCTTTTCTAATTCATGCAAAAGCAGCTTTGTGCTTCTGCCATTTAGTTCTGATCTGTGTTCCTCACTTCTTTCGTCAAAAAATTTGTCAAAAGCAGACTCATAGACCATTAGCATAGATTTAAAATTTTCTATTGGGAGATGGACATGGATAAAGTAATGCACCGTAATGTGGTGAGTAAACCAAAAGCACAATCGTATGCCTTACTTCCAAAACACCAAATGCTTAGAGAGAGAGAGGAGGGATTATGCAAACACAGGAAACCAATCAGTAATGCCTTAATTGCCCAAATTAGAATTCAATGCACGCTTATAATGTACTAACATCATCAGAGCAAAAGAAAGGTAGAATACCAAGCACTTGCTTCGCAGTAAGTCGAAGCTTAGGGTCTGGCTCCAGCATTTGCCCGACTAGATTCTTAGCACTCTCAGAGATATTAGGCCAGGGATCCCTTTTGAAATCTATTAGCCCACGAAGAATAGCCTGTGCAACACCTTGTTCAGACTCTGCAATAGAAGTCCACTATATCCAGGTCAGTATAAACATCCAATTATCTGATTGACAAATAGTGTGCTTGCACATCAAGTGTGCACTTACAGACGCATGTGCTCTCACACAGGTAGGGAGAGGGAGAGGAGAGAGAGAGAGAGAGAGAGAGAGACGGAGAGCTACTAGGCATATAATTACCTGCCCAGAATGGAGGAACCCCACATAGCAAAATATAGAGAATCACTCCTGCATCCGTATGTCAATCTCTGGGCCGGAAGAGAGAGAGAGAGAGAGAGAGAGAGAGAGAGAGAGAGAGAGAGAGAGGACGGAGAGCTACTAGGCATATAATTACCTGCCCAGAATGGAGGAACCCCACATAGCAAAATATAGAGAATCACTCCTGCACTCCATATGTCAATCTCTGGCCCATAGTTTCGCTTGAGCACCTCTGGAGCCATGTAATATGGACTTCCAACAATTTCTGAGAACCTCTCACCTAGTAATTTTTTGAATTTTATCAGGAGATAACATACTTACAGCAGTAAACATTCAGAAATAGACAAATCTATTCATAACAATAGAGTAAGCGGTCAAAAGATTTATAATGCAATTGTAAATAACTGAAACTTAGCCCTAACCTCCAATATCTTGTGACTAAGGTCTCTAAACATAGCGCCATTCTAATTAAGCAAACAGAGAAGGATAACATGCAATCGGGTAAGGATAGTTGCCAATTCTTTTCATGTAATTAAGAGTATACTTTTCTTGTGTTGAAGGCTTCGAGCTAGACTTGGCCCCAGTTGACAGATAATTTCTTGCTCTCAAGGAGCTCATGAGATTCATTATGTGGAAACAAAAACAGTTGCCAATTCTTTTCATGTAATTAAGAGTATACTTTTCTGGTGTCAAAGGCTTCGAGCTAGACTTGGCCCCAGTTGACAGATAATTTCTTGCTCTCAAGGAGCTCATGAGATTCATTATATGGAAACAAAAACAAAAGACAGAAAAAAAAAAAACAGGTATTTTGAATAAGAACGTCCACATCCCTAATAATAGCTATTCAAAGTAATTAACTACAGGAAATTTAATATAAAAATTTAATCAAGAGCTCAGTTTAAGACTGACATAATTCTAAATTTCATCTAAGCTGCATCTACAGGTTGAAAGGTTTATAATATCTAGTCCCTACCAACATACCGAACAAGAATGTGACAAATGTGTGATTCCTCCAGTCAAATGACTCCAAAGAGTCAGATTGGAAATTCGCTACTAAAAACTCATGACCCCAAACAAGATTTCTACAAGTTTCGCTTTGTTTCATTTCCATATTCTTGTTTGGCTGCGGTATATCCTCTTAGTTTCCCAGTGCATTAAAGCAAAAACCAGCCATAACTTTTTCGCCCCTGGCAACCCTTAACTCAGTTCAAATAGATGCATGCTACAGAGAGGTCGTTTCGGATCTTTAAAGTACATATCAAATGACCAATTAGTTATCTAGCATCTAGGCTACAAAAACTTCTGACCACAATTCAACACGATAAGACCACAACTCTATAAAGAAAATGATCTCGAGCAGTTGTGGCTAAGCTTTGAGCAGTTGTATCTCCTCAAGTAGCCACAGCTCTCATTGCACAACTAGTTTCGCTGCATAGAGAAACATATCATATCCAATTGTAGAAGGCGCCTATAACAGGCCAAACTACTAATAACAGCCTAATTCTTCTTAGTTACCGTATATCTCGCTTGTTATTTCTATTCAAACTTAGCATTTCCAGTTTCTAAACCTAAGCTTAAGGCTCTTTAAGCTCGTTTTGGCTTTTGTTTTTAACCTAAATCCACCAAAATATTGGCAGAAACCAATGAGAAATATTCAAAATTCTTACCTGGCTTGAAGAATATAGACAGCCCAAAATCAATGGCCTTCAACGGCGAATTCTCCTTCTTGTTCGCGAACAAAAAGTTCTCGGGCTTCAAGTCTCGATGAATCACCCCGTGCTTGTGGCAAAGCTGCACAACCTCCACAATCGTCCTTGTGACAGCCGCTGCCGCCCGCTCCGTGTAATGGCCCCGGGCCACAATCCGATCGAACAGCTCGCCTCCCTCGCACAACTCCATCACTAAATGCACCGCATTGTCATCCTCGCACGCCTCCTTGAAGCTCACAATGCTCGAATTCTTCGGCAAGTGCTTCATTATCGCCACCTCTCGCCGGACGTCCTCAATGTCTACCGCCGTCCTCAGCTTCCGCTTCGAAATGCTCTTGCAGGCCAATAGCTCCCTATTCTCCCGGTCAATACACAAATACGTGACGCCAAACTCCCCACGGCCGAGCTCACGGTCGACTAAGTACTTCTCTTCGATGTTCTCCTTAGGCAAACCGGTCAAGACAGTGATCGGAGGTTTCTTCCCGGCGCTGGAGTCTCGCCGGCCGTGATCGTGTCCAGAGAAGTTCGATTTCACGTCCTCTCTGGCCACGGCCGCCGGAGATCTGCAACAATTTCCCATACTTCGAATATCTTGATCTCGACCGGGATCTCGAAAAACCCTAACTCCCTGTAGCTAGGGTTTCACATGATAATGCCCAAAACGCTAACCCTAACCCTATCCCTGTCCCCAAGCTAGGGAGACACACTGCTGTGAGATCAAAGCAAAGTGTCAAGCCTGAGAGAACCTGTGGAAAATAGCTAAGCTGTACGGTAGCGGTTCAGACCGTTTTAGTACAATTCATTTTTTGTAAATTTTTTTGTTTCGAACTTTTTTTTTTATATAAATTTTTTAATTTTTCTCCTTTGGTTCAGAGAATTTTGTCGGCTAATCGACATGGTCGAAGGTAGAGTGGAGTGGTCGGAACGGGACAGTAGGTGTGAACAAACACGCAGAGGACGGGGACGGGGGTTTAGGTGTTGGATTACCAATTTGTTAAATTGTAGCTCAAAGGGCATTAAACGAACCCCTGTCAGAAGGGACAGACAGAATGATAAGCGCTTAATTAAATATTTATCTTTTTTTCGTTGGTGCCCCCTAGGCTTGTGGCATATTCGTTTAGTGCTCCAACATATTTAGGTACAGTTTGTTTTTTTAATATTTTAGAATATAAAATTTTTAATAAAATAAATACATTTTATATTTTTAATTTTTATATATATATTTTTTATTTTTTATAAATTTCAATAAAATAAAAATTTTCAAAATTTTAAAAATATTCTCTAAAATTTAACAAATAAACACCCCTTTAATATATATACAAATCTATCGAGTCATAAACTAAACTAATTTGGATGTTCGGTTTTGTGAACATGCAAAAAAACCATTTTAGTTTGTAAATGAAGAAGGCCTAAATCCTCTGTTTTTTTTAATAACATAAACATACTACTCCAATTTTATGCACAAAACTCAAAACGGTTCTAATCCAATTAAAACTACATTAATTAGATTAGAAATTAAGTGACAAACCTTGAATACTAGAACCAATATTATAATTTAAATATCAATTAAGTTAATAATTCGCTAGCTTGTATGTAGTAAGATTCAAACTTGCGTATTCCACGGAAGTGGTGAATCAATTAGTCTTGGCATTCGCTTGGAATTGGGCTAGGGGGCTGGAGATCCTTGGATCGATTTTCCTCCGCTATCAAGATTCGTTGCACTTTTATGAAGTTGTGGTGACAGTCTAAATCTCCTGATTTAGTAGTTATCGCTCAATCCGAACATTCCACAACGGATGGGAAACTCTTATGGTCATGCTTGGTCTCTCCCTTTCATATTTTGCTTAGAACAAAACAAAAAAAAGAAAAACAGTCTGCGTCTGCCGATTAAATACAATCTATCTAAGATTTCTCTAACTATTGAATTAACCCTTTTGAGGCCGCTTGGAAACTAGGACAAAGAGGGGAAGTTGGCGAATGTGTCCATATCCTAAAATGCAAGCAGCTGCTGGTGGTTTTGGGCAAAGGTGATGTCTTGATCGTTTGGACATTAATGGCAATGCTCCTATATAGTACAGCAATCAGCTGATAGAGGTAGCAATGGGACGCATCTAGTGCTAGCTAGGTAGTTGGGAAATAACAATTTGCATTTTAACCATTAAATTTGCATTTAATATCTACCAACCAAAAAAAATATTTTTAAATTTTGGTTCGTGGTGAGGTTAAAAAATTATAAGCAGAACTAAATGTCTGTAAACTTTAAAAGAGCCAAAACATCTTTCTACGCGCAGCTGATTTGGAATTGTAGGAGCAAAATGCAAAGGCAGAGAAGGCAGAAAGAGAGCGAAAATTAAGAAGAGAAGATGCCCAATGTTGTCTCTTTTAGCATAAATTTGAAATCAAAGTGGACCTGTTGTCTGCATCCTTTGGGTGTTTATTAGTGTAAAAAGAATAAGTGGGTCTCATTTGACACACCAACAACCAGCTTTCCTCTTTTGATGTTGCTTGAAACTTTAGTACAACTTGATTTAGAGGGAGTATATGCATGATTGTGTGTAAGCCTTGGGTCCAACTTTTAAGAGATCGAGAAGAAGACCATTTACTCCAATCGGAGAAGAAACGAAAAGACAGGAGTCAGAGTCAGCCTCGACAGTTTCGAATTTAAGCTTACTGTCATATTATTTTGTTCGGATCTTCTCTCTTTTGTTTTTTTTTGAGCTAACTCGAGGATTACCATAATAGGGCTAGCTAAAAGTTTGAGGCATATACAAAGCTGGATATATTAATAAGTGTTTGAATGTTATAATTTTTGTGCATTATAATTGGTGAAAAAGTAAATAAGAAGTGATTTGAATGGATTTTTTATATTTATAGGTTAATTATAATTTTTTTCTCTTGAACTAGTACCTTATTTTCAAAAACTTTCTGAAACTATGACTCGTTATAACTCACCGCATCAATCTACATTTACCGTTACGATTCAGTTCGCCACTCATATTTTTCAATTATGTAAAACGTTTTTCCGTCACAAATGAACAACACGTGGGACCTTTTTTGAGCAAAAATAACAAATCGCTCACACCTGTTGCTTTTTCAAATTCAGTGTCATTCCCAAACAAAAAATCGGATTCGGGCAAATTCGCGTTGAGAGGCAAAACCACAGTTTTTCTCGAGCCAGGTGAAAAAGGGAGAGACAATTTAGTATTTTTGTGCAATGAGGATCCCACGTGTGATAGAAAACATTGCACATAACAAAAATCTAGATGAGAGATTGAATCGTCACGGTAAATATAAATTGAAGGGGTAAGTTGTAACAAGACATAGTTTATGGAGGGTTTTTGAGAATAAGGTACTAGTTCGAGGGAAAAAATTGTAATTAATCATATATTTATTATAGTCAAAATGAATAATTTGATAAGGAGAGAGAGAGATAATTATGTTATAATTATTTTATTATGCCAAATTTTGGAAGACAAACGAAAACACCTTGTTAATTTGGATGGGCAAAAAATTGTTAAGTATTGAAACTTCAATATATTATCAAGTAAATCCTCTTTAAGTGATAACCAGGGGACTCAGTGTGGGTTAAGTGCATACTAGAGGTTCAAATTATCATTTGTGCAAAAAATTTGAGACTTAAATAGGGGCTGGTCAGTTGGCTGGTTAGTCTCTTTAGATTTTATTGTGACGTTGAACCTAATTAATACAGATATTTAATCAAATCTGTCCGAATTCAATTCACGTAAATAGGTGTCCAATTTCTCTCGTTATCCAAAAAAAAAAGAATTTATATTGTCAAGTGCGGTTGCGCCAATATTGGACAATATTATTGTATGGTGCTTCAAGTTATGCAAGTGTGACTAAAAGGAAATAAAGCTATTAATTTCTTGAAGCACTTTCGTCTGAGTGAAAGAATACGGTGCGTTTTGTTCGATAGGTAGGTGTTTACGACAAGACGAGAAACATATAACGCCTCTATTTGTGACCAACTTTAATGGCGTCACTCGCTATGCCAATTGGTTGGTCAAGTTTAAAGTCATAACCTTGTGACCCATTAGCTGACACCCAAATTTTCGTGCACATAATCTCACCGAGTACGGGCCACTTCAATCTCTATATATAAAGCACCACTGCATGCATTTTCAATCTTTCTTCCCATAACCTATTTGCCAGAATAAAAAAATTAGACCCTCTTAGCTCTCTGTAATTTTTTCTTCTTCTTTTTTTCTTAATCTGACGTAATCGCTCATTTTTAAAAAAAAAAACTATTTTACGCAGTGTACTATACATTAATTTACACATTAGAATCACAACATATATTCCTTCGCTAAGCAAGATCACATGTACCTTGTAAGCTTCATCAATCATGTTAAAAACTATATTATATATATATTCGAACATATTGTAATCCTCCTTTTGCCCTTCCCCAAAAGAAATCTAGTCCATAGGATATTGCGACACAGATAACACCTCCACCGTTTCCGTTTTCTTTTGTACTAATTTAAGATTAAAAAAAAAAATGTCGATTCTTTAGTGATCTTACTCACCATACCGATGCCTCATTCAAGATAGGCCTTTCTTATTTAGGTCCAGTTGTGTATATATTAGACAGTAGATATGAAGTTTCTATTATCGCAATGGAATGAGGTAAGTAGGACAAGGCAATGGCAACGGAGATATTAACAGATCTATCTACTTTTATACCAAATTGTAAATTGATATAAAATTAGAATCAAGATTCTCTGTAATTTCATATCCTAAATTGATGCAATTCAAAAAGAGATAGATACTACAAATAGCTCATACATCAGTTAATGATGTCTTTCTATCTATAATTAGGATCAAGATCCTTTTAATTTTATACACGAATTATACGATGTAATTCGGAGAAAGATAAACATAATAGGTAAATAATACATCATTTAATGATATCCTTATAAAGTTTCGACAACATGACCCTACAATAGGTCCATCTGTTGTGTATAATTATTTTTTTTGTATTCGGACAGAAAATTGTATAACATCCTCATCCCTATAACTAAACTCGTACCTACCACAGTTTAATTATGCTAAATGCAGGGAGGAAACAAGGAATATTTCCTAGAAGGGACTTTACTAGAAAAGCACCATTATATCGTAGATTTTTCGTTTTTGGGCCACGTATGTTCCGTCTTCCACGCAGCATGCCAAGATTTCAGTTCTGTCGTTTGAAGACATGCATGCGACTTTGAGGCTTCATGCCCTTTTTTACGTGTTTCAAGTATCTTGGTTAATCTTTGTAATACGAGCCTTAATGTGAAAGTCTCTTGTAGATTTTAAGGCTCAAGGTGCCGTGATGGCGCCCCACCAACAGCGGAGGAAGCAAATTAACTCGAAAAGCTTTCTAATGAAGCAAGATTGTAAGTCAAATAGCAAAGGTGATAATGCACGCTTCTATTGTACGTAAGCTACTTCGTCACCAGTTGTGTCTACTCTCAGAGATGTTACATGTTGCTAAGGACGGGTGGTACCTTATTTTGCTCATAAGTCAAACGCAGCTCCGGTTGAGACGCTTTAAATTTCCCCATCAATCATTGACATTGAGGTCAATTTCCAAGAACAAAAAAACAGAAAAATATTGTCATTGACATCAAGATGTCGTGCGTACCATAACGAAGTTAAGGAGGTTTTTGCTTCATCGCTCTGTCCTAATTGTATTGCACAGTTGTACTTCTCTTTCTATTTAAAAAAAAAAAAAAAGCCCCCCTTAATTTCTTCATCTACTTCTTCTTCTTCCTTCTTGGTTTTCACTTCTTCTTTTTTTCCCCCTTAGGCAAAGTGATCTGATTCAAGAATTAATAAACTTCAGTGCTCCTTAATTTCTGCTACTCCCACACTATTAACACGGCTGTCATAATTGGTCTCTTTTGTGTTCCAACAGTTGATATGCGTCCTCATCCTTGAGATTTTCACAAGCCGCGCGATCGAGGACTTTGGCCTCGTGTGAAGCAAAAATATGGAATTGGGATTCGAGCATGAGTTTTCCGTTTTTGCTTTTACATTTCTTTGAGGTGAGAAAGATTGAACATGAAATTTGTCCTCGATGGCCCCAGTTTGGAAATTTGCTCCCAAGAGCTTCAATTAGTCGTCGTGCGACATTTGCATATGAAAGAACGAATAGACTGATTCTCGAAGTTTTCCACGGGAACACGATGGCGTTGGAAATCTATTGAGCCATGAACGATTGTCGATCGTCACCCTCATGACTAGTGCTATGACGTCGAACTGTCCTTACTGACGTCTTTTTCACGTCAAATTAGGGCAAAAGAAAAAATTAGATCGGTGACTCATGACTGCCTGTAGGCCGTCCTCTGTCTTCGTAACGGTAAGCACCTACACATTTTCGGGTTCGGTTACTGTATAAAGCTTCATTGTATGAAGATGCGCGAAGTAATGGCTAAGATTAACATAGTGTTTGGTAGTAAAATTTTGTTAAAATTTTTTGTTGGTTGGTGTTAAAAAAAGAGATGTATTGAAATTGATGAATAAGAGATAAAAGTAAAATTAAAATTTTAAAGTGTATTTAATAAAATAAAATTTTATGTTGACAAAAGTCATGTAAAACTCAGCTATCTGACAATTGAAAAAAAGATACCTCATTTAATGAAAAGAACGTACCCATGAACCCGACCGTTTGACTTTTACTAAACCCGTTTGCTTGGATCCATCCGCTTCACCCTCTCTCTCTCTCTTTTGTTCGAACCTCATCGTAAACATTAGATATTCCTATTCCGATAGCAATCCCAACAGGAGTTGTAAGAGAGAAGAATAGCATCATTATCGCAGTTGCTTAGAACTCAAAATTTGCCTTAAAAAATGGATAGGGAAAGAAAGAGAGAGAGTGAAACTAAAGAGAGAGAGAGAGAGGGAGAGTCAAAACAGAGAGATAGAGTGAAACGGGTGGATCCAAGTAAACGGGTTTGATAAGAGTCAAACGGATCGGGTTTATGAGTTATCTTCATTACATGAGGTAGTCTTTTTTCAACTGTCTAATGGTTGAGTTTTAATCTCAGTCGTTACTTCACACATCTTCACACAGTAAATATAAGCTTTGTACAATAACCGGACCCCCCATATCCTACCAAAAAATGAAAACACATACAGTAGAATCTGATCATCGACTAAATCATATAGCAGTTATAATACAGCTAGCAAGAGAAGAGGAGAAGAAGAACGTGCCTTTCTAACATAAATCCGACCTGATTGCATGGAATATGCATGCCTTTCGAACAGCATATAAATACATGGGAACCAAAAACGAAATCTGCTAATTAGGTAAAGTAAAATCTTCATACTTTACAGAGTTGGAAATCAGTTTTACCCAAGTTAATCGCATATTACCTTAATTCTTATTTTCTTTTTTTGTCTTTGAGCATACTTGAGTCGAATATCCAAAGTCAGAGCTATTTGGTATATTTAGGAACCGTCTTAAACTATTCGGATTCAAGAAAGTCAAAGGCACATGACAGTAGAGATTTTTCCTTTTCATATCTTCTGTCATGGAGAAGTTACTTAGGAGGAGAGCAGGTAGAGAAATGGTCAATCAATCTCCCTTGAGGAAATTTCTCAAGACTTTTGTGCTTGCTTTTTCTATATTTTGTAAATTGTACGAAAGTGCCGTGTTGGTGTACCTTCTTAATTAACATCGGATGCAAACTTTGCATATAACTAAACTTGTCGCTTAAGACTTGAATGGTATTTTTGCCCACCGTGCGGGATGTAGCATAAGAAAGAATCAGAAAGGCCTACAAACATGGAAGAGGTAAACGAGTGGGTCAACCACGTTGCTTGCAATAAGGGCAGAAGAAAAACAACTGCACGCCTTCACCCTGGTCTCAAACAGAGAATTTCAGTAGCCGGTCCCATGTTATAGAATCCCCTCTTATTTACCGCTCGAACCTGCCATTTGTTAAATATAAGAAGTCGTATCTCATGGGCTCAGCAACACCAAGGCCCGCGCGCGACGTGTTGTGTTTTAGTTAGTCGCAGTGAAAAAAAGTGGGGTCAAATATTTGGGCAAGGACTAGAATAAGTCATAGGTGTGAACAAGAAGACTGGTGGGGTCCGAAACCTTTTTCAGAAGCAATCTTTGCATGAATGCCACGTGGATCAAGATGGTAGGCGTTTACACGTGGGACATGGAAGAACCGCGTAGGCGACTATAAAAATGGACGGCCCACAGAACTTGATAAAAGTAATATCAATGCCCCACTTTTGAGATCGAAATCCATGCAAACAGAGCCCGCGAAAGAAGAAATCGTTATCGCCTCCACGTACCATCTGGAAGCCTTTCTTGTCCCCTTGGTAGTCACACGCTTCAAACAGAAAGGACCAGAAAGTATTTTTCAAAATTTATATAAAAATTAAATCTTGAAGTGCAAGTTTCCTGCAACGGTTCGCATGGAATAAAGCCCCACTACCTCTGAGACTTTTTTTCGTAAGCGTGACGACGTGTAAACGCAATGGGAACAAATGGGGATGTACAATAAAAGAAGAAAAAGATGGGGAGAGAGAGAGAGTTTCCGCGTAGACAGATGAGACTGGGAGGAAACTATTAAGAACAAGAAAAGAATGAAAGAAATAAAGGAAGAGGGGGGAGCTTTTTTTCGTTTCTAAAATCTGAACGAATAACAAAAAACGCTTTCTATGACACCTAAGCGAGCGAGGAGGAAAATATGCTTCTTTCTTTCTTGAGGATTCACACCTGCTATTCACACCAACCTCAAATAAATCTCTCTCCCGCTTTCTCTTTCCGACTTTCAATCTTTCTCTCTCTTCTACTGCATCTTTTTGGAGTAAAATTAAATCTTTAGTGCAGCTTTTCCTGGAATTTGTGCTTTGGTATGGAAGGACATCGTCCTCCTCCTCATCATCAGCAGCATCATGTCAGTGTAAACGTCGATGCGAGTGATAGATTTCCTCAATGGAGTATCCAAGAAACGAAGGAGTTTTTGATGATCAGAGCAGAGCTGGATCGATCTTTCATGGAAACAAAGAGGAACAAGCTTCTCTGGGAAGTTATTGCCACAAAGATGAAAGAAAAGGGTTACAATCGCAGCGCTGAGCAGTGCAAGTGCAAGTGGAAAAACCTCGTTACGCGTTATAAGGTACTCTTAGCACAAGACGCATCAAAACCTAATCCATAACGAAACTCTTGGTGTTGCTTTGAATACTTTTGTATTTTCCTTCTTTTTTTTCTTTTTTTTTTTTCCTTTTCCCGATTAGGGATATACTAATAGCAGTTTACCTTCATGTCTTCAATTTTTTTTACTTGGTGACGTTTAGGGGTGTGAGACAATGGAACCGGAAGCGACTCGTCAACAATTCCCATTTTACCATGAACTTCAAGCGATTTTCGCTGCACGGATGCAGAGAATGCTATGGGCCGAAGCCGAAGGAGGAGCGAGCGGGTCAAAAAAGAAAGCGGCCCAGCTATCATCGGACGAAGAGGATGATAACGAAGACAGCGACGGAGAGAAGGGTAGCACTAGGAAGAAGATAAAAAAAGGCAAGAGCAATAGTATCGGAAGTAGTAGTGGTGGGAGTGGCAGTATCAACAATCTGAAGGAGATATTGGATGACTTCCTCAAGCAACAGATGCAAATGGAGGCGCAATGGAGGGAAGCTTTCGAGGCAAGGGAAAATGAGAGGAGGTTAAAGGAAATGGAGTGGAGACACGCCATGGAGGCATTGGAAAGTGAGAGGATAATGATGGAGCAGAGATGGAGAGAGAGGGAAGAACAAAGGAGGATGAGAGAAGAGGCTAGGGCTGAGAAGAGGGACGCTCTAATCACAGCTTTGCTGAACAAGCTCAGGCGAGAGGATATGTAGTCTGCTTTCATTCGTTTTTCTTTGTACCGGAGAGGAGGAAGCTCTGAGACTGAGAGGTTTGTCTTGGAACTGATCTCATGTTGGAGATGTTTGTGGTTCATATTGCTTATACAAAATTATCATCTCCTTCTGGCTTGTCCACAGAGGGTTTCTTTGCTTGTGGAAAAATGATACCATCTTTTCATTCTATGTTAGTTGTTTTGCTAGCTATCACAATATGATTAACTAATGCAGTTCGGTTCTAATTTTTCAGAGAAGACCAAAAGTCCATACATTCTAAATTACTATGAACAAAAGTCAAGTAAAAACCCAAAAGTGATTGTCTGAGAGGTGGCGACAATGAAAATAAATATTCCTTTATGACGCATAGCTTTTAATTAGTACGTTAGTAGAGTTCGCAATTCGTTCTCGCTAATGGCTCTCAACTTCACAGCAGTGTTGTCAAGTCTTTCACTTGGATGCAGATCAGTCATAATCTTGTTTTATAGAAGATTTCGGGTCTTCTACGTGATTACTGGTGCTAATGACCGACTACTGTTCTATGCATTATCGCCATCAAAACCTAGAAACCTGCATAGAAATCCCTGTAAGTCATCACGGGGAAAAAAGAAAAAAAAGAAGTTAGAAAGTTTCCCATATACTGTCATTTAGTATTGTTTCTACTTATAAGTCTAGCAAGTTGAGAAGATCGATCCCATAAGCCTTTGACGGCGCAAAAGATGCTTTTTTGTTTCATCAGTTATATATAATATCTGGATTCGTTCAGTTTCGTTTTTATTTTTTAATTATATCGGCCTTGACCGTATGAAAAGAGGCACAGTATTTTTGCTATTTTGTTGGTGCTGAAAGTTCCACTGGGAGTATATGTCAATTCGAAACACGCGCAGAAGCTCTCTGCAGGCAGCTGCAATTGCATTGAAAGAGAAAACGAAAGATTTCAAGTAATTATATGAAGGACATAATGACTGCAATTGTAATGTTCCAGTTTCAATTCCAGGGTCATCTGTCATCCAGATCATGCAGGGTATAAAGTAGAACAGGCGAATCGCGATATATGAGTTGTGGAGGAGATTAGTACCTGGGAAATTTATATAGCCTTAACCTACGTTTCTTCATGGAAACACTAAAAGCGGATAGAGCTGGGCACCAAGAATTGAGATGTCATCACATAGAGATTCGTAGTATCTTTTGAATAAGTTGTATGGTAGTTTTCTGGGCTAGCTAGCTTCTTTTTAATTTATCTGTATATTAGGTGGACACCATTTTAGGTAGGCTCACCGTACCAGATTTTCTTTCGTTACCCTGTAAGAGAATCTAGGCCGGAGCTGATATGTGGCATGCAAGCTTTATCTCATGTTGATCAGTTCTTCATTACGTGTATTTATTTTTTACAGTTAAGTTCTCAACTATGAGTGCTAATGATCACTCGAGATATGAGTGCAATGGATATATATAAATTGGTTTCTTATTACTTTTTGTTTTCATGTATTGTTAGATCGTACCTTTATTAATTAGATTTTTTATTTTCGTAGATCAATTGAGGAATTTTTGGAAACATTGATCCCTAGCTGGTAGCATTGTGAAAAATGCTTGGTTGTGTCAATTTATTGATCTAAAATGTCTCACCTTTATCATATCCTTGTAAGTTGCATTAATGTAGGAGAAAAACGTTGCTAGGGACGTCCTATCTAGAGTTGTACGTAATTTTTTGCTTAGCTGTATATTAACCTAGGGATGGAAAATTATCTTTTTAACTCGAAGTCGGTGGGTTAATTAATGTGATCTTTTTAGCAGGACTGGTATTTTAATAGGCAGTATTAAATTAAGTAACTTCCTTGATTATTTATTCAAATCTGGCCGACAATATATCGAAACAATTTTCTAGCTGCTTTCCTGAGTTCAGCTTAAAGATGTTTTTTTCTTAAAATTTCCCTTTCTTCTGTCCAAAAGAAAAGCTAGTAAAGATGTTATTATTATTTTTTATGTTTTCTTGAATAATTAGCATGCATGTGAAACGAGTCGATTAAACTAGTAGATCTGTATCTTCTTTTTCCTCTTTCGCTCTCTCTGGTCAAGATCGAACGAGATCAGTATAGCTGTAAATCTGCTGTCTTGGATCTATCTAGAATATGAAGTACGATAAAACAATTTCGTCTGTCACAAGACAACATATGGTACTTTTTGTTCTAACGGCGACAACAAGGAAATGATGATTGGGAAAAAGATGGAATTTATCCACCCCACCCAATTACCCCACCCAAATTACCCAACCCCACTTCCGCGAAGAGAACAAGAAGGAAAAAGCGGAAAAAACAAAAAAAAGGATTTCGCTACATTTTGTTTGCCACCTTCTTCCTTTTCGTCAAAGAAAGGCCTAATCTTTTACCTAAAAAACAAAGGCAGGCCTGTATCCCATGTATTTCAGGGAACCACTTCATAAGGAATTGATTGGATTCGCAAACAACTAATTAAAATTTACCCTTTAGCATCCATCTGAGATCGATCTGACTGCCTCACCAATCATTTCTCAAGAGACACCTATAACTAGTTGAGGTTGATCAATTTGTTTCTGAATTTCCTTGTGACGTCCAGCTATCCATGTACACACGGACTACGCGTTTTTGGCGAAAATTTCTTCACGAAATGTTCCCACCGACACACCGTTTTTTCAGCCAGCAACCTCATATTCCGACTGACTTTTCTTTTGTTGGGTTTCCACGCAGTACTCCCACGAGTTTTTGTGTTTTCGGGTCCTTCTGTTAGATCCCCCGATCGGTCTTCAAACGCTAGCTAGATCTCCCTGTTTTGGTCTAGGAATCTGTGCTTCTGCTGTCAACAGACCGACTTTTATAAGGATCAGGGACGTTCGAATCTTGAAGTTCGTAAAAAAAAAATGGTTAATTCAACTCTGCTTAATTGCACTCAATCCCGAGGTATGTAAAGGATGTAAATGAGCTTAAGGTATATAAAGTTTGAGATAGAGTTTAAGTAAAATCGAAGTCCTTCTGTCTATTTTCTGTAAGTCTTGTTAATGTTATTATTGATAGGATTTTAAAATACACGTCATAACAAAGTAGAAAGCGCTACTTGTCAATTAAAACATCAACGCCACATCTACGCTAGGTTTTTGCCAGCTTACTGCATCTGGTTAAAAAAAGAAAAACAACTTAATGAGACTACGCCAGTTTTCCCATTACAAACACCTGGAGTAGATGCAGCATGGATGTTTTAATTGCACAGGTGGCGCTTTCTAATTCATTATGACGTGGATTTTAAAGTCCTGTCAGTAATGGCTATCAACGGAGTTGACGAAAAATGAATTGAGGGGTTTCGATTTAACTTAAACTCTACCTCATAGGTCAATTTGTTGAAAACGTTACCTCATGGACTCATTTATAACCTTTGTATATCTCAAAGGCCCTAAGTGCAATTAAGCCATTCAACTCAAACCCAGAGAGATCTTGAACGACATCCTCTAATGTCTAATGATTCTTGGTCCTATCAAATTGGCTGGACTCAAATAGGAGGTGTTTGCACGTGAAGCAAGTTGACAAGGAATGAGCATCTGCGCATTTTAAAATTTAGAACTTTTTTATTTGTACGTTTTTTAGGGACAAACAATGGAACACTCGTCAAATTCCGCGTCCTACAGAACATAGTAGTGGCCAACATGTTCATATTCAAACAAAATGGTGGGGAACTTGAATTTAAGATAAACCTTAAATTAGCAGAATGGAGGAGATATTTGAGAATTCCGTTGAAACACATTTCTACGTGGGCTGTTTTCAGCCAATTCTTTATGACATATGGAGGAGAACACAGCGTCTCTCAATGATTTAAGCTTTTTTTTTTTTTTTTAATTGCTATGTCGGCATTCTTGAATTGGTTTCAATGGGGTTGATTTGTGAACGTACTAAGAAGGTAGAGATTTAAGACCAAGTTTTCTCAGATCTCTATTAATATATAATACCGCGCCCTAGCTTAAAATGTCTAGATGCCTATAGTAGAAGCTGATGTTGCAAAATCCACACTCTTTAAATTAAAAATAATGATCGGAATTTAAGAATTTATATAATAGAATAGTCTATGATTCTTTTTTTCCTTCGTCTTTGTTCCCGTGGGTGCGACTATTGAGTGGTTCTGTCAAAGAGACAACGAGTTTGATTTAGATCTGAACAGATATTTATAATTCCATCCGCCATTGAAGAGTTTTAATGATGAACATCAAGTACTTAACGTTCTTATCTTTAACTAGTGATATGGCTCTTATTTTCTGCACAAGTATTTTGAAGGTCGACAAGTTTGATACTTACTTCTTTAAAAACGAGAACATTTTATTGCATCTGACCTTTCATGCATCAAATTTAAATGAACCTAATCCAGCTTATTATAATATCGGGGGACTCCTAAAGTTTCATGAAAATAGGAAAAAGACAAATGTTAAATTTAAACCGATACCACAATTCAAATATTATTCTAGCAAATCGCATGCACTAACATTCAAACTCACAATTACCAATATAATTCAGGAAGTAAAAATCCGTCCCCTCACGTGTTGAGCTGTACTACTACGGCTAAAGTTTGATAAGATGGCAAAACATATCTAAGCCGATACGCGCCAATGCACCGTTGGAAGGAAACGAATGAGTCGGTTGTCCTAATCCAAATTACTGCAGTCTCGGTGGACCCCAAGGCCCATGGGAATGGGGAAAGGAAACTTAAGTGGGTCATTAAATTCATTTACACACCTCATCCGCTGACTTTTTAGATTCTGTGCTGACAAAGTCAGCCAAAGGGTATTGGTCAATCTTTTGAACCGTACAGAATTTATTTTAGAGGACCATGAGAAACTTCCTTCCTTTTTAATTTCTAGTTTTATATAGAGCGTTCTCATCGAGTTGGGAATCGAGCATCGTGAGAAAGCAAGGACCAGAAAGCGCACAATTGGGCGCCGCGAAGCTTTTTATTTTGCTGGCAAACGCGGATTTGACCCTTTGGTTTTACAGACCTACAGAATCTCATGGTGTGAAGTGGGGATCCTTCGGGGGCCCAAAATCTAAACAATTTCAGTACCAAATGTGCCTAAGAAGTATGGAGAAAAAAACAAAGCTAACTTCTTAGTAATTTGGTGGACAGAAATTCATGAGTTCGAGTCTTCATAGGCCCGGTGTTAAGGGGACAAGACTCGAGTCCATATCTTAAACTATCGGTCTCTTAATACTTTGTCTTTTCAGTAAAAGAGTTCATTATCGATCTAGTTCCTATAGTATTCACTTTTAACAAATTAATTTCTGGATATAATTTTGAATAGATCGGTCCGGTCTATTTTTTAAATATGTGATTCTTTTTTATTCACAAAAAATTAATCAACTAATAGAAAATGACTATAGTTCGAGATTGAGATGTCTATTTTTAGAATTAGATAACTCTATCCTAGAGTTCGTTCCTGCAAGTGGATTAATTTTTGGTAGATGAAATGATCTATATATTTTAAAAATAGACTACAAAAATCAGCTCATTTAAAGTTATAATCTATATACTTATTTGTTAAAAGTGAATGCCACATTAACTGTATCAATAATTTAACCTTAATAAAATAAGGGTCATGATATAGCTTGATCTATCTTAAAGGAGAAGTTGCAAACCATTTTTTTTTTTAAATAAGGGTCATGATATCGACTATATGCTTAGCAAACTCTTTATTGACCCGTCTAGGCTCCTTTGGAGTTTTCAACGTGTAAACATGTTGATATGTATATATCTTCCCCTTTACTTTAATAATTGACTATCACATTATAGCAGAATTCAAACCATTTGTAGTGGGTAGTCATAATTATAACCCAAAAAATAAAACCTGCTCCCGTTTTTCCAAAAGTACAGAGAAATGTTGTAATGAGGAGCCACAAAAGTGGATGCACGTGGAGAGGCACTACATGGGGAGTCTATTGTTTTGATCAATTTTCAAACTCTGAATTGAGGAACATTGACCGCTTACATGGTTTCTGATCAAAAGGTAAAAAGTTGCTGTACTTATGCAAAGGCTTGTGGTGACTTGAGTTGTCAATGTTAGGTAGATGTTTGGTTATAACTTACGACAAACTTCTACCGCCTAGCGCCCTTTTTACTACGCTTGTCTTTCTTTCCCTTGAAGCATTCATCCCAAATTAAATTAGTTTCTAGCTCCATCATCGAAGATGGTTAACTGGTTATGAGTTATGACCGAACCCCAGAGTTTTAAATGGTACTCTTTCCAAGTAAAAGCATAAACGTATCTAAATTTCAATAATCTAAAACGTGTACGAATTAATGGAATTTTAAGTTAACCGACATGATCACTTAAATTCAATGGTAGTAATTATATTATGCTGTTGTCTGTGATCATTTTAGAGAAATGGCATCCCACTTCCCCACAATAAAGAAGCATAGCTTGAAACCAATCAAGAATCATGGGACACTTCGTCTGTTGAAGCTCTCAACATCATCATTGTAGTGTCCCATGAATAATGAGAGGAATCATATGACTAAGATACAATGTTGCTTAGACCAAACAAAGGATGAAGACAAAAGAATTTGCTCCACCAACAACAGCAAATAAAGATTGATTGGTGGAACCTAACTAAGTAAGGAAAATGATTCTATTTAAACAAGTTTAATTCATATGAGTCCAAACGAATAATTAAAATTAAATCTCAACACATTTAATGACACATGAATATACCACCTCAACTAATGAGGCGAGAAGTGATATGTTTTGTGTTATTAAATGTGCTGAAATTTTATTTTAACCATCCCTTAGAATTTTGAGGTTTTCAAGTAACATGTTTATAATATCTCTCCCCTTACTTTATAATTGACTCACATTAAGCAGATTCAAATTTTGTAGTTAGTCATATTATACCAAAATAAAACTGCTCCCGTTTTTCCAAAAGTACAGAGAAATGTTGTAATGAGGAGCCACAAAAGTGGATGCACGTGGAGAGGCACTACATGGGGAGTCTATTGTTTTGATCAATTTTCAAACTCTGAATTGAGGAACATTGACCGCTTACATGGTTTCTGATCAAAAGGTAAAAAGTTGCTGTACTTATGCAAAGGCTTGTGGTGACTTGAGTTGTCAATGTTAGGTAGATGTTTGGTTATAACTTACGACAAACTTCTACCGCCTAGCGCCCTTTTTACTACGCTTGTCTTTCTTTCCCTTGAAGCATTCATCCCAAATTAAATTAGTTTCTAGCTCCATCATCGAAGATGGTTAACTGGTTATGAGTTATGACCGAACCCCAGAGTTTTAAATGGTACTCTTTCCAAGTAAAAGCATAAACGTATCTAAATTTCAATAATCTAAAACGTGTACGAATTAATGGAATTTTAAGTTAACCGACATGATCACTTAAATTCAATGGTAGTAATTATATTATGCTGTTGTCTGTGATCATTTTAGAGAAATGGCATCCCACTTCCCCACAATAAAGAAGCATAGCTTGAAACCAATCAAGAATCATGGGACACTTCGTCTGTTGAAGCTCTCAACATCATCATTGTAGTGTCCCATGAATAATGAGAGGAATCATATGACTAAGATACAATGTTGCTTAGACCAAACAAAGGATGAAGACAAAAGAATTTGCTCCACCAACAACAGCAAATAAAAATTGATTGTGGAACCTAACTAAGTAAGGAAAATGATTCCATTTAAACGAGTTTAATTCATATGAGTCCAAACGAATAATTAAAATTAAATCTCAACACATTTAATGACACACGAACATACCACCTCGACTAATGAGGCGAGAAGTGATATGTTTTGTGTTATTAAATATGCTGAAATTTTATTTTAACCATCCCTTAGAATTTAACCCGTCTAAATTAAATCATTTTCTAATGACCGGCATGGAAAGAGTTTGCATTCAACAGCTCTTGACATACCCGATAGAATACCAATACTTAATATGATTGGATTTCTATATTTATGGGGCATCGATCCCGGTGGACCCTTTCTTTCGAATGCTGACGAGGCCCGAATTTTCTATATCGCCGATCACGTTGACCACAGCTGACAGAAAAATCGAATCGCAAACTAGCGGAAGCTGCGTCTCATGTTAAGAAAGTCAGAGTGGTAGTTAGCTCCGAAGTACGTCTTTATCCGCGTCCCTGTTCTCTCCCGACGTACTCTGATCACTTTCTACATTGTTTTTCTTTTCACGTTTGACTAAATGTTACCAGTTCTTGGATATTCAATTAGTGCATATAATTTTTAAACGCTACCAGTTCTTGGATTCTTTTTGGTTATTGTGTTCCAGTTATGCCATTTTATATTCATATTTACAACTCACCAATAGAGAAGAAGAAAAAAAGTCACATTCTTTTTCGCTGCATCGATTGCTTCGTTTCACTTCCCTCTAGCTAATTTCGTTCCGAACACTTGATGATCTTGACCTCTGCTAGAAATTTCCAAGAAAAGCTGAAGGATTATAATTAATCGATCCGCTTAGATCTGTGTTTTCACGAGGGTTTTTAAATTGTTCTAGAATATAAATCTTGTTTGGTAGCCGAGAATACTGAGGAAAACGAAACAAACTAGTTCGATGGGGTACTTGCTTTTACTGAGTGGCAAAAGATCTTGTTCTTTTCTTCCTCTGATCAGCGTGTTCTTTTCCTCCTTGGTAATCAAACAAAGCCTAAGGGAAGTTCCTTTTTGTTTGATGAAGTGTGTCATAATTCTTTCTGCATGGGGTGCTACACTCTTCGACAATCTGTGATGGCATCGATCTATCTGGTGGTGTAGAAAGTACCCTAACGTGTTCGGCCCAAGTGTGGTTTCTACGTTTCTTATTTATGTCTTTAATGCTTTGTATTTTGTGGGTCCTTAACAAGTTAAGAGAGAGTTAACTACATTGGTTTTAACTTTAAAAGATTGACCAATATCATATAATAAGTTCTCAATGTAAGAATTGACTTTTATAGAACTCATATATCAGTTCTTCTCTTCTCTCACTTCTCGTAAGATTCGAGATTAGTAGAATTGACACGTAATTTAATAGTTTGGGCTCGGGATAACTAAGACACTAGCTAAATCGAGCCTCGATATCCATTTCATGAAACTAGAAGTGAGTTATGAGTATGAAAGATGTGTGATGTTATTATTATCCTTTAAAATCTTCTATTTTGCCCTAACACGGTTTTTACTTTCGTCCCACGCCTCGTAATCCAGCTTTATGAAAAATCAGGTGACAAATACTGAGAGATATTCTTAATTATACTGAAAGCACAAATACTGCATGTATAGCATATCTATGCGCTAGAGGATAACTAGTTATTTGATCTGCCCGTATCAAATGCAGGGGCAGTTTCTGGATTGAGATATTTAATTCATCCAGGTGTGTCAATTTTTAATTCTTGCGAAGGCTTAGCCCAGAATGCGCTCTGTGCTCAAGAATTGCTTGTGTAAGCACGAATTTCTTGTAGTGAATCATATGATCGATAACAGAAAAGATTTTGTTATAAGATTGTTTGTTCTAAGTTATTATAAGCACCTATTAATTTTAAAAAATAAATCTAAGGACTTGAATTTGAGCACCTCATTTAATGAGATGAGACGAAGAGAGCTTAGTTTATCTTGGCTCAATCAACGTTCAAGCATGCTGTGGAGATGGAGGATTGTGAAGTTGATCAGAGCTATCTTTGTATGGTACGGAACTTGATTACTAGAGGAAATTATCAAAGAGGACTCCCCTGATGCGTGCTAAAATATTTGGAAGATGAAATGTGCAATCTTATATTATGAACTCCAGCTAGCTCGATGTGTTGGAATTGGCATTTGCGTTTGTTTATGCTCATGTTGCTAATTATACTCACTTGATCCAGGGCAAGGATCAATTCTGTATTTCAGATTGTAGTAATCCTCCTAGCCTAGAAAACATGCAGAAGAGACTCTCTTATTTTCTCCTCTCTGCCCCTGGTACCCAGTTGGAAAATGAAATATTGCTTTTGTTAATCATAATTGAAGGCAGAGTGTCAATTGCAGAAGCCACAGGAGAAGTCGCAGCCATCAATGATAGATCAATTAACCAGTCCCTCTTCTGAGTTCAACCATATCATTGCTGTAGCCACTTTGCAGCACCACCTGTATTCTCTACCGTGGCAAGGATTCTTCGTGGAGAATGCTGCACCCAAGTTTCAATTTCTGGCTAGGATTCAGATAAAATAGCACTTGGAAACAAGATTATCCCAAGGATACCAGTATGCCATCCTATCCTGCGTGGGCATTCCAATCTGTAGCCATGAGCCATTCTGATGCAGCGGCATCAGCAGCCATATATGTGAAATCACCTGCCTTTGCCCATTGAGGAGGGATGTTGTCATGAGGAGCCACAAAAGTGGATGCACGTGGAGAAGCATTGCATGGGGAGTCTATTGTTTTGATCAATTTTCAAACTCTGAATTGAGGAACATTGACCGCTCACATGATTTCTGACCAAAAGGAAAAAAGTTGCAGTAGTACTTATGCAAGGTTTTGTGGTGACTTGAGTTGTCAATGTTAGGTAGATGTTTGGTTATAACTTATGACAAACTTATACTGCCTAGTGCCTTTTTACTACGCTTGTCTTTCCTTCCCTTGAAGCATTCATCCCAAATTATGTTAGTTTCTGGCCCCATCATTGAAGAAGGTTAACTGGAAAAAAGGGTGCCCCAGAGTTTAAACTGGCACTCTTGCCAAGTAAAAGCATAAACGTACTAAATTTTAATGACATAAAACGGGTACAAATTAATGGAATTTTAAGTTAACCGACATGGCCACTCAAATTCAATGGTAGTAATTATATTATGCTGTTGTCTGTGATTATTTTATAGAAATGGCATCCCACTTCCCTCCTATAAGGAAGCATAGCTTGAAACCAATCAAGAATCATGGGACACTTCATCTGTTGAAGCTCTCAACATCATTATTGTAATGTCCCATGAATAATGAGAGGATATCATATGACAAGATACAATGTTGCTTAGACCAATCAAAGGATAAAGACAAAAGAATTTGCTCTACCAACCACGGCAAAGAAAGATTGATCGGTGGAACCCAACAAAGTGGAGGAAAGACCGATTACATGTGTTAAATTCAGATAGGTCTACACGGATAGTTAAAATTAAATTTTAATTATAATAACATGAGCATACCACCTCAATTAATGAGACGAGAGGTAACATGCTCATATGCCATTAAATGTGCTGAAATTTAATATTAACCATCCATTTGGATTTAAACAGTCTAATTTGAATCGTTTTTCGGATGGAAAAAAGTATGCAGTCAACAGCTCGGGTGGAAGGAGTCTGCATTCAACAGCTCTTGAGATACCCGATGGAATACCAATGCGGTAATATGATTGGATTTCTATATTTATGGGGGCATCGATCCTGGTGTACCCTTTCTTTCGAGTGCTGACGAGGCCCGAATTTTCTATATCGCCGATCAAGTTGACCACAGCTGACAGAAAAATCAAATCACAAACTAGAGGAAGCTGGGTCTGTTAAGAAAGTCAGAGTGGTAGTTTGCTCCGAAGTACGTCTTTATCCGCGTCCCTGTTCTCTCCCAACGTACTCTGATCACTTTCTACATTGTTTTTCTTTTCACGTTTGGCTAGACGTCCGCTACTAGTTCTTGGATATTCAATTAGTGCATATAGTTTTTTAGATTTCCCAGTTGAAGCCACATCCCGCATGGATTCTTTTTGGTGATTCTGTTCCAGGTATGGCATTTTATATTCGTATATACAGCTCACCAATAGAGAAGAAGAAAAAAAAAGTCACATTCTTTTTCGCTGCATCGATTGCTTCGTTTCACTTCCCTCTAGCTAATTTCGTTCCGAACACTTGATGATCTTGACCTCTGCTAGAAATTTCCAAGAAAAGCTGAAGGATTATAATTAATCGATCGGCTTAGATCTGTGTTTTCACGAGGGTTTTTAAACTGTTCTAGAATCTTGTTTGGTAGCCGAGAATACTGAGGAAAACAAAACAAACTAGTTCGATGGGGCATTTGCTTTTGCTGACTGGCAAAAGATCTTGTTCTTTTCTTTCTCTCAGCGTGTTCTTTTCCTCCTTCGGAACCAAACAAAGCCTAAGGGAAGCTCCTTTTTGTTTGATAATAGTGTGCCATAATTCTTTCTATATCGTGTGCCATAATTCTTTCTAATCTCTTCCGATAATAAGTGTTCGGCCCAGGTGTATGTCGTCTTTAATGCTTTGTATTCTCTGGGCGTTGGGTAGGATTTGTAATAGTTGTAACAACTGAAGATAGTGTCACATCTACGTTTTAACTTGGGTTAATGACCATTCTGGTTCCTGAATTTTACACTTTTTTTGAAAATGGTCCCTAAATTTCAAATTTATTCAAATCAGTCCTTAGGTTATTGTTATTTGTCGATTTAATCATTTCTTCTAATTCCGTTTCTTACATGCATAGTCAACTAACGGCAGACACGTCACACCCAATAAAATCCCGCCACGTGTATCAATTTGAAAAAAAAAACTCACAAAAGGCTAAAATATTTGGAAGATGAAATGTGCAATTTTATATTATGAACTCCAGCCAGCTTGATGTGTTGGAATTGGCATCTGCGTTTGTTTGTGCTCATGTTGCTAACTATACTCACTTGATTCAGGGCAAAGGATCAGTTCTCTATTTCAGATTGTAGTTATCCTGCTAGCCTAGAAAACCTGCAGCAGAGACTCTCTTATTTTCTCCTCTCTGCCCCTGGTACCCAGTTGGAGAATGAAATATTGCTTTTGTTAATCATAATTGAAGGCACAGTGTCAATTTCAGAAGCCACAGGAGAAGTGGCAGCCATCAATGATAGATCAATTAACCAGTCCCTCTTCTGAGTTCAACCATATCAAAGCTGTAGCCACTTTGCAGCACCACCTGTATTCTCTACCGTGGCAAGGATTCTTCGTGGAGAGTGCTGCACCCAAGTTACAATTTCTGGCTAGGATCCAGATAAAATAGCACTTGGAAACAAGAGTATCCCAAGGATACCAGCATGCCATCCTATCCAGCGAGGGCATTCCAATCTGTAGCCATGAGCCATTCTGATGCAGCGGCATCAGCAGTCATGTATGTGAAATCACCTGCCTTTGCCCATTGAGGAGGAAAAGTGAATCGGCTTCCTGGGCTTTCTGTTGGCTTCCACGTTAATGTCCTCTTCTCTTTACGGCCGACCCTCGGAGAAAAGCTAAACATGAAGAGGAATGTAAGGAACTATAGGTTTATAAGAAAATTTTAGTGCAAGTGTGGCAGAAGGTGAACCATGACATGGCGAGGAGACAGACAATACAATTACAGCACCCATTGGAGCTAGTTTGGATGAGTTAATCATGTCATGGTTCAGAATTTGAAGGAAGATGAACAAAATAAGGAGGTTGAGAAGCCAAGCTTTTAGAAGCACAAGTTAGGCTTCAACGGGAGAAATTGTTCTTGATACAGAGTAGAGGTGGTGTGATTGGGGTTATGAGCGCGTGCATATTTAAAGAAATTGCTGCTCTGTAGACTTGTGAGGTTTGTAAAAAGCATGCACAAGTATTGTAAGAAATAAAAAAATTTAAACTGAGATAAGTGAGACAAGATTTTAAGTGGTCCGGTCATTGACCTACATCCACTGTTGGAAGGCTCAACTAGACATTCGATTTTCTCACCTATATTCAAAAGTTACATTGAGGCTTTATTTATAAGCCATTAGTTTCAATCGCCCACATTACTTTAGTAATGTGAGACTTTATATTTTCAACAAGTATTCCCAAAGTACTATCCATTATATTTTTGAAGCAGCGTTGCTTCTTTCTTTATTTCATGGCATATCTGCATCTCCTAGTTCTGTGAAAATTAAAAACACCCTTCATAACTCAAAGGACAGACGTTTTTAGGTCGCTAGACTTTGTCCAATTGAAGTTCTATTTAAGTCAACCATCTGACCTAACAGTAGCTAGACATTCGAGATTGGCTTACATGTGCATGTGATCTTGCAGAATCTCTCATTCCTGTAATATTATTCGTCTCCTGTACATGCGTGTCTGTGTCTAGACATAGAAGCTAATAAATATAGTCTTTAATTCCTTCTTTTAGTAATGAATTTCTCTTTATCTTTTTGTGCATCAAATAGCTGTAAAGCTCATATGCAAAATGGCTCAGGATTGCCAAATTTTCAAACGTTGGAGTCTTGACGTTCGCACAAAAAGCACTAAATGATGAAGCAAGAAAAGTAAGAAACTTTTTACTGTTTATACCAAATTGTACAGATCTTCTCTGGATATTGCATGTAAGAGATCTTCGTGGGAAGTTTCCACAAGCTCACCTACGACCTGGTTTAGTAGTACATCGAGAATTTGTTGCTCGAACTCTATGCACACGGCCTCTTCAAAACCTTCGAATCGAAGGAAATTCTTTCCTATCCATGTGGACTTTCTGATATCATTTTCTGTCAACCTAAAAAGCTTCCCTACCACTTCCATGTAATACGGTGTCTCTGGACCGTACATTGTGTCCCATTCCTTGTTCTTGATTGCTCCTACTCGAAGATCGTCAGTGTAGGAAACTTCTGGTGACGATTTTCCACTTAAATTCAACTCCCTGGGCCCCCAAGCTTCTGTAACAAATACCAGTGAAGAATATGAAGTTAGGGAATGATAGCATTCTGTTAAAATTAATTCAAGAACCCCCGCCTCCTCCCATTGATAGAGATAGAGGGAGAGAGAAAGTGCAGGTATTCGTATCTGACATGGTAGCAGACATGGCAGAAGACAAACCTGATAAAGGACGTTCTTGTTGGATCGCTCTATCATTGATGTCCCGATCCGATACTGGACTGGACTGTGGAGAATCACACGCAGGCTGTACTTTCACAGGCTGAAATTTTCTTTTCCTGGCGATTCTGGGTTCATCCAACAGTTTCTTTTGATTTACAGGGTTCAATGGACTTTTCCCCCTCAAACTTGCAACATCCTTTCTGTACGCACTCTTCTTGTGGGCTGGATCAAGGTCCAAACGCTTGGCGCCATTCCGGTTACCAATACCAGCCTTTGAAGACGAGTAGGTGGAAGCTCTCGTGGGCTCATCCCTTGACTTAAAAATCTTCTTGTTTCCTTGATCCACTTTCTTCTGCACAGGCGCTCTCTCCCTTATATTCTCCTTCTTCTTGTTTCTCTGTTCATTCCTCTGCTTCAAATCTCCAGAAACCATCTCAGATTTCTTCTCTTTCGACCTCATTCCCTTGGTTTCATTCACACTATCCAAGTACACAACTACGAGATTATGCTTCTGCTCTTGTGACAACTCTGGAACCTCCCGAAATGAAACGGATGTTCTAACTCGGCGATGCTGAGTCTGACTTAAATCGAACTCTAGCATATAGTCTGCGAAACTCAAAGACTTACTGCGCACCACCGAGTCCGGGGCTCCTTTCCTAGGAACCCAGTTGGTCTGTGGCAATGAGTCTAAGCCCATTAGTCTTGCCACGATTCCCGGGTTAGCTGGAACTTGGAATGTAGCATCAGCTTTTGGATTTTCTTTCTGATCCTCGGACTTGATTGTCTTTGAGTCAAGAATGTGATCGGATGGGTGAGTTGGGAGACTCCTAAAGCATGAAATCCGGCGTAACATGGCGCAGAAACGCCCGGAATCAGCCTTGGGTGAAAGATCAGCCATTGTTCAATCAGAGAAAGAGATGTGAGAAGGCAACCTTTGTGGCAAAGTGAAAGATTGGCATGCAATAAGAAAAGAAAATATCATAGAGAAGGGTTCAAAATTGCCGACGAAAGAAATAGTCTCAAGGAATAGGGGAAGGTTACATGGGCATAAAATAACAGTAGGACTGAGGGAAAGAGCAAGAACCGTTGGATTATGTGGAGGACAAATGTCGGTAGACGAGAATGGCTCTTCAATTAGTCAATTGTCGTTGATTTCACATTTGAACAGAAAACAATGTTGGACCTACGCGCAATTAGGTAGCGTATAGAGTGATTCAGCGTGTACGATAAAAAACATGAAGACAAATTGGCCCGCCACCATGCTGTCTGCCACGCACGCTTCTTGACTATTGTTGGCTCAGAGTTGTACTACCCACCTTGTATCAGTGAGATTGAATAATAACTTAGAATGTGGAGACAGAATTTAGAGAATTAAATAAAACTTAAATATATCTATCTATGTAAGAATAATAGTTGATCAGGACCGACTTCTACTGATTAGAAAAAGGTATTTAACATAAACATAAATTTTTATTCTGTACTTATTGAAACGAGTTGTTGATTAAAAGTTGTACATGTTGTGAAATCCCTATTTTTAAAAAGAATAAAAAAAAAACAATTCTTCTTGGAGTCAACTTATATAGGGAGGATCTCTCTAGTAGCTTTAGTTTTCTCTGCTTGCCTTTTTTTTTTTGTTTGAATGACAAAAATGAATCTTATAGTAATTTAAAAAACCTCAACAGAATCAACAAAATCGCAACATAAAATTGTCAGATAGCAACAAAAATGTTCTAATTGCAACAGATTCGCAATTAAATCCCATATCTCAACTAAATCAGCGAAAAAAATGACAAAAATGAGCGATACAAGAGAACGTGAGAGTTGCAAAGAGGGAGAGAGACTTGCACAAAAGAGGAAAAGAGGCGAAATGCAGCTTGGTTGAGAGAGAGGGCAAAAGAGAGGATTTTTAGGGTTTGCATCCATTAAAAAACGACATTAATGAGAAATGACATCGTTTTTGTATGGAAACAAGCATAAAAATAAAATTTGTTAAAGCTTGAATTGTTAAGGGTGGACAGATTTACAACCATGTCAATATCCCGTCTTTTAGGATTTTGAGTAAATGTAACTTTAAATACTACTTGAAATGTGAGTTGTTGAGTCGGTTCAAGTATTTAAAATTTACTATTAAACTCTTAGCATGGTTAATAAATTTTTAATTTTATTAAATCCATTCAAGCTAGATGCATAAAGACTTATATGAATAATTATGTAGAAAATAAGAGACATATCACTAGTTTAAGAGAAGAACGTTAAGTTGATGTACATCATTAAATTCGTCGACGACGGATGGAATAATAAATATGTGTTCAGATCTGAATCAAACTCGTTATCTCTTTGACAGGACCACTCTAAGAGTCGCCCCCACGGGAGCAAAGACGGAGGAAAAATATATATGTACGAACATGTGTAATGTGTATGTGTAATAAATAAAATAAGAGGCTGCCGAATTTTCTGACTTTTGGGCAGTCCGCTTCGATGTCCGGACCACTGAACTCTTTTTTTTTAGGCGGACCACTGAACTCTTAAACACGTTGTTCGAACCCCAAACCTGCCGGGTGCCGACTTGTATGACTTTTTTTGATTATGGCTCAGGCTCTAATGGGGCGTGTCAGGCATGGATTCAGATTCGCCTTGGGTGGGCCATTGGTCAGTTTTTATCTTGGATCGTAAGCTTGATTTGGAACTCATGCCAGTCACATGGGCCTTGACGCAAACCGTTTTCCACGCTTTCAATAAATGTGTCTACAGCTTCTACGCTGGCATGTCCCAAAGGCCCGCACTGGCCAATGCTAACGCACCGCGCTCTTCTGAAAAGTTTTGTCATCCAGTGGGCACAGTGGGTAACATTAAACAATGTATGGTACTTTTTTGTTCCTATTTGTCTATATGAATTCTACTGTACAATTTAAATAAAAAAAATTACAGAATATGTGAAATATTATAAAGTCTATATATTATTTTTAACTATTTCTAAATTGTACCATATAATTTAGATAATAAATTACAAAAGATCTTACTTGAATTATATCATACAATTTAAATAGAAAGTTACAAAGTATATAAGCAGCATTAAATTTATTTATATCTCTTACTGAATTATACTATATAATTTAAGTAGAAAATTACAAAAGATAGTCGTTCCAATTACGATGTTCATCTATCAACATATATCATTTATTGAGAATTTTTTTAGGAGGTAATATCATTGTCCGCCTTCTAATTATGATCAATTACAATCTCATCCCCTAACTATGAAAACGGCGATTTATATTTTTTAACTTTTGAAAATTATCAATGTACACTTTTTGTCCAAACAAAAACACGTATAGAATGACCAAAATAATCCTCCAAGACAAAATTACTAAAAATATTTAAAAAAATGATATTAAAAAAGGAAAATATTTTTAAATAAAATTATTGAAACTCTATTTCAGTAATTATATATATATTTTTAATTTATCTCTCAAATATTTATTTATTTTTTAAAATTGTCTTAGAGATATTTCGGTCATTTTACATATTTTCGTATAACTTAACGGCTGATTTGATTTGGACAAGAGAGTACATCGATGATTTTCGAAAATTAAATGAGTAAATCACAAATTTTCATAATTAAGGAGTGAGTTTGTAATTGGTCCATAATTAGGGTGACATTACCCTTTCTTTTAATAGTGACTGATTTGAATGCACTCTAAGTTGCGGCCATGAACGCTCGCTTCCTGTAGGACCATAGGTTGCAAATGATTTTAACGGCCATATTTTGATTGGGAGTTTCAAGAAAACGATATTTCGTTTTATACCTCCTTTTGGAAGAAAGATTTGCAGAATGCATTTGTTTGCTCTTGGCTTATTAATGGACGTCTTGGATCTTTCTTCCGTCATATTTTTTTCTTTCTGTTTTTTAATAAACTCTTTCTATAGACGACACGTAGACATAAACCATGCACTGCTCTTCGCGTACATCTACGTAAAATAGAACAAAAAGGGTATGTGATTACTCTCTTTAGTGCTTACAACAACTAATGCTTGGCAAGTAGATTTTTTAAGAATTTTAAGTTTTTGATAGAAAATGTGGAGACTTTTATAAATTTTGTAAAACATAAGTAAAAAAGTTTAAGAATATTTGATTATAAAATAATTTTTATTAAAATTAGTTAAAAAAAAGGAGAGAGAAAATTTCATGATTTTTTTTAATGAGAAAGTAACTATTAAAAAAGTAAAGAAAGAGAATATTTGATAAAATTAAAAAATAGAAAGAGAAAGTAACTATTAAAAATTAAAGAAAGAGAAGATTTGATAAAATTAAAAAATAGGAAGAGAAATATTTAATATAATTTTTTTGTTGTGAAAAATATTAAAGTTGAATTGAAAATGTATTAAAATTTCTTGCAATTTTTTAAAATTTGTTGTTTCCTTGCAAACTTTTAGGGGGCGTTTGGGAGTTAAAATTTTGGAGGTTAGAAATTTTAGAAAAGTAAAGATATTTTATAGAATTTGATGAAAAAGTGAAAAGAAATAAGATTTAAATGAATATTATAATAAAAAAGAATAAATTAAAAAGGTGAGAGAGATTATTTTATAATTTTTTAATATAGGTAGAAATTAATTTTCACCCCAAACACCACCTTAAAATAATTAAAAATAAAAAGGTGAAAACTTTTATTTCGAAACATTACCGAGCTTTGAGCTTGACATTCTCCGAATGTGGATGGACTGCATTCGCGTATGGCGTAATCGTCAGTTGCTCGGCGTTTTGCAACTTGCTGGTAGAGTACCATCTCACAAAGCGACAGACATATATCACATGGCTATGTGATATTTGGCACAAGGTGGGTGGCAATATTTCCGCCATATGTTTTCTGATTTCGTGATTTCCATATGGGACAAGATGAGAAAAAAAATTGTTGCAGCCGCCCCAAGGATTTTTTTTTTTTTTGGGGCTAAATTCCCCAAGGATTCAAATGCTGAGAGCAACTCCCGATCGAGGAAGACGTTGAAAATGGCTCGTTTAATTTTAGAAGGTAGACAAACTTGAGAATGATGTTTTCGTTTGCACTAACCCTTCATTTGGTCCACTCAAGAGTTGAGGTTAGGCGAGATCCTGATGGATGTCGGCTGATGCTTCCTTCTAGGTCACAGAAAAAGGCACGGAGGGAAAACAACAAAAACAGGTGACTCAGTATCCCAAATACAATCACCACCCTTTTCACTTTGCAACCCATACAAGAACTTTTCAACAAAATCTTTTTCTTCAGCTATTTCCCATGACTTTTCACGAATTCTGAGTACATTAAATAATTGGGGAGTGGGGAGGACATTATTTGCCCCACTAAGAATGAATATACATCTTTCCTTTCCCTGTTACACCTAAATCTTGAAAATGTCAAGTGCAAATAACTCGTGTTCTAAAAGCATCAGCTACAATCATATTTGTCAGGGCTTAGTTCTCCCTTGGCAGAAGAAATTCAGATACCAAATTAGTGTTCCACTCCCATTGCAGGAAAAGCTTTCTTGTGTAGTAATAAAAGTATGCATTTGAAGCTTTAATTCAATTTAGATGAGCCACTGAGCTTAGTGTCAGTTTGGTAGTACACTATATCCCCAGTGTCGCTAACATAGTGGTCTTGTCTCAAGCTTCTCATCAAACTTCCAAGTAGGTAAAACGGCAGAGGTCCTGATTTCTTTGGCTCCCGGTAATATTTCCCCAGAACGGGCTTAGCTGCCTCAGTCTGCAAGAGGAGCAACAACATCAAAATTTTGTAGTCTTTGGGAACACATCCACAACTGTGATGACAAGTTGTTGACTATTACACGAAAGAGATACTTACAGCTTCCACTAAGTGGTAGTGTGGAATTTGCGGGAAAAGATGATGTATGACATGGGTTCCAATATCGTGATGGATATTATTGATCCAACCATAGTCCCGATCAATCGTTGTAAGCCCTCCCCTTAGATAGCTCCATTCCTGTCCCAATATAGTAGAGGAAACTTTAACACCTCAAAAGAAAAAACACCATGCCACAAGCAAAAATCAAGCAAAAATCAAATCAAGAAAAAAGAATTGCCCATGTGGACAAACATCGACCTCGCAACAAGTCTAAGGACATCACAATCTTATCACTCAAAATGCTTGGACATGTGAAGAAAACAAAAAGACAAAAGATGTAGCATAAAACTTTAAAAACCGTACCTTTCCACGAAACCATGGTAGCTTTTCTTCATGACCATGGTGATGCAAGTAAGTGACCAAGTCCAGCCACATAACAAAACCCTAAAAATGAAGCAAAGTCAGGTTTTGACACTTTGCGATTGGAGAATAGAAACTCATTCTCTCTCCACAGCATACATCTATATTATTTACTTTTTGTCAGCATAAGCTTATACGAAGTAGAAGAAACTGGATTTACCCAATATGGAATGCCATAGAGTTTAAGCAATTGGAGAGGACCCATTACAATGGCTAACCCCACAAGCAGAGTAGCCATTGCCGTCCAACATAGAGTGGAAGTGATCACATCTTTCTTCTCACTGGGGACAAACAAGTCACTGTTTGGGTCAAAATGTGAACCAGTTTTCCCAGGACTTCTGTTCCACTGCAATAAAGAATTATCAGCATGGGACAAGTAAGTTCTTAGATCTTGTGGAGACTGATGAACCAAGACGCCACACACTTACCAGGTAGAAGGGGTATGCAAATATTGGAAAAGGTGCCATAAATCGCAAAGTCCGTGTAATGACGTCCAAATTCTTGTAAATGCTTTCAGGTAACTGCAAGAATTACAGGGAACTCTAGTTTTAAAATTCGAATTGTAATTTAATGTTTCTTTTTAAGACATACAGAAACAGAGAGGAATCATTAAAGGAGGAAGTTTAATAACCGGGTGCCAGGATTCGTCATTCTCAACGTGTCCATGATTTTGATGATGAGTCCGATGGCTAATTCTCCTAAAAGGATAAATAAGATATAAAACTCATTAGACCATAAACAGCTCCAAAGCTCATGTTTGAGCAATACAGATAGCAGAGAAGCCGAGCACAGTGAAACAAAGATTAAAGGTCAAAACCAGTTGGATTACATCACCTATAAAAGAATAAAAGACAAAAATCATAGATGTTTATCAGAAGCATACCATCCGTGATAGGGTACAAGAATTGAAGAATGCAGTAGATGCCCCACTACACTGTTCAACTTAGGATTATTTGAAAAACTTCCATGGCCACTGCATAAAGAAAATTAAAGACTAAACTCTTCAAAAGACAGAAATTGAAATCCGAATCAAGCACCAAAACCAGGGGTGAAAAGGGAGGGGGATCCTGTATCTACAAAGTAAGAAAGGGTGCGTTTATGATTACCAATCATGGCCAAGAACAAAGAGAGCCCAGAACATTGTCCCCTGAGCAGCCCAATACAGAGGCCAAACAAACCAGTTGTTGACATAAGCAGCGGTTGCAGCCAACCCAAAAACCACCAAGACATCCCTCACAACGTAGCTCATGGACCTCCATGGGTTCTTCACCCAACAATGCTTAGGAATGGCGGCTCGAATGTCGGCCAACTTGAATGGCGGTGGCGCAGCAGGGTCGAACTCCGGTACTTCTTCTTTGAGCCCATTAACGCCATTGATTCTCTGTCCCCGCTCTTCCTCTCCTTCAACGGAAGCAACCCTCAATGGAGCACTCACTTTTAGCCCCCAGTTTCTCTCCCTGAAACCCCCGGTTGGAATTTTTGTAGAAGGAAATTTGAGATCTGTCCCAGGTTTGCCTGAATGCAGGAATCTAATCTTCGCAGGCTTGCGTGGGATTGGTCCGGTTCTGGGTCTGGGAAAATTTAGAGGAAGAGGCTTTAAGCCACATTCAGATAAGACCCAGCTCGCCATGGGTGACCCAGAAGGAGCTCACACCAGGGTTTTGTGGCGGTTCTTTTTTGGGTCTCTCTCGGGTCAAGGAGAGAGTGTGTTGGAGAGAGACAGAGAGAGGGTGGGCAAGGAAAGAATTTATAGAGAACAAACTAAAATTTGTAAGTAAAAGTAAAAGAGAGAATCTGAATCAAAATATCCCCAGGGCAATACGAATAAAAAACACAGATTTTTCTGCCCTGGGGAAGGTAAATCTAATAGAAACTAGCCTGCACTCGGCCTTCAACAACGACCTCAAGTTTTTCTCACACTGCCTCAGTACTTAACTCTGTCCTGCTAACCAATCTGTTGCTTAACAAATCTGTTTCGGCAGTGCCACGACAAAGAGATGGTAAATGGCCTAGGGAATCTGATTAGAAAACAAAAATGGCCTGGGGAATCTTCAACCTCAGGGAATTGGGGTTAGCAGGTGCAACTTGGTCTTGGCTCCATATATATTCTACCATCGGCCGTGTTTTCCACTCTCACGGTCTCACCTCTTGGTTCGTGGGAACTTCCTCGCCGCCGAGTGGGCTGTTGTCCTCGGACCTGGGTCAGAGGATGGTGATTGGTGGCTAATCCAAGCAGTCGGTCACAAAGATTGAAAGGTGCTTATAAAAAGAAGAAATGTAAACCATGTGCCACACGTGAAAACTCTTAATTTTTATATACCTTTTGGATGGAGGATGGACGCACAACAAGCTGCCCATGAGTATTTCCTTTTACATTCTTCTAATGCAGGTTTATTGGAGCCATACGTAGACTCAGTTTTTTCTATTTCCTTTTTGCAAAAAAGTGACGGAGTCCCGATGTCATCGGGCGTTCAGTTGCGTGAATGGGTGGGGCTGGGAGTGGCACGTCTCTTGGTCAATATAGTATTCCCTCCTCATCACCTTTTGGTCTTTGTTTCATGTTGGTCACGACTCACGCGTTGAGTGGTATATCTCTTGACCTACATCAGAGTGTCCAGAGATCAAATCGCCCCGAAATTCCTTTTTCGGACTTTTTCTCTCTTCAAAAAACTACGGTCAGTCTCCGTTTCTACGTCAAATTCAGAGACACGAGGCGGACTGACCGACCGCTCGTCTTTTCTGTGTTTTTCATGTCTCAAATCTCTTGCCGTCCACCACCAAGCGGTCGGTGGAAATTCGAGTCTTTCACCTAACTTGTAATGAATTTTGAAGTTAATATCAACGGATTAGTTTTGGTGGTCAAGGTCCGAAGTTTAGGATGCTACTTTTTCTAAAGTCTTAAAAATTTAAATTTTTATACTCAAATAATTTTTAAAAACGACTCATAATAAGGTCAAATTAACCTTATTTATATAATTTGAGAGGTTATACCGACTCGAGATTTATTGACTCATTAAATAGGTTCACTCTGTTAAATTTATTCAGTTGGATTTCTTTTAATTATTAAAAAAGATAAATTTTAAAGTTGTTTATTTTTTTCCACAACAACTTTGTAACATGTAGGCATATCATAGTTGGTTCGTTTAGAGAGAAAAAAAAAATCAACAAAACTTTTGAGATAATTTAATTTCAAAATAACGGAGCTCTTAAACAAATATATATTCGGAAAAATATTCAAATATTGTTACTTTCCTAAACTGTCTTTTTGTAACTTATAAAAATAGAGTTTAAGATAACATAACTACGTGGAAGAGAGTCCTACACGCAAGAGAATAACAAAATAAATCTAATTGGTAATATATATCATAATTTAAATAATAACAATTTTATTTTTAAACAAAATAATTCAAAGCGATCCTAACCACTCATATACTTCAACATGTTACACCCGTAACAAATTAAGCCTGCAGTTTTGAATATTTCCCCTAAAAAATCAGTTCCTCCTTAATGACCGATCGTGTTCTGATTTGCTATTTGTGAAAAAGACCATAGAATTATAAACATGATTTTAATGTAACATACATGACGTTATATCACGTTAACGGACCAGTTGGTTTCTAATTTGCTATTTGTGAACGAGACAAATTAAGACGACTATAAACAAGAATTTAATATAACATGACGTGGCATCACATTAAGTCAATAGTTGAAGCCTATATTTGAGCTATATTATACTATTCGCTCTAATTGTCATTATTCAATTTGAATCTAACTGCTTTTATCTATATTTTAAGTATATATATATATTCTACCCATCAATTTAACTAATATTCAAAATAAGTCTCTAACCTATCTTCTGGAAGTGGTCCTCGTCTTCCTTTGTTTTTGTTCTTCGACTGAGAATATGATTAAATTAGAGAAGAAAGGGTATAATTAAAAAGGAAACAAATACTCCCCTAGGCCCTAGCCAATAGTTTAGATGGCGGGTTGAGTAAAAATGTTGTTTAAATTCAGTTTCATTTGTAAACGTCACTTGTTTTTTTGTTTCTTTAAATCTTTTTATCTCTGTCTGATTGGAAAAACAAATAAGAAAAATGCATTTTCGGCCCTAGTTGCCTTTTAGTTCCATTCTAAACGACAATGGTTAGAGATTTAACTCTAAACTTAGGACATGTTCGTTTTAATGAAATTTTTAGGTGATGTTAAAATTGTATTAGTGTTTGTGTAGAAATTGTTGAGGTGTAAAAAAATAATGATGATTTTTAAAGTTGTATTTGTAGATTATTTGTATTGGAATAAGTGAAGACGATAAAATATAAAATAATATTATTTATTTATAATATTTATTATAATTTCAATTTTATTTTTTTATTTTTTATTACAATATAAATATTTGAAAGTATTAAAAAAAAAAAGAGAAGAAGAAAAAGACAAACGACTAATGCGGTTAAAGAAAAAAAAAAAAAAAAAGAAGAAGAAGAAGACAAAAGTGCGATTGACGCCTACTGACAAGCCGTAGGTATAGCAGGGGAAGGGTAGTGTATTGCAGGGCAGGGGGGAAAAAGTTGCGGCAGGATATTTAATAGTCGGATGAAATGACTATATCACCCTCAACCGAAAGTCTTAACGTTGGATAAAGCAGTTGGGGTATTTTGTCCATTCACATGTCCGAGTGGTTAATGCGCTGAACGTGTGGGGTCATGTGTTTTTTCAAATTCTGATTTTACCCTTCGATATTTATGTCTTCAAAGCAGTACTGGAGGGTATATTGGTAATTTTTCATAAACATGGTCTGAGTAAAAATGAAAAATAACTAATTGCAAACACAAATGTTGGATTCGCATTATCAAACTCTCAATGAAATGAACATGCCCTTAGACTAAAAAAAAAAAAAAAAAAAAACCTAAACTTAGGTCAAAGTATTAAAAGCTAAAAACAATCAAAATCATCGTATTTAATCTAAAAATTATCAAAATATTTCTATCGTCTAATTTTATGACAGAGCAAAGGTTAATGAATTTTAATAATTTTAAGCTAAATATGTCTATTTTAGTAATTTGGATATCTTTTTAACATTTAATACTAGTTTAGGGATTAAAAATGATGTTTGTAGTATTTGGTTATGTTTATTTTTTTTGTAATGATTAAGAAAAATTTAAAAATATACTTAAAAAATAATTACGAGAAGAGTTTTTATGTGTTTTAGTGATTTTTTATTTATTTTGAAATTAAGTTAAACGATTAGATAGAAATCTTTAAAGATTTGATTTTTTTTTTTGTTTAAATAAATCATGCTTGCATTGAAAAAGGTTTTCAAAAACGTTTTAAGACCGTTAAAGACAGCGAAACTTATCCCTCTCTCTCTCTCTCTCTCGCCTCTCAGTGCTGCGCGAGTGCGTTTGGAAGCGCGGTATTCCCATGGATCGAGCTCAGTTTCTTCTGTTAGGGCTACCGATCTTCCTGTTATGCACGGACATCATAAACATCTTCACGCCCCCACCACCTCCCAAACCCACCCATCATCATCGTCCTCAACCTCATTATCAGCGCAAACCCCAACCGGTTCACCAGCAGCAATCCTTTGATTTCCCCACACAGGTCTCCCAAGCCCTACCATTCCCTATCTCGTCCCGTTTATTATTGTTTTTGTATGTTGGATTATTTCTGTAGTTTGTATGTCTATAAAATTTACATCTATCTAATTCCTTGTTGGTGAAACTCAGAGACCGAGCGGCCCTGGAGCTGGAGGAATTGGTTTAGGAGGCAATGTCAACATCAACTTCTGCTCTTCCTGTTCTTACAGGTTTTCCTAGTTTTGCTTCTCAATTTTTTATTTGGGTCGTGCTCTTGTTATCATCCAAGATGTCGATTTCGGAAAAGAAAGTGAAAAGGAAAAGGTGATAATTTTATTAATAATGTACGTGTCACATGGGTTGCGAAAAGTCAACAGAAACTTGGAGGATAGGGTTCATTTGCGAAATTTTGGATTTTGGTTGTGGAATGTTATGAATTGTCTTTTCGCATTTTGATATTTTATCCCTGTTATAGACTTAGAATTCCTTGGTCAATGAACTTTACCAGACTCTTTGATCTCAGTTGCAGAATCTCAACTTTTGGAAATATTTTATGAGTTATGTAAGTTACGTACACTAATTGTCCATTTCCTCCTCTTTCCGTTAATGTTTCATCATTCTCATTTCTCCCCTACAATTCAATCTCAGAAATCGGTCCTGTCCACAGTCTGACCAGTGACCACATAGTTTCTACCTTCTCATACTGTTTTGACTTTAAATTTGATATTGCTCAACCTATTGCTTGTGGCCATGGCAGAATTTTAAACCATGATGTCAGCTCCATTGGGACTTTTGATAATCACCAGGCCCAGTTATCCTTACTCTCAATAATTTTCCATGGATTTGTAAGAATCTGCTAATCGCATCCATCATGTTTAGGTTCATTTGTTTAATTTCCAATACTTACTTTGTCAGATCGGCGCTTTTATCTCTTAATTGTCCTTTTCTTACTGGGATGAAAATTGTTGCTTGTGCCAGAGGAAATGCAGTAACGATGAAAAATATGCTCGAAACAGCTTTTCCTGGGATCAATGTTATTCTGGCGAACCACCCCCCTCCGCTGCCAAAACGCCTACTCAGCAAAGTGGTACCAGTCTTTCAATTTGGAATTATTGGGATGATGATGGCAGGGGAACAGATTTTTCCCAGGCTGGGTATGATGCCACCTCCTTGGTACTACTCCATGCGTGCAAATAGATTTGGAAGTATTGCAAGCGCTTGGCTTATGGGGAACTTCATCCAATCTTTCCTGCAGAGTTCTGGTGCCTTTGAAGTATATTGTAATGGTGAACTGGTAAAATCCTTGTGATTCATAGCTCATGCTGACTTTTACTTAAGGAAACAACCTCTTTAATGCCATTTTAGTAGTAACCTTGATTTCGGTCTCAGTATCAGAAGTTGTAAAGTATCTTTGTTTGATTGTTATGTCAAAGAAGCTGCTTACATGTCATATAACCATGTCTTCAATTTTTGTGCTTTTCATCAATTTATATCTCTTGACTTTGTAGGTTTTCTCAAAGCTGATGGAGCAGAGATTCCCCAGTGAAATTGAGCTTAGGGATCTTGTCGGCCGAAAACTCACTAATTTGAGAGTTGTGGATGGCATTGGAGGAGGGCTCTGGACCTAGAGCTCTGCGGAGGCTGAAGTTTGTTATATCAGGAGCTCAAATTTGAGGTCTGATGCTTGACAAACGGTCACCGGGCATGTTGTGAGAGTTAGTTAAGAAAATCTGGTGACTAATTGGCACACTTCACAAATGAGAAGACAAATATATTTTCTTCTCGTCTTTGGAAAATCTGATTCCTGTCATCAGCAAGGCTAGGCAATTAACCGTACCGTTTTATACATAACTGCCATAGTTCTTATTTTCATTTGGTTGGGCTATGCTGCTTTCAGAAAGACAGTACTTTGACCTCGGCATAAGCAACCCTTTTTCGGCATTGCTTGGTCTCAGATATATTCTTTACATGCACCGGTACGAGGAACAGAGGATTTGCCGATTTGGTGCTGATATTGGCCTTGTTCGCCCATGAGTTTGGCTGGAAAATTTTTCCTACGCGTTGAATGATTTATTTCTTGCCCAGAAGGAAGCTGCACTCTCAATTGTGAAAATTCGTTATTTTCAGTTGTTGGCCTATTAATAAAAAAAGAAAAAAAATAATATAAAACCAAAATATAAAGTGGCACGCTCAGATTCCTATAGGACTATATTAGGCAATCACCTCTTGCTTGTAAAGGTAATCAACCCGCCCTCTCCCCCCGACCAAAGCTAAATAGGTATACAGGATCTGTCTCATCTGTAACTTGCATAGTTTTATTAAGGGTAAAAACCACGTCGAACTCTCGAACTATTAATTGTTAGTATTTGATCGTTAAAATTTTAAGTGTGTTTAAAATACATTTGTAGCACCCTAAACTACCAATTTTGACACATTGCACCCTCTAACTACCAATTTTTAACACTTTGCACCCTTTATCAAATTTTCAAACTAAAATGACGATAATGCCCTTAGATATTGTTGTCAATTCATTAATTTCTCAAGGGTATTATTGTCAAATGGAGGGTGCAAAGTGTTTAATATTAGTAGTTGGAGGGTGTAATGTGTCAAAGTGGGTAGTTTAGGGTGCAAAGTGTATAACATTGGTAGTTTGAGGGTGCAATGTCTTAAAGATGGTAGTTTCAATGTGTCAGGTAGTAAAAGTGTATAAAGTTTGATTGAAATTAGTAAAAAAATAAAGATAATTGTAAAAATAAAATTTTTAATAAATATTGAATAATTTGACGTAAGAGAAATTTTTTGTAATTTTTTTAATCAGATTCAAAATTTCGAGTGCCAATATTTTTATTGATTATTAAAATTTTAAAGCACAAGAATTGGTAAAAAAAATGAAAATAATTTATGAAAATTAGTGAAAAAGTGAAGATAATTTTTTAGAATTGATGAAAAAATGAAGATAATTTTTGTGAGTTAGTGAAAAAATAAAAAAAGAGAAGATTTGAATGAATATTATAATAAAAATAATAATAATTTAATAAAAATATTTTTATACTTTTTTTAGTCAGGCCCAAAAAAATTTGAGTGACAATGTATTGGCAATCAAACACCAAATTACAGCTAATCACGCCCGACTGTCCGTTGTGAAACTATTTATCATTAACTTCAATTTTTTGGTATGAATTAAATAATAATAAAAAATCAGGTTTTCTTTACAATATGCGAGCAAAATACTAATGTAATGTCATGATTACACGAAACTCTTTTTTTTTTTTTTTCTCTCGTCGCATGGGCTCTTCTTACCCATGGAAACTAAGATGCACTATAATAGCGTGGGCTCTAGCTTGTCAGCTGGATTACAAGCTACAGATCATATTCTTAGTTGAAGCCTGGTTCCAGGCCAATGATAATAATCTCGTGTTTTCTGGACGCCCTCCTGCCCCCTAACTCGAACACGCTGAATAAATGTTGAAGCACAGCACATGCAAATTAAGCGTGGTTGCCTTTCATATATGCCACCATTTTCGAGCCTCCAAGGTCTTGACAAGTTCATTTGCCAATGACGCAAAGTCTTCGGCTCCACTTTGCAGCTCTTCCGTTCGCCTGTTGATTCCCTGATGCGAGTAACAAGAAAAGCTAGTTCAGGGTCCAATCAATAAGTGCTTACAGGTATAGAACTTACACGCTGTAATGGAAGGACATGAAGATGTGGAAGGACGTGAAGATGTTCGTTATCTTCTTGCTTTTCTATTTTACATTGTATTCGGTTTTTTCCTTCACTTGGAAGAATCTATAGCCGCCAAAATCCCGTTCTCCACAGGATAGAGTCCCATACCTCCTTGAAAGGGACGAGAAATACCAGGAGGCTAAGAGGACATTGAAAAGACATTCATCGACTTGACCCCAAATAATAGAAGTCACAATCTTCAGATCAATATATTTGGGTTATGGACTGCCATTCTTCTCTCCATTTGTTTACCCTTTTGTTTTGTTTTTTTTTTTTTTCTTTTAAATCTCCTGCTCAGATCTCCTCACTTTTCCTAGGAAAGGAATCGAGTCGACAATGATAAATCCAACCGACATACCTAATGAGTTCTAAGCAAAATCCCCAAGGGACAACCTACCTCCAATTTTTCCTGCCTCTGTTGGAGCCTGTCTCTTGCATGTGCAGCTGCCGAAGAAGCATCCTGAAATCAGTTACCACATCAGATAACGAAACCCTTCAGGGACATGCTAATATATGGAAAAGAAGACCAATTAAATTAAAAGCATCATCAGATTACCCCAGCAAATCTATACGTAGTTACTATTTCTTCAGGTGTTCTAATTCTGGGTTTTGAATCATCAGTTCCACCTTGAAATAGTCTTTCCCTCTTTGTTCCCTTCTCTGTATGGGAAAAACAATATTAGCATCGACCTGTACGAGTAAAACATACATTAGATCAATTTTAAACAGACATGATCTACCACTTTTTATATTTTTAGCATCATGGGATGAAGTAGACGCCATCGGTTGAGGTTCATCGATTTCAATGTCATCTGTACAAAGCACGAAGTGAGAAAAGAAATCAAAGGAAAAGCTTTGAAGAAAACAAAGATGAAAAGAGTGTACAGGAAGGTGGACATATCAGAACCTAAATTAAGCTCCAGCTCTTCCTGATCATCTGTAGCTGGGAATGTGTCTAAAAGTGGCGACTTCAAAAATAGGCCCTCTAAATGAGTAAAATCCAATTTAGGAGGCATACTAAAATCCTCAGTATGGATCTTTTTTCCCCCTTTAATACCTCTGATGATACCGCCAAGAATTCTAGGTTGGGTACCCTGTAGCAACATAGAAAAGCTATTTGAGAAAGATCAATGGCATCCAGAAAAAAACTTACAAAAAAGGAGTATTATTTCCATGAACCTGCTTTTTCTTCTGATTTGAAGAGAAACTAAGGGCAGCATCTGCAGCAGCTGCAAGAACTTCATCATGGAGACAAGGTAAAGAGTCGGGAATCCTAGAAATAGCAAACACACAGTCTCTTGTAAAATTGTCATCTTTTTTATGCGACAATTATTCAACGATCTTCATGCTTGCCTTCATTTATCCATTACAGCATTAGCTTCACATATATACCTGAAGTCATTTTCACCGGCTAATAAAGAGATGAATGCCAACTCATGCCCACTTGCCTGTAAAAGCTCCTCAATCTCAGACATTGAAAAAATTATCAAGCTACAATAACTTGCCAGCTGCAGGAACTACGGAGATTAAGTGAAAGAAAGCCTTAGGCTGGAAAATATAGAACTAACACACCAACCCACTCATGAAGATGTTACCAGTGTAATCTGCCCATCATCAGAAGAGCTCATTGCCTTCTCCATGTTTGCCTTAAAATTCCACCTTAAAATTGACATCAAGGAGCTTTCTCTCACCAATTCTAAATCTGGTAAAGATCTGCCAAAGAAAGTAATCACCAGTACCAACTATTTGAAAATTAGTGTCCCTGCTGGATTTGCTATCATAACAAGAGGGAAAGAGAGAATTTTCTTATGAAAAATATTGGATTTACATGATGGGGCAATTAGTTGAGGTATTATTTTGATTACTAATGTAACAAGGTAGGCACTAAAAAAAAGAAAAATCAGCACTTACCTTATTTCAATTACTCCTGTCTGAAACAGCATGACCAGTCCATAAATTTTCTCATCTTTCTTTAAAATTGTTGTCCAACAGCAATGTTTTGCATGTTTCACTTTACGTATGGCTTTATTATTTCCCTATCAAAATCATACCTCAGCTTGCAAACAGAAGTTCCATCACACTCCTAGTTAAAATAAATAAGGGAAATAGAGGCACCTGAATCACAGATTTTGTAGAGTACAAGCGCAACGAATCCTCACAACAAAGCAAAAGAACTGAATGCAACAATGTTTCCTCAGAGCATGCAGTTACCGAAGAGGAGTTCTGTTCACCTTCATGTGAATTAATGCCAACTGTAGGACTATCGGTCCGGAGTTCAGTCTTGGAAGTAATATCCTCGCGGGACTCCGGCTGTGTTTCATTAGACGATTCAGAGACAGAGATCCCAACAGCTGTAGTGCAATAAACGTCAGAGTTCTAAAATAGGTGAAAGCAAACCTAAGATATCTTATTGTTTCTAGAAGAAAATTGTACTTGCCTATAACATACATTGAAATTGCAACTGATTCCTTTTTCAAGTACCATGGTCGAGTGCTGATCAAGTGGCCAGTACCACCGTCGATCATGTTAATCTTTGCATCCTTGGTTAAGACAAACATTACTTCCTGTGCAGGGCAGACTGCAATTTTTGTTTCAGAGTGCTTCAGGCTTTTGACAACACTATCCATATGCTTAAGTTCTTTCCAAGTTATTGAAATGATTGGAGAGCTAGAAACACCATCTTTCAAGAACAAAACAGATAATGAACTTGTGTCGAGGACTGCAACCTGAAACAGAAGCAATACATCCAGAAAGCTTTCTAAATCAAGAAAGCTGAATTTTAGGGGTAATCACCAAACTCATCACAACAATAGAAAGGTACTGAAATAAAACAAGTAGCCAATATCACTCACCCTACCACATTTGAATCCTACAGCAAGTTTAGCTCCAGAATTTGCAAAATGTAGTGCTTGTACTGGGGAACTAAGAAGACAGAAAACTGCTCTACATTGAGGTCCTTTTCCTTGATGCAATATATGAACTGGGAAACCAGTATAACAATCTCACCGTGAGTAATTAGAAATTTTTTATTTCAAGAAAAATAAATCACTCAATATGATTTTGCAGTAAATGGGCAAGGTAGTTTGAGAGTCTTTTAGATGAGTGGATCAATAACAGATTAAGGATGACTCCATTATCACTTAGAAGGAATCGACTGCATTTAACTATCTATAATTCAGCTGGCTGCCAAATAAAACATGGTGAGCAAAATCTTCGAAGTCTTAGTTTCTTGATCTCCCAGGGAAACTGGTCCACCATCACTTAAAGAAGCTCCTCTGTTAACATGGTCACTAACTTGACTTTCTTGTTTATCTACCAAAACCATGTAGAAATTTATTTCATCATCTTAGTGTTTTGATCTGCTCACATGGTAAGTGCATATCTTCCAGATTTGTACTCAAACATGAGCAACAGCTATAAATTAGTCAATTTTCTTTTATCTAGCTATAAACCATATCCTACAAAACTTAAACAGCCAGTTTAGAAGCTCAACCACCCAATTTTTGGACAAGCAATCTTTCTCCAACCACTATTACACACAATTATCACTTCCAAGAAAATTTTGATAAGCTCCCTAAGTATGTCCTTTCTTAATCTTTTTGTGTCCCATATTTGCCAATTATGTCATAACTCAAGCCAAAAAACTGTAACTCTCCACAAAAACATGGCTTAGATCAGATCACCTTCATTTTTAGTTTCTGTGACAAAGTGAAAGTTTGTCCCATCTGAGCAGCCTTTGAGGTCATAAAGACGAACCTAAAAAAGTGAATACAATAAGAAACTATTTGGTCCAATGTACCACGGCCTTGAATGGAGTATCCAGTAAAGAATTCTGACCAGACCACACTCATTGCCAACCGCCAAACTTGAAGTTAAGGAGCAGAAGTCCAACTTTGTCACTGGAGCACTTGAACCAGCTACTTCTATACCTTGCACCTACCAATCAGACAACAATATGAAAGCTATGTCCTTTCTTAGGGACGTTAGATGATGGAAACTATTTGATGGAACTCTAACCTTGCCTTCCAAAAGACAGATAAAAAATAAGACTGGATATGTGGCATCCCATATCCTGACAGACCCATCAGAATAACCTGCTAAATACAATCTCTCAACCTCATAGTCCTTAGTCATAGACAATTGACTGGCTACGCCTCCGGTCAAGGGCCACTTTGCACCACTAACTGAGGTCACTGTTGAGGCAAGTTTCATAACTGAGGCTACCTAAGAGAACAGTAAGAAAAAAAGTTAACAACTTACAAACTGAACAGGAAAATATAAGTCAAGTAGACATGTATATGAGCCACTTGCTCTAGATAGCACAACCTGCTATATACTCTCACAACCTCACTATCTTTAGAAATAGAAAATTGAGTGACATACCTCCAACAGAGCCTTCAAAGAATTCCCCCCAGTGGGTAATTTACTTAGCTTTGCCACAGTTAAGGATGGATCAGATATAGGTACCACCATTGGAAACTCCATGGCAGAGACGGATGGTCTCCTCTCATGCTGAGATACCAAGGTAGATAGGCTAGCATCATCATAGAAATGTAGTTGCCCCGGGTTTGTCAAAACAAAAAGATGAGCTTTGTCGTTACCCACCATCTCCCCCACATTTGGTAATAGAATCAGATCTGCAAAAGAGCCAGTAAGTGTAAGGTCTGCACGACCAACACATCTTAATGTCCCAGATGACCATTCAAGAGTGACAACCTGTCATAAAGAATTTCCAAAAAAGCAGCTTTCAGGATACTAGGTAAGTTTCAAATTAAAGAAGCACCAATTAATCAACTCATTAATTGTACTATGGGAAGTGACAAACACTGATGATAGAGTCAACATTGTTGCCAACACATCAAAGAGAAAACCATCAAAAGTTTCAATTTAGCTGGTCAACCTGAAACATAGTAGAGCCCAGAAATTGTTTCCAAATCCCAGGGTAAAAACCAAGAATTAAACCTACAGGAGATAAATAAGTTAAAAAATTTGCAGTGGGCACATTCCTTCTAATTTCAGTCATACTATCATGTAACCACCTTTGCATTCCCAAGTCTTGTTTTTCTTTTCTTTTTTCCTGTTTCAGAAAATTGCAAAAGGATTTTGCTTTGACTCTATATATTATTTTGTGAACAGACTTAAGTCTGATGAGAGATCATTGCAGATTTCAGTAAATTACTATCTTCTAAAATTTCCACTAATTACATCAAATCCATGTAATACAAGTACATGCAATTAAAGAACTTAAAGAGGATGTTAAATAGCTATAAATGACAAACCGTCAAAACTTCTTCAGCTCCAATTTCATCACCACCATAGATAAAAAGCTGGCCATCACAATCATTCTTGGATTTTTTGGTTTTGGACCAATGTAAGACGATGACAGGGAGTCTTCTTTCTGCAGATGATAATTGCAGCTTAACAATATTGTTCGATGATGATAGAGCTTGCGGATTTTTAATAGATGCAGCACACGATGTGTTCCAAAACAGAATATCTCCATCGACATATCCCACAACCACAATGGACCCATTGGACGATGCCCAACACAGAGCACTTATCTCTTTCTCTGCTACATGATCTTCTCTCTCGTCTGGAAGATTAGTCTTCACTTCACTAGAAGAAGAATCAACAACTTTGTCCTCCAATTGAAGATCCTTACCACCTCCAACAAAGAGAATTCGACCCTCGGAGACATCCCAAAGAATATACAACCCATGTTGATATGCAATCAATACTCTGAAAAGGAAAAAGAAAAAAAGAATAGCAATAAGTAGACAAATAGCAATATCCCATAATATTCACCATCATTTCTCTTATAGCCTCAAAGTTATAAGGAGGTATGATTATAAAAATAAAAGTGACAAGGTAACTCCATCATTTAGATAACATTCAGTTATAGTGAATTTTGAGAATTTTTTTGTGTTTTGAGAATTTTTAGGTAATGTTAATTTTATTGGTATGCGTGTTGTAGTTTTTTTTATGTGGTGTTAAAAATGATGTTTGGTTGTAGAATTTTTTATATTGTGAGGATTCAAAAAAATCCTTTTTTTTTTTATGATAACAATAATTTTCTTGTTATCAAAGGACTACTCCATGATGGCTAGTCGGGCAGGAACAAGACAGACATGTTTCGACATAGTATGTAGAAGTAACATTAATCAACACATACTGAAGGACAATACCAGTAGGATCCCATTAGACTGACTTGACATTATCATTGGGCATATCAATGAATAAGAGAGTGGTGGTTTTAGCTACTAACATGACGGTGATACATGCCTATATATGCAATGACAGACAGTGATGCTAATAAGCAAGAGATAAAAGGTGTGAATGTTTCAGAAATTGCATTTTGGGAAACAGAGAAATTCAATCATAGGTGATTTCCCTGGAATTTAGCAAACAAATATCAACTACATAGTTATTGAATTACTTAGGAGAGCCATGATTGACCCATGATTTAGACATAATTCCTGCTTGCGTGTGTTTAAGCCGACACGAATTTACTACTTCATTCTAGAAAATGTGTAATTCCCAGATATGCTTTAATAATATTGCCAATGTAAAAAAATAAATATTGACGACCCAATCCTGTTTCAAATTCAAAAGCAGGAAAATGAAATGGGGGAGCTTTAAGGTTCTGCTTGTCTCTTGCCTATTTCCAGAAGAGGAAGGTTGAGGAAGAACTCCAACAATAGGTTGGTCATTAGGGAAGGGAAACCCTGTGGCTTCTGTTAAATAGCAGAAAACAGATGCAATAAATAAATATTAAAGCAAAGAAGAACAAGTACACATTCAAAAACAAAAAGATATAGAGGTCATTATGGCTACAATACTAACATTCAAAAACAAAAAGATATAGAGGTCATTATGGCTACAATACTAAGCCATCATACAAGAATCCATTATCTGTAGTAGCATATCAGGAAACTTCTGAAAGTTTGAATTAACTGATTTTGATGTACCCATCTGCAAATACTCTCGTAGCGGACTAGAGTAGCAAATCATAAAGGTATGTTGTTCACACGTCTAAGAAAGATAATGAGATAAACTGGAAGCATTAGGTGCATGCCAATATAAATTAATAGCTTCAATCAGCCAGCAGTAATTGGTTTAAATTGCATAAGAATGTAGTACAAGCAACTTGTCCTGAAAGTGACTGAGCCTTTCCCATGATGTGATTCTCTAAACTTGGACCTCAGATGCTAGTCTGAAGATTAAAAAAAAAACTTATATCTTAACTGCAAACCGTTGTCTAAAATACCAGTGATCCTACCAGCAAGGAGAACCAATGTGTCAATTATGAGGTTAGCAGTGTTAAGGCAAAGACAAACAGAAAAAGTTGTTTCAAATAAGGCAGTAAAAATTGAAAATAACAAAAGGATGACATGGCTGAATTCAGCATGCTTACTACTTGAAAACTAATTTGTTTTTTAATCTTTGACTTGAATGAAATTACAGCCACACTTTGTGTAATTCAAATCACATTCTTTGAGGTGTCAAAAGAAGAGTTGTAAAAGAGAGTAATATTTAACTTGGTAAATACATGTCACATTGTATTTGGGTACTAGTTACATGCCAGTTATCAACCATTTAAAAGAGTTTGAAAAAGAAATACCACTTATAGAATTTGCTGAAATGTGATATGGCAACTGGAGAAGTTTTTCGTCTTTGGCCTCAAACTTCATCACAGACATCAAACCATGCTCATCACCAACATACCTGCATGTTGCAATAAAGTACACACTACAAAGTTAATTCTAAGTATCCTGTTCCATTTCAAGCATCATCGCAGCTGATTAATATGATCCTTCATAAATTGTAAGCTTTTATCAATAACATACATGAAGTGGGAGCCACTAATCACGGAGAAAGCAGTTATATTGGATTCCCACTGTAAACAACCAGCTATACTCCTGCTCTCAAGATTCCAAACCTGCCAAACAAAAAAAGTTCTCAACCTAGACAATATACAAAAACCATTTCTACTGTTTGTAACTGGCCCCACAGACTGTTCAGAACTGTAGCACCTGGCCATCAATAAGAACACGTAATGAAGGGATGCTATGTTTTGATTATTCTCTTGCATGATTACCAGAATGACCTATATTAATAAGAACACGTAATGAACAGCACCACCTGTGCTGAATGATTAATGAAGAGGTGTATGATGGATTACCACTGCCAAGGATATTAAGGGAACCCGTGATACAAAAGCTGCTATTCTTCAATAATACCAAACACTAGTGATGTTTGATAAATGAATAGGAATTACGCTGCTGATTAGGATACATGAACCTGAATATCATTGTCATTTGAAATGCTGACTAAATGAAAATATGGACGATGGATTACGACTGCTAAGGATATTAAAGGAACCCGTGACACAAAAGCTGCTATTGTTCAATAATACCAAACGCTAGTGATGTTTGATAAATGAATAGGAATTATGCTGCTGATTAGGATACATGTACCTGAATATCATTGTCATTTGATATGCTGATTAGGATACTGTACCTGAATAACCTGACTGGTTTTGTAGAAACTGCCAAAAGATATGAAAGTATTAATATGCTGCTAAATCTGAAAATGAAAGAAAGAAAAAATACTTAAGACCTAACCAAGGTAAAAAGGTTGATTTGCTTTCAACAAAGCAGCATTGCAGGTATGTAGAACATATCAGGAGTAAAATCAGCATTCTTTGATCTTGTTCTCCAACATCCACAATCAAGAACCTTCCCATTAGAAAGAGAACCATTCCCTTTTCCCTATGTTGACCAAAGCGACATTGATGTTCATTTATCTCAGCATGTTTGTTCGAGAGGAATATGTGCTTGTAACAATCATCATTGTTTTACTTTTATGAAGGAACTATATACCATTCAGTTCATAGGGAAATTAGAGACGACCAACCAAGGATAACACACTTTTACTGTATTCTAAATGGGTTAGGTTTCAGTTATCCGCACGAGAGAGGAGTGTCACATAATATCAGAGCCAAAGTCCTGAGTTCGAGAACTAACTCCGCACTTCACCCGAATTTCAATTAAATATTACACATGTTTGACCAAACTACTAAGGGAGAGTCTGGCCCACAAGTGAGGGGGAAGTGTCAAATATATAAAATATAATAGTTAAACTAACCTCTTCTTGACGGCTTAAGCTTTTGGGATAAGTGATAGTTTCCCATAAACCTCTAACGCATGCAAGCTCTCACTGTTAAGAACGTTATCTGTGTCATTTTTTCCTATGTATCCCTAAATCTCGTACACTCACTAACAGAAAATTTTGGAAGTTACAACTTGAGGTTATGTACCTATTGGTCCTTAGATTTTGACCCATTTTAATAATAGTCCTTGAGTTTTCAAATTGAACATAAAGGTTTTTGAGTTTGCAATTTTTATCAAATAAGTCATTTCATTAAACTTCTATCTATAAAGTTAACGATTCACACATTAGTTCCAATCATAATGTGTCACCCAAGACTAAAATCATGTGACCTATAATTTTTTTTTTTTTTTTTTTTAAGTTTTTATCCTAATTAAAAAAAAAAAAACTTAAAAAATCATAAGTCACAAAATTTTAGTTTTGGGTGACACATGTCAACTTATGAATCGTTAACTTTGAGAATGAAATTTTTAGAGAAATACTTGTTTGACAAAAATTATAAACTTAAGGACTTCTGTGATCAATTTGAAAACCGAAGAACAATTTGTTAAAATGAATAAGTCAAAACCTAGGGACCAAATGAGTACTTAACCCGTACAACTTGCCAACTTTCATGATTCCCAACTTCCACTTTTCCTTCTCTTTCCTTTTTTCTTTTTTTTTTTTTTTGGGGGGGGGGTTTCTTTTCTTTTCTTTTCTTTTAGGATAAGAAATGTCAAACTTCTTGGGTTGCAATATTCAAAGTAATTCTCCAAGTCTTCTAAACATCTGTTCTAGAAATTCCTCGTGAAATATGTTCTTCCTACATAAACAAAAGCAACAAATTTATGGCTCATATCATAACTACAATCAACATATTCCCATGATTATGTTTTGCTCTAATTGCAGCATTTCATTTCCTATTAAGGAAATTCATGATTGATTAAAGGAAATAAGAAAAAGACAACTTCAAGTCGGAAATTGAGTATGGCATCCTATAAAAGCAAAAGGATGCATCATAGATAGGTCAATCGAAAAAGGGCCAAAAGTGTAATGGACCAATGCAATGAGCTACTTCTTTCAGCTACAAATTTATGTTCAAAAGTGTAAATACAATGAGCTGCTTAAACGTGTATACTGATTGGATTGAGTTATTTCCTTTGTGATATTCACGAATTTGCCACCTCAAAGAGGGCTAGTGACAATTTTTGGACTGTTCGTTTCTTATTTATATTATCACTGGATACGTTTCTTGACTTCCTTGAAATCTTTATTCTGAACCTTTTCATGCTTTCTAGAAGCTCTTCTAAGTCTTCATCGAAATGAGAAAGAAATTGCATAAAAGAAAGGTTCCACTGAAATAGATGTTTCATTTAAGGATGAACTGGGAAAATCACAGCTATCAATACACAAGAAAAGAAAGAGGAGGGGGGGGGAGTTTTACTGTTGAACTCATAGTTTTTAAGGGGTATCTATCAGTTTCGTTGATCCAAAACACATTTATTAAGGACATTTATCACCAATATCATCAGTTCAGTTCAAGACAATGTGCTACTTATTTCCGTTCAGAGAGTGACCCAAGTAACAATCTGGACAGGTTTTCCCATAAAACATCACATTGCTAAATCATTGATCCTGGATCATTTGTATTAAAATCAGTCTTACTGGCAAACTTAGAATCAACTTGAGTACTGCGTCAACATACCTCTAGGTTCTTATAAGGCAATTGCTTTGGGGATATAAGAAGTCCCTCAACACCATCTCCACCAATAACTTTAATTCGTCCATCCCTACAGTGAGATCATAGTAAGAAGGAACCCATGTTGTAAACTGTATTCTCCATTTGTTAATTTAAGTATATAAATAATATAATAAGAATTCTAATGCCATGACAAATGGAGTAGCCTGACAGCTATAGCAGTCCCACTAGCCAATGAAGCTTAGCAGTGCAGGGAGTGCATGGCATTCATCTATGAGCATGAACCTTGCCAATTAGGCTCAGAGTATTGGAAATTCTACACCAAATGCTCCACAAGATATACATCTTGAGTTACCAGTAAAGACACCATATTGCTGACATAAGAAATTTGTTCATACGCAAACCACATTCGCCAAATTTGTATCTGGAGGGGTGTGGAATTTTGATAATATTTGGTACCAAAAAACATTGCATGCAAGTACTGATGGACGATGGATAAAAAATTAGTATTCACCCAATGATGTGCAGACCACAAGCTACTCTTAAGTTGTTGATTAAACTTCTACAAATACAACGACAATTTATCTCAACTCACAGAGTTCCAATTGCCAAAAGGCGCTGAATTGGGTCGAAGGCAAGGGTCGATGCCGTCGATGGCACACCATAGTGGATAGCAATTTGTGGTTCCAGGTCTGCTGAGGTCAAACCGCCATGTTGCACTTTACGCTAATCATAATTTGAAAAAAAAAAAAAAAAACAAATACATTTCTCAGTATTCAGTGGAACCCCTAATGCAAGTCTATAAAGAAGTTTAATTAAGAAGATGACACCATGGAATAGTTATGCACAAAGGATATTAGACAATGCGCATATTCCTGACCAATGTAAAAGAGAGCATATCCGATTGTTCTTGAAGTAGACTCCATTTTCTTATATCTTTTCCTTAAAAAGAATAAAAAAAACTGCAACATGGAAGCAACAAGTGACATCTAGTGACCTTCAGCGCTCTTTTCTTTGTTTTTTGCTCTTTCTATCTTTCCGATTGGTTCGACAACTACGGCAGAGGAATTGCATGAATTTGGTTGACTAATATATTTGTATACTGTCAGCTAAAAGGGAATGCAAAATGCAGAAAAAAAAAAAGGAAGGCAAAAAAGGCCTCTACGAATTCAGGCGATTTGACAGAAAATGAGACCCTCGATGAATTGAAATTACTCATTGCTATTGAAGAAAGAAGAAGAATTTGAAAAGCAAAAGTGGCAAAAGAGTTGCATTGACCGGTGGCTTGCCGTAAGATCATACCTGGTGATGGTTCACAGCCTTCTGCAACAATCGCTTCGCGAACATGGCGATTCAGCTCAAAGATTTCGGGAGACTGATGAATTTTTCTCGTTGACAGAGACTCTTTTTCCGTCGTCTTGGAGATTATAACTAGGCATATATTCTTAAAGTTGCCGCGTTTGGAGCTTCTGGCTTTGGAACGGGCGTTTTTAGCCGTTGGTTGATGGTGATTTATCGTCTACCTTCCTCTTTTCGAACTTTTCGTGTGCTGGTCAAAGCCTTGCTGTGATGGTGATTTATCGTCTGCCTTGAAGCGCTTGTAGTGCACAGCTCGAGTCCATGCGATTGGTCATAATAAGTTATTAAAATATAATCTTACTATTTGCATACTTGACAACTAAGGGGATGTAGCTCAGATGGTAGAGCGCTCGCTTAGCATGCGAGAGGTACGGGGATCGATACCCCGCATCTCCATCCAACAGCCAACATATTATAAACTTCATTATAATGGTTGTTCATGCATTATGGCATGAAGTTTTTGCACCAACGCATCAAAATGTTTGTATTTGGATCGATTAATTAAAATGTTTTGTTTATTGGTTAATGAATTTTAGGGTGTTTGATCCTCTCGTTCTAAAAAAATTTTTGACTGAGTCTTTTATGTATTAAGGCAAATATGGAATGAGAATCACCTGTAATTTGATCACCCAAATTACAAAGGATACCGGTCCGACAAATATGAGCTTTGACCACACTGACCCGACACATTCCATCTAACAACCAATATATTAAAGTAACAATTATGTTACAAGAAAGATGATATAGATATATAATTTTTTTCTTTTTAATAAATGTCAAATAAAGTATTGCTTTTCCATCATAAACTAACACTCTATTTAGAAGTTATTAAATCCAATTAAGGCATAACCCGTACTCATGAATTTCATCTTTGTACAGTTCGAATAGTTTTTTCCAACAAAAAAACTTCTCCATGCAAGAAAATCCTCCGAATGCAATTGGCAATTGAAAATCAAGAACGTTTACTTTGATTCATGATCTCTATGCACTTTTTATAAGTCTCGGATCTAGCACTTCTTTATCTTAAAAAAAAAAGAATTAAGCTGAAACTTTTTCTTCTTCGTGAATAGTTTTTTATCGTAATCGGATTAGGTCTTGAACTCGAGTCACTTCTTTATTTAAAAAAAAAAAAAATTAAGGCTGAAACTTCTTCTTCATGAATATTTTTTTATCGTAGTCGAATTCAATGAGATTTGAATAGGATGTCTTGAACTTGAGTTTATGTTCTGGAGTGCCACTGCATCATTGAATTCGACTGAGAAAGACCTACACCTACTATCCTTTATCAAACCTTTCCATTTTTATAACAATAAGGTAAGCCTGGTTTCAAACCTTTTGATATACATAATTGTTGGTTATCAAGAATGACTATTAATTGAAGTTACATAAAGAGTTTTTTTTTTTTTTTTGTAAACAAACGAAGATTTTATTAGAAGACCGCAAATACAATGGGTACAAAGAGACAACAACTCAATTTATCTAAAGATTCTAAAAAAACCACTAGGGTTGAATTTTGTATTTCTCATAGTTTTTGAGTATCCAACTTTGTTACTTTGTTCATGTTTGGAGCAAATACAGACAAAAATCATATGTATTTTTCTATTAGAGTTTTGTTTTGTCGATAAAGTTGGTCTATTATATAAACCCACGAAGCAAATGAATTCTCACTTGTCACGTTTGATTAGAAGGGAACAAAAGAGCGACTTGTCCACTTGTAACGTTTGATTAGAGGGAAAAGAGATCAACTTCCATTTGAGTTAATTCAAGTGGCCCTTATGATCTGTTGATACCTTTTTTTTTTTTTTTTTTTTTAATGGCCTAGTTTGGATGGTTAAATTATTATTTTTGGAACATTTGTTAGCCTATTGCTTTGGGATTTGTAAAAAAAATGTCTGTAAAAAATAATTGTCAACAAATTTTAAAATATTTTCCAATCCATCCAAGCAAAGGCTTAATCAAGAAAAAAAATAATAGAATTAAATACACTTTGCACCCTTCAATTATAAAGATCTTGACACTTTACACTCCAATTTATTATTTTTGTCGCATTATACTCACCAACTATTAATTTTAAGCATTTTACATATTTTCTTAAAATTTTCTATTAATTTAGACGTAAAATAATTTTTTAACGTGTGAAATGATAATTTTATCGAGATATATATATATATATATATATATATATATTTTTTTTTTTTACGGTGATTATTTTATGAAGATAATAATAGATTCTAAAAATTAATGGTACAATGGGATAAAAATAATAAATAATAAATATAAATATAAATATAAAGTGTCAAAATCTGAAAAATGAAAGGTTACACCTCAAAACAAAGAAGACATAACAGGATCTGTAGCATGTAGGACTCAATATAACAAAAACACAAAATAAAGGAAGAATCTTTAGGAAAAGGAGCTCGAGCCGTAAGCCTGTTGGTGTGCAAGCAGCAAGCTTCCAATGATTCCAAGCTGTTTTTCCATGTCCTAAGCTTGCGTGCCGCTTCGTCTCTATCCTCCATGTCATGAGTCCACGTCATCGTTACCTTCTAAAATATAAACCCGGACGAGCCAACGCCTTGCTCGTTCGGCTCTGCTGCTGGTTTTGGTTTTTGGAACGTAATCTCATCACAGCTCGTTGTTTCTCCTCTACCCAGTCACCATGACATTTTTCTCCTCCACAAAGCAAGGTTCGTTTCTCTCAGAAGCAAACACCAATTTGAATTCGGATCGAGATTAGTTCAGATTAATCAATTGAAGATACAATTTTTTTTTTCCTCGTTTGTTTGGAACAAAACTCCATTAATTGAGTTCATAGGTTTTGCATTTACCAAACCTGTAAAAATTTGAAAAACTCGACAAATTCTTGTAAAAATGTTAACTGTGGAAATATAGTTGTTATTCTGTCCAGGGAGGTAGAAAACGAGTTTGAGTTTTGTTTGACGTGGGTTACTAAATAACCGATCAATTCATTTAGTTAAGAAGCAAAATAAGAGTATTTTTTTTAGATAGAAGAACTCGAGCCGTTGAAGAGCACTTACCAATACAATTCCATGTTGTTGTACCTCCTAATGTAAGCAAACGTAAACGTGCTTGCCGACGTAATCCATATCTCCCTTAGATATGGACCCAAACGAGTCCGACTCTCTGAGCAGTCGTTTTTCGGCTCTGCCGCTGGTTTTGTTTCAGCAATAAAAATCAGCGGCCTCTCTTATCGTTGCCTCCCCTTATATATAAAGCAGAATGATTCCGACTGTCAAGCCTCGCTCTTTCATCTCTTCCGCTGGCTTTTTTCCGGAATCCTACTGCAGCTCTGTGTTTCTCCTGTAGTCTGGCAGCATGACACTTTTCTCATCCACAAAGCAAGGTTCATCGGTTCTGTCTGCTATAATTGCTATTTCAGTAGCCTGATAGGAGTTTGATTCATAATGATTCTCACTTTGGTCAAAGCTTTGATTTGATACGATGCTTCTTATGAAGATCGGAGATTAGATCTTGAAGATTCAATTGATAGGAAATTTTTTTTGATTGAAATAATGGACTTGTTCAACTCAACTGCCTGTCTGTCTAAGACATAAAGTTCAATTCCAGTATTACCACTACCACTTGATAATATTATTATCTCGAATCTGTCATTTCAAAGTGATCTCTAGATGGCTCTTGCTTGTCTCGTATGATCTATTATTTCCTTAAAAAGGACGTTGAATAGTTCGTTGTGCTGTTTCTGGTATTTTGTTTTTATTATTTGCTAGTTTCTAGTTGTTTCCTTGAGGGAGTTAATGTTAATAGTATCTTGTTGTTCAATCTTACGAATACTCAACTTCCATGGCTTTCAGATGATCCTGAGCAGAGTGCAAGGAGTTCGTATTTTAATTTACCACCACTGGATGTTTCCGTTGCATTTCCACAAGCAACTCCAGCTTCCATTTTCCCTCCATGTGGTAAGAATGATCTCTTTTTTCTCCCCCCCAGCTGTCCTGCATATTTGTATCTTCATATGATTTGATTATGTTGCTAAAAACTGAGTACAGATTAATGAACTAATCAAAACAGATGTACAAAAAAGTTAATATTTCCAAAGAATTTATTTCTCCTGAAAATTGAGAGAGAATTAGGAGGATGACCTCATTGTGCTTCCGATTCTCCTTGAAAGTTTACTTGTTATTTAACATCATTGCATATGATTGAGGTTGTGAACTATTCTGTCCCTTGAGACAGCTGCACACCATGGAAGATTTTCTCAATTGATGAGGCAGCTGTTTGGCATGCTATTTTTAAATACAACAGTGTGACGCCTCTTGCATCAGCTTGCTGGTTTGCTTTTGTAAGGCAAGAAGCTTTGAAACAGCACCCTTCTTTATACCCCCCCCTTCTCTTCTGGGTCCCAGAACTAAAAATCTATGAAAGAGATACGTAGTTATGAGACATCGAGCTAGTGTGTAACCAATAGGTAAAATAGAGAAGCCTGTTTGTGGGCGTAATGGATTTTTAAGTTACAGAGAGTATAAGTAGGTCCAATAAACGTAAATCAGTATAAAAATTTGTGTTTTGAGATAGCTATAACTCTCAAATAAATCTCAATTGTAATCTGCAAGAGTAAATGGCCAAATGTGACTTCTAATGAGTGGGAAAAAGGTACGACTTTTTTCTAATTAAAATACCCAACATCTTATGAATGCAAGCCCTTCATGCATTTAGAACTTGTGGTGTTAGCCACAAGACTAATGCAGTCCCTCCTGGGAAGAAGAAAAATTATTTGTAATTTTCCGGCTTACTATTAGCTCTTGATTTGATATTAGGGGAAAGCTTGAATTTGCACTCTTGTAGCTGCTCTGTAGTTGATCATATGGATAGTCTAATGAGTTACTTTGAACCAAGTTTTTTTTGGTGATATTTCATGCTGCCCGTGCCAGATGTATAGTTTGCTTCACCATTGGTCTCTTGAATATTTTAACTTAGACAATGATCTATTACAATTTATCTTTCTTTTTCAGATAAAATATTGCTCTGATGGTTATTTGTTGAGTATCAATATTCACATTTCTTTCAGTGTGGTTGTTCATTTTCCCCTCCCACTTCTTTTTGGATTATTTTATCAGGCATTTTCCCAATCACTATATTTCTATAATATGCTACTTATTTCCTACACCCATAACCCAAGTTTTTTACTTTGTGCGTTTCCCCTTTTACAGTGCATGGCCTGCCATTTTGTAATAGGATTTATACTTCTTGACGTTGTTCTCTTTCTTATATTTGAGTATTGGTCATAACAATTTCAGCTTCCGACTATTATCACTTTGATGATCTATTGACTCCTGAGGAGCAGACTGTCCGGATGAGAGTAAGAGAGTGTATGGAAAAAGAAATAGCTCCAATTATGACGGAGGTAATCTTACTCTATGAATGATGTTATGGTGGTCATTCTTGTCTTTTAATGATAAAGTAGTATTGATTTTTATGGTCCAATATTGATGTGAATATGACAGTGAAAATATGAAGTGGTATTTGGGCATTGAGATACTAATGCCATTATCGTTGAAAATGATTGACATTCAAATGCATAGTAAAGTTCTAAACTTTTTTCCTTTTCCTCAGTACTGGGAGAAGGCCAAGTTTCCTTTTCAGGTGATTCCAAAGCTGGGTGCCTTGCGTATTGCTGGTGGCACAATCAAGGTAGTTCCTGCATCTTTTTCCTTTTGCTCCCCTTCCCCTCCGCCCTCTCTCTCTCTCTCTCTCTGCTCCAAAGTATAGATTGTGGTGGATGGGATGTTTAGCCAGCTTTCATTCTCAGGGTTATGGGTGTCCTGGTCTTTCCCTTACTGGAAGTGCTATTGCTACGGCAGAAGTTGCTAGAGTTGATGCTAGCTGTTCTACTTTCATTTTGGTGCATTCATCTTTGGCAATGCTCACTATTGGTGAGATATTTATACCTTTTTTCATCTTTGCCTGATGAAATTCAGTAGTTGGTCGTTTTTCACTTAATAAGGACAATGCTGTTTACTAACATGTTGGGCTACTTGTCTGGACTGCCAAGGATAGCATTGTGTGGATCAGAGGCACAGAAGCAAAAATATCTACCATCTTTGGCACAGTTAAACACTATAGCTTGTTGGGTAAATAGCTTTTTTATTTTTTCCATTGTTCTCTAGCATAGGATTTCAGAGACATGTTTGATATGTGTTTCTGTAGAAGTTGAGTTACTTAATACATTGTTTCCACATCTTAGGGTTTGACTGAACCTGATTATGGAAGTGATGCAAGTGCCTTGAAGACAGCAGCAACAAAGGTTCTGGCTCTGAAGTTCACATTTTTTATTTTTCTGTTGGACACAAAGTTTACATTTGTGGCTAGACATGCCTTACTCACAACCCAATCTACTATTATGATTGCACCAGCCGCTGGAAAACACAAGCATGCAGCGGTACAGTCTGCAGCCTATGTTTCTGCATCGTGCAGGGGCTTGATATAAGGGAACTGCAGGAAGAAACCAAGAAATTGGTTGAGCATACGTGTGGGACATGTTATTATGTGAACTGTATCTCCTTGATAGGGCAACTGATTCAAGTTTGATAAAAGACTGCAATTCTGATGACTTTTTTACTCCTACTCACATGACGAGGAACAGGAGAGAGAGGATGCTCATGTAATGAGAGAGGGTTTCTGCATACGAGGAGGGTCTTTCTCAATGTAGCGTATAGCATGAACTGTCTTTCAATCCAAGATAGGGCCTTTCACATAAAAGAAGAGAAGAAGGGATTGTTTCTCTTCTCTCTCTTTTGGGCAGTCGGAAGTAGCAAGGGGTTACATGAATGTTGCTAATAACCATGCTCATATCCTCTGGCCCACAACTAAACCTGAGTCCATTCCCATCGAGGTTTCTGTTATTGAAATGTCTTTTTTTTCTTCTTCTTTTTTTCCCACTTTTTAGAATTCATTAAAGTATTTAATTTGACATGTAAACATAAATTGCATCAAGTATTACCCTAGGACTCCCTTCATTCCAGAGAAGATGAGTAAAGAGATGTGCGTTCATGAATGACATACATGTTAGTGAAACAAGACAAACACAAGTCTTTCTAGTATTTTGCAACAGCCATAAAGGAATGGTCCTTATCCATTTTGGATGGGGGAAAACTCATTGGGGTATAAGTATCAATTCCTGTTGTAGAGAAAAATAGACACCAACCCCTCACAAAACTTAGAAATACTGGATACCTTGTGGGAAAGTAAAGAACTTATATCATAGTTTCCAACAGGTGTTGGACTCTTCACCTGTATAATGTCCTCAACTTTGTCCATGTGCAAAGATCTCAAAGTAGTATCCAAACCAGTTTTCTTGTGAGAATGTGCCTATGGGCTCCAATATCCCAAATGTAGGATCACAAATCTAGGGTCATCAGCTAGCCATCACTTGCTAGATGAGGTGATTTTAGTACCTGGCTTTTGTTTGGAAACGCATGATTGTTGGTTTCCCAAATTGGCATCCACTTTTTGTGCTTTTATAAAATTTCTGCTTGCCGTTTCAGATTCATAATCAAGAAGGATGCCCCTGGATTAACTGCTACAAAAATAGAAAATAAAATCGGCCTCAGGATTGTTCAAAATGGAGATATTCTCATGAAAAATGTCTTTGTCGCTGATGAGGACAGGTTACCTGGTGTTGATACTTTTCAGGATACAAACAAGGTACAGTATTGTGAGGAGTTCTGTAATGTTGATCATGTTCCCTCATCATTTGTGTGCTTTCTGCTTTCTGTGGCATTTTGGTAGATTATCTATAAGTGGATAGAGTTTATCTGAAAAAAGTCCAATGTAAAAAATTTTGTTTGTAAACCATAAGATCACAATTGTTCTATTTAAATGTGGTTAGGGTGTCTATTTTTAACCATGTCCTACTCTGGTCAGGTTTTGTGATTGATACTAATCTTACTGGGACATGATATGATTTCTGATCAAAATGGGAAAAGAGAACATGGTAACACCACAAAATGACTGCTTTGATTCTTTTTTACTGTGTAAACAACACCTATGACACACATAGACAGAGAGATAGAGAGAGAGAGGCATTTTCCTTCTGATCACCAAGTGTTGTAATTGCTAGCTCTGCAGCTAAGCTACTTTACTTGAGTGCCCTGAAACAGAATGGTTGCCAAAAAGGTGCACCGTTATAGGAAACATGCCACTCTTGGGTGGTCTTCTACCCCCATTGCTGCACTACGATGTTAATTCTCCCTCCACCTTCTGAAATGTCTGACTATCCGCAATGCACACAGACCACATATGCTCCCACCAAGAGAGCACAATTCAGATTTGTTGGTTGTGTCCACAAACTCTCTCTTTCAAAAATTGTTTTCAAAATATGTGCAATTCTTTTGTGCAAGAACCTGAAGATTGTTTATTGCTGGTTTTCCATTTCTTTGCCTATGCAGTTCCTTGATTTTTAGTATTTATGCAATCATCCTCAAATCTTTTGCTGCTTATCTGTGATTGCTGACTCAAAACAGATTCTTGCTGTTTCACGTGTGATGGTTGCCTGGCAACCTATTGGCATATCAATGGGCATCTATGATATGTGCCACAGGTATCAGATCTTCTTCCCTGTATATTTTATTTAAACATCGGTATGACCTGCTCTAATTCCAAACTGATCTAAAGGTATCTGAAAGAGAGGAAACAGTTTGGAGCACCTCTTGCAGCTTTCCAAATCAATCAACAGAAACTTGTTCAGATGCTGGGTAATGTGCAAGCAATGATTCTTGTTGGTTGGCGCCTTTGCAAGTTGTATGAGCATGGAAAAATGACTCCAGGTCGAGCTAGCTTGGCAAAGGTACCATTTGGAATCTGTGAATTTATGATACTCTGTTAGTACCTTACTGACCAATTTTTTAATTCTTCAGTCATGGATCACCTTGAAGTCGAGAGAAACTGCAGCTATGGGGCGGGAGTTACTCGGGGGCAATGGAATTTTGGCTGATTTTCTAGTTGCAAAGGTATTCATGCTTTTCTCTTGATTGAAAAATTGGAAGTAACATAGAGAACTGAATTTTCTCATGTAGCAGAATCCAAGTGACATATCCCTCAAGTGATGAGTTGACCTTGCTATATAAGATGTCCATCCAATACCTAAAGTTTCTACGCTTCTGTTGCTTATTTGCACGACTAAGTGCCAGAAAATCCATTAAATATACAATCTGAGACTTCTGCAGTCTTACCCCTTCTCTTTCTCTAGAGTTTATCTAAATTGTTTTTGTTTATTGTCATATTGGGGGATTCATTGCAGGCATTCTGCGATCTGGAACCTATCTACACATATGAAGGCACCTATGAGATCAACACCTTGGTCACAGGAAGGGAAGTCACTGGTATTGCCAGCTTCAAGCCAGCTGCATTGAACAAACGAAGCAGGTTGTGAGTGTAAATTTTTCTTCCTTCCCCTCCGGTTGGAAGCTTCATTCCTTCTATATAATTAATGTTAACTGGGCTGTTTAGACACTGGAGTCGATGACAAACAGTTGTGACCGGTCATAAAGAACTGTATAACTCAACTCTAGTGACGTATCCATAAGTGGATAATGAGAAGGAATGAAATAAAAAGCCGAAATTTTCTTCAAACCTTTGGTATACTGCAGCATTCTCTGGAGTTCTAACAAATAGACAGCCAAAAGGGACTTCCACAGTTCAGAAGCAAACGGAAGTCACTTCAAAAGCAGGGTAGTTGCATGTTTTTTGAATAATTTTTCCCGGCATTTGCATCTGTTGCTCCCTCCGTGGTGCATTTTCCGTCCACGGAGGAGAGCGCGTGCGCTTCTTCTAGCTTGGTCATGCTTTTCTCTTGATTGAAAAATTGGAAGTACACATAGAGAGGACTGAATTTTCTCATGTAGCAGAATCCAAGTGACATATCCCTCAAGATACTAATCTTACTGGGACATGATATGATTTCTGATCAAAATGGGAAAAGAGAACATGGTAACACCACAAAATGACTGCTTTGATTCTTTTTTACTGTGTAAACAACACCTATGACACACATAGGCAAAGAGATAGAGAGAGAGAGGCATTTTCATCACCAAGTGTTGTAATTGCTAGCTCTGCAGCTAAGTACTTTACTTGAGTGCCCTGAAACAGAATGGTTGCCAAAAAGGTGCACCGTTATAGCATGCCACTCTTGGGTGGTCTTCTACCCCCATTGCTGCACTACGATGTTAATTCTCCCTCCACCTTCTGAAATGTCTGACTATCCGCAATGCACACAGATATGCTCCCACCAAGAGAGCAAATTCAGATTTGTTGGTTGTGTCCACAAACTCTCTCTTTCAAAAATTGTTTTCAAAATATGTGCAATTCTTTTGTGCAAGAACCTGAAGATTGTTTATTGCTGGTTTTCCATTTCTTTGCCTATGCAGTTCCTTGATTTTTAGTATTTATGCAATCATCCTCAAATCTTTTGCTGCTTATCTGTGATTGCTGACTCAAAACAGATTCTTGCTGTTTCACGTGTGATGGTTGCCTGGCAACCTATTGGCATATCAATGGGCATCTATGATATGTGCCACAGGTATCAGATCTTCTTCCCTGTATATTTTATTTAAACATCGGTATGACCTGCTCTAATTCCAAACTGATCTAAAGGTATCTGAAAGAGAGGAAACAGTTTGGAGCACCTCTTGCAGCTTTCCAAATCAATCAACAGAAACTTGTTCAGATGCTGGGTAATGTGCAAGCAATGATTCTTGTCGGTTGGCGCCTTTGCAAGTTGTATGAGTATGGAAAAATGACTCCAGGTCGAGCTAGCTTGGCAAAGGTACCATTTGGAATCTGTGAATTTATGATACTCTGTTAGCACCTTACTGACCAATTTTTTAATTCTTCAGTCATGGATCACCTTGAAGTCGAGAGAAACTGCAGCTATGGGGCGGGAGTTACTCGGGGGCAATGGAATTTTGGCTGATTTTCTAGTTGCAAAGGTATTCATGCTTTTCTCTTGATTGAAAAATTGGAAGTAACATAGAGAACTGAATTTTCTCATGTAGCAGAATCCAAGTGACATATCCCTCAAGTGATGAGTTGACCTTGCTATATAAGATGTCCATCCAATACCTAAAGTTTCTACGCTTCTGTTGCTTATTTGCACGACTAAGTGCCAGAAAATCCATTAAATATACAATCTGAGACTTCTGCAGTCTTACCCCTTCTCTTTCTCTAGAGTTTATCTAAATTGTTTTTGTTTATTGTGATATTGGGGGATTCATTGCAGGCATTCTGCGATCTGGAACCTATCTACACATATGAAGGCACCTATGAGATCAACACCTTGGTCACAGGAAGGGAAGTCACTGGTATTGCCAGCTTCAAGCCAGCTGCATTGAACAAACGAAGCAGGTTGTGAGTGTAAATTTTTCTTCCTTCCCCTCCGGTTGGAAGCTTCATTCCTTCTATATAATTAATGTTAACTGGGCTGTTTAGACACTGGAGTCGATGACAAACAGTTGTGACCGGTCATAAAGAACTGTATAACTCAACTCTAGTGACGTATCCATAAGTGGATAATGAGAAGGAATGAAATAAAAAGCCGAAATTTTCTTCAAACCTTTGGTATACTGCAGCATTCTCTGGAGTTCTAACAAATAGACAGCCAAAAGGGACTTCCACAGTTCAGAAGCAAACGGAAGTCACTTCAAAGTTGCATGTTTTTTGAATAAGTTTTCCCGGCATTTGCATCTGTTGCTCCCTCCGTGGTGCTTTTTCCGTCCACGGAGGAGAGCGCGTGCGCTTCTTCTAGCTTGGTCGTTTTAAATTCAGGTCCATGCCATCTTGTTCTGGATGCTTTGCAGTAGCAATATTTCAAAAACAAAGCTAAGGGAAAGGACGAAAATGGGTCCACAATTTTTTTTTTTTCTTTCCTTTCTCAAGTTCTGCGTTGAAATCTGGATTGTTACGATTTTTTGGGGGAATCCCTTTAACTATAATGGAGGTAGGCGATTCGAGGTTGGTACCATTAAATATAAAGCGAGGAGTCAAACACTGCTAGCCCCCAATGACATTAAACTCTTGAAAAGAAAAATGGACAGGGGAGTTGGTTGATCCTAGATTTATTCCCTTCCCGAACATCTGCTTGCGAACGGTCAGGTTCTAACCGAATATTCGACAACCTTCTTCTAGAGTTTCCAAATTTTCAGTTATTAACCGCACATACTTTATCCTACATTCGCTTTACTCCCACCCTATCCAGTATCCCCACTTGACTCTCGTCTTTCAGCTTCTCTCTGCAACCCACGAGTCCTAATCCTGAGCTGAAGCTGAGCTGCTGTGGCCAAGAACCTCACGGCTTGGGCTGGCCTCAGTACCTCCACCACTTTCGCCGCCGTGCTCATTCTCAGCCAATCCGCTTTTGCTACCACGGATTCTAAGGCGGACTTCCACGTGTTGATCGCCATGTAATCCTCACTTATTTGCCCATCAACGGGCTGCTGCAGGCCCCTTCGCCTCAGAGTCTCCAGCAATGGCGGTGCTGCCACGGTCTCCTGAATCTTTGCCTGCTCATGGTTAATTTCTCTTTCCTCTATCTTGATCTGCTCTTTCAACCTATTCATCCTCAGTCTCTGGTCTTCGGACAAGTCGTCGACCGAGTTGGTGACGAGCTGGAACGCGAGACCGGGTTTGAAACCGGCAATCCAGAGGAAGGCGCGCTCGAAGGAGGTGAACCATATGGGAGAGAACACGAGAAAGACGTTCCTCTCAGCGACTCTTGATTTTTCGTCGTAGTATTCTTGGTAGTGAGCGAGGACGCGGGAAATCAAATCTTTCAGGTCCTCATCTCGGTTTTCGGGGCCACTTTGCCGAGCCGAGAGAAGCTCGTCAAGGTAGTGTTCTTGGCGGACCAGCCAGCCTTCAAAGAAAGCTTCAAATGAGCCAGCATTGGTGTGTCTTCTTGTACCTGAACTCTTTGGCATAGAGGGATCAGAGCACACTGAGCAGGGAGAAAAAGGATGGGAAATGGCGTGAAAAAAAAGAAAGAAGAATGGAAGTTTATATAGGAAGCTTCGAGTTTGAATCCTATCTGTGAGAATATGATGGAATCGGATACTTGCATGTGGGATTTGAATTGTTTTATTTGTAATTTTCTTAGCGGATAAGCATTCTGTGGGATACTTACCCGATAAGAATTTGATGGGGTGGAGAAGCGGCAGTGGGATTTGTAGAAACAAAAACAAGGAGATGCCATTTATCAGAGCTTTTATTTTAGGAGTTGGTGGAGGCGGCAAACAGATGAGCGGCAGGTCGCCCTCAGACCACCGACTCCGAGCGCCTCGGCGCAATTTGTCCCCAAGTGGAAAGTCTGTTTTGCAATTGCGTCCATAAACAAAGCACTGGCACGTCCTCCATTTGGGGAGGCTTAGTATCGCGGGTCGAATCCCGCCCCCTCCGCAGGCTTCGTCCTGCTCGCCTATAAAATAAAAATCCCAGGCTGATGGAGAGAGAATTGCCGAGTCGAGCCCGACAAGTGTAGCCCAAAGGTGGATACAGGTGGAGAGAATTGCCGAGTCGAGTACAGGTGGCGGAAACAGATTTGGGCTCAGAGCGGCAATAGTTGATATCAAAACGCTAAACTCCCCCGAAGAATAAAACAAAAATTGTAATGAAACGAACACAGTTCTGGAGTGATGGCTAAATTGGATTGTGTTGCGTGTCTTGAAGACTTGATCAGAGTTGTATGTGAATTTATGCCGTAAGTTCCCAAGCGCGTGCCTATAGAAGATTGAGCCGATAGCCTTTCATAGAAGATAGAGTGGAGTCACTTTCTGTGTTTCATAAGATAATTTCACTCCAATTTTTTTTTCTAAGCAAAAAAAAAAAACATACTAAATTCTTAGACACGATTATTTTGATTTTAGAAATATGGCAAATGAATTTTAATTGTTACAAATAGTGGAGTAAGATGTCCATAAATAGCAAAGACTTTCTATGAAAGTTTGTGCTTTCTTATTTTCAAAACAAAACGATATTCACAGAATCTCAGCACACTAATCTAACCACAGGTATTTTTTATAAGCGTTGGTGAAAAAATCAACAGAAATTATTTGACTGATTTTTTTTATATATTTATTATAATAAGAAATAGATTATTCATGAAAAGAAATTATTTTATTGACTAAAATTCCCAAAATTTTGATTTGCGAACACTACCTTATAAATCCAGTAAGGTCAGCTGATTTAACAAGTTGCTCGCTGGTAATACATTCTGTACAACTTTCCAAACCACAAAATGGACGAGGGCCGAGTAACTATAGGAGACCGCACAATCGAGGCCTAGAACAGAACTGCCTTCCATTAGCTTTGACCACAGCCATAACGCCAGCGGCGACTCCAGCCCATAGTACCGAAGACATATATTGATGTGCATGTCGCCCAGCTACAGAGCAGAAGAAATAACCAAAATTCGTAGTGAATATATATAAAGAAAAATCCACTTTATTACGGTACAAACAGAGGATAAGAGAAATTATACCTTGCTGAAGTGTGAAAGATGTTAGGGTCAAACCTCCAATTAACAAAGCCGATGCCACAGGGAGATACTGCAATTTTTCATCGGTCCATTAGAGACCATTCCAGAAAAGCTGATGAACGAGACCATCTAAAAAAATGGGATGGGGTTTCTTACACTAAGGTAATCACTAACCAGGCAAACTAGGCAGGACTTGGCCAGATTAACCGATTTTGTCACTTTTTTCTTCATTTTTTTTTAAATTTAATCAGAGCAGAGAATACTGTTGACAAATTTTTGTATGGTTTTCCTGGAGATCGTTGAATAAGATAAAAGGGAAACCTCATTAGTGCTACCCAAATGATCACAATAACCGAACCAACTGATGCATTCTTCCTACAAGATAAAGACAGGTTCCCTGAACTAAAATCACCTTGTGAAGATGTCTAGTGCCATTACGAGGATCCAAAATGATTTTTTTTTTTTTGATTGTACTTAATGTTAATTTTAGTTGGTTGGCACTTTTCTTGACGTAGACACAAGCAAGTAACAGAAACGACATGTGTAAGATATAAAGACATTATTATTACTTACCAAGACGGACTCAAATCCATTTACTTGGAATGGCGAATTCCAGAATAGTGGATCCATAGCATCCTGAGCAAACATGCACATTAGCAATAAGGTTCCCACTTAAATGAGTGGCGACATCTTGCCTGCCGAACTCCATCATGAAAATTGTTCAAATAATATCTTGAAAGAGAACTCATTCCATCTTTGATTAGTCCTGCTATAGTCTGCTTTCCATATCTGCACAATTTTTATCCAAAAGCTATTTTACATGACATGCACGAACAATTTGACATCAATTTTTCAAAATCATGGCCTCAAGTTAGACTTACCTAACCAGGTCTCCTTTCAGGGCATGAGTCCCAGCATAACCAAGGCTTATCTCATCACCTTGCTCGGCCCACACTAATGTAGAGTAATATTAGTTAAGAATAAAACCAAAACATAGTATTGCAGGCAAATTCTGACTCAGCACGGAAGACACAAGAGAGATATTAAGAATTCATACATGTTCTAAATTTCCCATATTCTTCAGCAAACATAGAAATGCACTCTGTAGTAGTAAGTAAATCCTCTGCAACTGTTCGCTCAATGACTTCTGACCTAGAAAATTCTGTTCAGAAAACATGGAGGAAGCTCAGAAACCACAAAACTATGGCATCCTTAACTATCGCAGATATGATACACCTATGTGGAGATAAGGAATGGTAATAATCAACTATACTAAACACTTGTCACTTGCAAATGAGATGAATGATAATAATCAACTGCACTAGATACTATACCTGGGTAAATTTGTCCGATCAAGGCAATTGCAGTTAACTCTAATAACTCCTTGCTGCTCCTCTAGTATGTTACCTTCTGCGTCTACGAGGATATCTGCTCAGCCAGAATTATGGTAGCCAGCATCCATAGGTTGCAGCGTTGTAATAAAAGTTCATATGTAAAGCTCCACATGTTATGATTACCCTTGTTTTTCAAAGTCTTCTGAGATTTGGTCATAGAGAACACTCAGGTTATCAAAGTTTGAGTTGCCACAATAATGAAAGTCAAATGACACATATCTGCAAGAATTTAGGAAAAAGTTCACATAAACAAGTTTCTCTAAAGCACCTCAGTTACTATGATGGAACGCAACAAGAATCAAAGTCCATGGAGTATGCACATGGATAAGACAAAGGTTTAGTCAAAACAAACAAATACCATAAAAGCCAAAAAATGTCAGCAGCTTTTGCATTTCAGCAGCAAATGCTGCACTTAACTGACCTTCATCACCATGCTACATAAGCAAATGGGATATATGTCAGTTGTAAATAGGAAACAAAAACACACTTTCTATTTAAAGAAAACCTTAAAACTTGCATGTTTAGGACACAAATAAGGAAATTCCTTTTGCTTTTCTGGCACATTCTGATCAATCTGTTCAGGGTCTTGCCAAATGAATGTCAAAGGAAACAATTTACATCTTAGTGGCCAAATCCTGGAGGTTTATGTGATATGTTTATTTTGAGGGAAAGAAAGGAGAGAAGAGACCCTTACTTTAAGGTCAACTGACTGTTTCTCTGTATCTTTGTAAAACATCTCGGAAATGGCGCTCCACAACATTAAACTGTATGGGAAATGACTCAAAATGCTCGATAGTCTGCTTTCCATTTGCGACAATTACCCTTAAAAATCCACATGACAACTGCACGTAACAATTTGACTGGTAATACATTTCAAAATCACAACTTTCCAAGTTAGACATTAAATGGGCACTCCTTAGGGCACGAGTCCCAGCAGGAACCGCAAAAACTTGGTTTGGTCTTAATTGGAGTGTTAATAACAGATTTACCTCATCTTATTCTCCCATATGTGTATGACATGAGCACACAAACACATCATAAAGAAAGCAGAACTGCACTTCCATTAGCTTTGACCACAGCCATAACGCAGGCGGCGACTCCAGCCGGAAGTAGAAGACATTATATTGATGTGCATACATGTTACAGAGCAGAAGAAATAACCAAAATTCGTAGTGAATATATATAAAGAAAAATCCACTTTATTACGGTACAAACAGAGGATAAGAGAAATTATACCTTGCTGAAGTGTGAAAGATGTTAGGGTCAAACCTCCAATTAACAAAGCTGATGCCACAGGGAGATACTGCAATTTTTCATCGGTCCATTAGAGACCATTCCAGAAAAGCTGATGAACGAGACCATCTCAAAAAATGGGATGGGGTTTCTTACACTAAGGTAATCACTAACCAGGCAAACTAGGCAGGACTTGGCCAGATTAACCGATTTTGTCACTTTTTTCTTCATTTTTTTTAAATTTAATCAGAGCAGAGAATACTGTTGACAAATTTTTGTATGGTTTTCCTGGAGATCGTTGACTAAGATAAAAGGGAAACCTCATTAGTGCTACCCAAATGATCACATACCGAACCAACTGATGCATTCTCCTACAAGATAAAGACAGGTCCCTGAACTAAAATCACCTTGTGAAGATGTCTAGTGCCATTACGAGGATCCAAAATGTTTTTTTTTTTTTGCTTTTCGTACTTAATGTTAATTTTAGTTGGTTGGCACTTTTCTTGACGTAGACACAAGCAAGTAACAGAAACGACATGTGTAAGATATAAAGACATTATTATTACTTACCAAGACGGACTCAAATCCATTTACTTGGAATGGCGAATTCTTGTTGACAGAATAGTGACCACTTATAAGATCCATAGCATCCTGAGCAAACATAAAATTCATAAAAGCACATTAGCAATAATGGTTCCTTTCACTTAAATGAGTGGCTTTTCCTCATTGAGAAGTAGAGAAAAACATCTTGCCTGCCGAACTCCATCATGAAAATTGTTCAAATAATATCTTGAAAGAGAACTCATTCCATCTTTGATTAGTCCTGCTATAGTCTGCTTTCCATATCTGCACAATTTTTATCCAAAAGCTATTTTACATGACATGCACGAACAATTTGACATCAATTTTTCAAAATCATGGCCTCAAGTTAGACTTACCTAACCAGGTCTCCTTTCAGGGCATGAGTCCCAGCATAACCAAGGCTTATCTATCACCTTGCACCTAATGTAGAGTAATATTATTAAGAATAAAACCAAAACATAGTATTGCAGGCAAATTCTCTCAGCACGGAAGACACAAGAGAGATATTAAGAATTCATACATGTTCTAAATTTCCCATATTCTTCAGCAAATATAAAATGCACTCTGTAGTAGTAAGTACAATCCTCTGCAACTGTGCGCTCAATGACTTCTGACCTAGAAAATTCTGTTCAGAAAACATGGAGGAAGCTCAGAAACCACAAAACTATGGCATCCTTAACTATCGCAGATATATACACCTATGTGGAGATAAGGATGGTAATAATCAACTATACTAAACACTTGTCACTGCAAATGAGATGAATGATAATAATCAACTGCACTAGATACTTGTTTCTGCATACCTGGGTAACATTTGTCCGATCAAGGCAATCAATGCAGTTAACTCTAATAACTCCTTGCTGCTCCTCTAGTATGTTACTTCTGCGTCTACGAGGAAGTATCTGCTCAGCTGGAAAAGTAATAATTAAAAAACAGAATTATGGATAGCCAGCATCCATAGGTTGCAGCGTTGTAATAAAAGTTCATATGTAAAGCTCCACATGTTATGATTACCCTTGTTTTTCAAAGTCTTCTGAGATTTGGTCATAGAGAACACTCAGGTTATCAAAGTTTGAGTTGCCACAATACTGATGAAAGTCAAATGACACATATCTGCAAGAATTTAGGAAAAAGTTCACATAAACAAGTTTCTCTAAAGCACCTCAGTTACTATGATGGAACGCAACAAGAATCAAAGTCCATGGAGTATGCTTTTAACATGGATAAGACAAAGGTTTAGTCAAAACAAACAAATACCATAAAAGCCAAAAAATGTCACCTCACATCTTGCAGCTTTTGCATTTCAGCAGCAAATGCTGCACTTAACTGACCTTCATCACCATGCTACATAAGCAAATGGGATATATGTCAGTTGTAAATAGGAAACAAAAACACACTTTCTATTTAAAGAAAACCTTAAAACTTGCATGTTTAGGACACAAATAAGGAAATTCCTTTTGCTTTTCTGGCACATTCTGATCAATCTGTTCAGGGTCTTGCCAAATGAATGTCAAAGGAAACAATTGTGAGTACATCTTAGTGGCCAAATCCTGGAGGTTTACAAAGAATGTGATATGTTTATTTTGAGGGAAAGAAAGGAGAGAAGAGACCCTTACTTTATCAGTGAGGTCAACTGTTACTGTTTCTCTGTATCTTTGTAAAAGATCTCGGAAATGGCGCTCCACAACATTAAACTGTAGGCAGAAAGCCAAATGGGCAAATATAAATAGGCACTCATCATAATGCAACTCGACAATAGAAAGATCTCCATCCTGGGCTAAGAAGTGTACCGTCTGCTCATGGTTTATAATCCTAAGTCGTGGTTTATAGCTGAGATCAACAATCTGCTCCCACAGAAGTGGAATTGAACCTCTAACCTGGAATATAGAACATTAGTTGATTCCATATTTTTGATGAATATGCATGATGAAACTTGAATTAACTCCAAGGAAGGTACCTGGTCTATAAATGTTGAACTGTACGATAAAATGTAGAAACAGACAAACAATAACTTCTGAACCTCTACCAGATACAGTAAAGATACCTGCAATAACGAGGACCTAAAACCTTCAACCTCAAGCAATTGTTCAGTTTCAATAAAATTTGCTGTATCTCCTGCAAGGTTAGCTCCTCTTCTCCACATTCTTGTCCCTGTATCATAATATTACAATTGCACAATAAATCGGCATAGAGATAATTAACTATACAGTTCTTATAACCATCAATCTCCACAATGTCATACCTAGACGCCGTGTACACCTCCTTGAAATTAATGTGATAGTGGCAACCAAACTTTTGAGCTTTAGCTGTATGGCCTGGAAGCTTAATCCACTGTTAACGAAAAACTTGGTTTGGTCTTAATTGGAGTGTTAATAACAGATTTACCTCAAGCTCTTATTCTCCCATATGTGTATGACATGAGCACACAAACACATCATAAAGAAAGAGAAGAAAGGGAAGGGAGAGGGGGAGGGGGCAGAGAGAACAAAATTAACCATAAGGCAAGTAACAGGCTTCAGGATATTTCCTTGTAGGCAGGACTTGGCCAGATTAACCGATTTTGTCACTTTTTTCTTCATTTTTTTTTAAATTTAATCAGAGCAGAGAATACTGTTGACAAGTATGGTTTTCCTGGAGATCGTTGAAAGATAAAAGGGAAACCTCATTAGTGCTACCCAAATGATCACAATAACCGAACCAACTGATGCATTCTTCCTACAAGATCAAAGACAGGTTCCCTGAACTAAAATCAGTGAAGATTGTTAGTAGCTATGACGAGATCAATTGAGTGAGACTGTATTATCTTTGTTATTATTAGTCTCGGCATTGGCACACTAGACACAAGCAAGTAACAGATAACGACATGTGTAAGATATAAAGACATTATTATTACTTACCAAGACGGACTCAAATCCATTTACTTGGAATGGCGAATTCTTGTTGACAGAATAGTGACCACTTATAAGATCCATAGCATCCTGAGCAAACATAAAATTCATAAAAGCACATTAGCAATAATGGTTCCTTTCACTTAAATGAGTGGCTTTTCCTCATTGAGAAGTAGAGAAAAACATCTTGCCTGCCGAACTCCATCATGAAAATTGTTCAAATAATATCTTGAAAGAGAACTCATTCCATCTTTGATTAGTCCTGCTATAGTCTGCTTTCCATATCTGCACAATTTTTATCCAAAAGCTATTTTACATGACATGCACGAACAATTTGACATCAATTTTTCAAAATCATGGCCTCAAGTTAGACTTACCTAACCAGGTCTCCTTTCAGGGCATGAGTCCCAGCATAACCAAGGCTTATCTCATCACCTTGCTCGGCCCACACTAATGTAGAGTAATATTAGTTAAGAATAAAACCAAAACATAGTATTGCAGGCAAATTCTGACTCAGCACGGAAGACACAAGAGAGATATTAAGAATTCATACATGTTCTAAATTTCCCATATTCTTCAGCAAACATAGAAATGCACTCTGTAGTAGTAAGTACTCCAATCCTCTGCAACTGTTCGCTCAATGACTTCTGACCTAGAAAATTCTGTTCAGAAAACATGGAGGAAGCTCAGAAACCACAAAACTATGGCATCCTTAACTATCGCAGATATGATACACCTATGTGGAGATAAGGAATGGTAATAATCAACTATACTAAACACTTGTCACTGCAAATGAGATGAATGATAATAATCAACTGCACTAGATACTTGTTTCTGCATACCTGGGTAACATTTGTCCGATCAAGGCAATCAATGCAGTTAACTCTAATAACTCCTTGCTGCTCCTCTAGTATGTTACCTTCTGCGTCTACGAGGAAGTATCTGCTCAGCTGGAAAAGTAATAATTAAAAAACAGAATTATGGATAGCCAGCATCCATAGGTTGCAGCGTTGTAATAAAAGTTCATATGTAAAGCTCCACATGTTATGATTACCCTTGTTTTTCAAAGTCTTCTGAGATTTGGTCATAGAGAACACTCAGGTTATCAAAGTTTGAGTTGCCACAATACTGAAAGTCAAATGACACATATCTGCAAGAATTTAGGAAAAAGTTCACATAAACAAGTTTCTCTAAAGCACCTCAGTTACTATGATGGAACGCAACAAGAATCAAAGTCCATGGAGTATGCTTTTAATGGATAAGACAAAGGTTTAGTCAAAACAAACAAATACCATAAAAGCCAAAAAATGTCACCTCACATCTTGCAGCTTTTGCATTTCAGCAGCAAATGCTGCACTTAACTGACCTTCATCACCATGCTACATAAGCAAATGGGATATATGTCAGTTGTAAATAGGAAACAAAAACACACTTTCTATTTAAAGAAAACCTTAAAACTTGCATGTTTAGGACACAAATAAGGAAATTCCTTTTGCTTTTCTGGCACATTCTGATCAATCTGTTCAGGGTCTTGCCAAATGAATGTCAAAGGAAACAATTGTGAGTACATCTTAGTGGCCAAATCCTGGAGGTTTACAAAGAATGTGATATGTTTATTTTGAGGGAAAGAAAGGAGAGAAGAGACCCTTACTTTATCAGTGAGGTCAACTGTTACTGTTTCTCTGTATCTTTGTAAAACATCTCGGAAATGGCGCTCCACAACATTAAACTGTAGGCAGAAAGCCAAATGGGCAAATATAAATAGGCACTCATCATAATGCAACTCGACAATAGAAAGATCTCCATCCTGGGCTAAGAAGTGTACCGTCTGCTCATGGTTTATAATCCTAAGTCGTGGTTTATAGCTGAGATCAACAATCTGCTCCCACAGAAGTGGAATTGAACCTCTAACCTGGAATATAGAACATTAGTTGATTCCATATTTTTGATGAATATGCATGATGAAACTTGAATTAACTCCAAGGAAGGTACCTGGTCTATAAATGTTGAACTGTACGATAAATGTAGAAACAGACAAACAATAACTTCTGAACCTCTACCAGATACAGTAAAGATACCTGCAATAACGAGGACCTAAAACCTTCAACCTCAAGCAATTGTTCAGTTTCAATAAAATTTGCTGTATCTCCTGCAAGGTTAGCTCCTCTTCTCCACATTCTTGTCCCTGTATCATAATATTACAATTGCACAATAAATCGGCATAGAGATAATTAACTATACAGTTCTTATAACCATCAATCTCCACAATGTCATACCTAGACGCCGTGTACACCTCCTTGAAATTAATGTGATAGTGGCAACCAAACTTTTGAGCTTTAGCTGTATGGCCTGGAAGCTTAATCCACTGTTAACGAAAAACTTGGTTTGGTCTTAATTGGAGTGTTAATAACAGATTTACCTCAAGCTCTTATTCTCCCATATGTGTATGACATGAGCACACAAACACATCATAAAGAAAGAGAAGAGAGGGAAGGGAGAGGGGGAAGGGGCAGAGAGAACAAAATTAACCATAAGGCAAGTAACAGGCTTCAGGATATTTCCTTGTAATAGAGGAATGATGAAAGCATCAAGCTGCAAACAGAAAGATAAATGAACATTAGAGGAAGAGAAGAGACTTTTTCCACTGTTAAGAGTATTATCTTTTCTTTAAACTTTTGAAAATAAAATACTCTCATTTGAGAATATGAATATTTGTTGCTTTTGCAAAGAAGAAAAAGTTCCAAATTAGATTATAATTGAAGGATTACTTAAAATGAACAGAAGCCATATCTAACCTTAGACTCAATAAGGTCTTCCAGAAGACGTCTGTTCCAAACAAATCTAGGGTCGGCCTGAAATACAAAAGAGAAAATCAGAGACAATTTCAGAAAGTGTTCACCAGCACATATCATTCTTGAAATGGCGTGATACTTCTAACACTGACTGGGACTACAAAGTAATTGGAGGAAAATAATAAACTGTTCATAGACACTATGTCGGATATGATAGGAATTGGAACCTTAGAAGATTTCAGACTCCCATCATCAAGTACAGTTCTGCTACCCAAACCACTAAGCAATAGTAATTTAAGTCAACAAAAACTACATTTCTGTAGTGGAATAGTCTCACCAGCCCGTAGAATAGTCCACAAGCGGGTGAGTAGAGTCTGTGCTTTGGTGGGCACCAGACAGCACAGCAAAAAGCTTCTCGGCTGCCCAATCGCAAATGAGATGAGTGTATACAGTACGTCTACTGCACTCGCGCCTTTAGGCACCTAGTCGAAACTCCTTCCTTAGGTTTTAATAGAAATAAGACAAGATAATCTGTTCATTTCTCAAGGGTCAGGTCGAGCATAGCTAGCGTGGTGATCTAAGGAGATATGGCTCTAATACCAACTGACATAGGGAGGAACGTAGGACTGATGGAGGATACAGCAAAAGAAAACTTTAATTCTACTCCATTTATCCACGCACAAATAATGGAAGAAACACCACCTTCAAGACTAAGATTGAAGGCATCGATATGCATCGAATACTTGCATATGTCCAAAAATACAAAGAATTTAGCAAAACAAATCAGAGAGCTCTCTGAAATTAAAAGCAGTGAACTCTAATTTGCCCAGAGGTTACAATATATACCAAAAAAAAAAGGAAACCCTAGCAAAATAAAATGACTAAAATAACCATGCCATGGGAACAAAAATTAGCCTTTTTTTTCTTTGGTAAAAAGAATTTGGTTCTTTTGGAGCTAAAATCAGTTTCTCTTGGAAGGAAGTCAACCCTTCTTTCAATAGACTTGCATCATGTGGTAAAGATTCATGCTTCCAAGATACAGAAAAAGGTCATATGTTATGCAGAGTGCTAAAATACAAATATTATGGTTATACTCAGATGATAGTTTATCTCTAAAGATAGACCTAATATGCCAACTAACCTGCTTCCAAGGTGGTTTATTCATCCATCCTTCTGCTAACTTGCATCTTCTTTGTAAGCTGGTAGTCATGATCAAATGCATCTTGAATATGCTATACTTAATATGGGATAAGGCTGAAGCTGAATACAGTAAACTGACAGAGCCCAGGACAACAATGCTACCAGTGGTTGTCTATTTAAAGAGAGCAAACTAAAAGGTAAGAGAATGTACTTCAAACTTATATCTGTCTCGTAGGAATAGTATAAACCGGGAGTTGATTCCACCGTTTTCAAAAGAGTTCTAAAGTAAGCCTCATCTCTTTTCTGCACACAAAGACATTATCATCTCAAGATATACCCACGTATGTTCTCTGAAAAAAAAAACAAAAAACAAAACCTAAAACCTTACTTCTTGACGGGTTGAAAACTTCAATGCCTCATTGCAAGGGAGGAACTTCATCGACATGACTCTGAATACTGGAAAACCAAGAAAAGTTCCAACTTCCTTCCGAGAAGTTATTACAACTACATATGTCCCTGAGTTGTGACGCGAAGAATTAAGCAGAAATTTCTTTTCACAACTCTAAAGAATAATATCGTAGAGTCAGGCAGTTAGTCATGCGAGTTAGCTCAAGAGTCGGATTATTCAAGTTTTCCACCAAAGAAGCTTGATTTTGCGTTGACCACAGAACATATTTTTTTTGACATACGATTCTCGCCCCTTCCAAACAAACGAAAGCACGAAAACTATTTCCCTGAAAATGTTTTACGCCCAAACAAACACAGCCTAAGATGAAATTTAAATTCGAGAACCTCAAGCACTCGTGTTCATCACGCAAAACAGATTATTATCTCAGGAAATAAAAAAAAACAGCAAATGCAAATGGGCATCGAATATTCAAACACATCATCATGTGCCAAGGAAATACCTGCAAGCAATCTAATAGTTCCCGCCACCCCGTAAATTGTAGTGACTTTGGAAGGTCTCTCCGAACACGTATCACCTGCGATAATTAGGAACATGAAATCTCAACAATAATGGAAAAATTTCGACAATTATAAAATACTCGGAATCGATAATGTCTTTTGATTTGGTTTTTCAATTTTCCTCCATTAGCAAGTATACCCTAAAGAATTTCGCAGCATGTGACCGGAAAATCATTTACCATTAAGTGGCTCACAGTGCCCGTCATGACGGTTGATCGAGAAACCTTGATCGGGGGATTCAACGGATTTAATCATAAACTTATCCTGAAATTCCCGCAATTCCAGTTGGTCATGGAGCTTGAACCTACCACCTGAAGAAACTCCACCTTCCATTTTTTTCGCAAAACCGTTGTTTCTCAAAAAACAAAGAAAAAGAAAATGGAAAACTTGAATTCGATAACTGATAGGGTGATCTATGGAGGAAGGCGAATAAATGATAGTAGGTCAAAACGATTCGTCAGCTCCAACGGATAACAAGTGCTTTCAGACTTTTTCAGTGCATTATTTTGAGGCAATGACGTAATAACCGAGAGATTTTGGATAATTATTTCGATCAAGGCATTTAAGCTGCCAATCATATGCCAATTATCTTTCCTTTAAGCAATAAGATCGGTTTTTTTTTTTGGTGTGCAAGTAAGCCGGGGAAACGTCCCCTTCATGTGTCGGCAAATATTTCGTGAGCTCGACAGAGACTAATGAAAGAGTATTTGGATCAAGATTTTATCTCTATCCGGATTTTCAAATTTAAATTCGACAAAAATGGATAAATGCATTAAATGTTATTAAATTTATACTGATAATTAATAAAGACATTATTAAATTTTTGAGGACTTACTCTTCACATACCAAATTCTAAGAGAATATTGATTATATTATTAAATTTCGATTACTTTAAATTAAAAATATTTTAAATATCAGATTTAGATTTCAAAATATCAGACTAATAGAGTAATTAAATATTAAAAAAATTCAAATTATACTTGTGATAAAGTTATTTTTAACCGGCCATCACAAAAATTCACTAGATAAAGAGTCCAAGAGAACTAGACTATAGACCGAACATAAAGAACTGTGATGAACCTATCAAAATTGAGAAAATAGTAAGCTGGACTGTTCTGTGGGTTAGCCTCTAAAGCTCAAGTTAATTCATTGTGAAAATTATGAGATAAATAAGAGGAAAAAAATGAGTTTTTTTTTTCTTATTCCTTATCTCTGTTTTTATTGCCAGTCAAGGAGCCCCTCCTTTATTGAAAATAGTTTTTTTCTTCCTTTTCCACGTGAAATGAGCTAATTGGTTGTCAGTGGTGCAGGTCTTTTGCATGCTAATGTGATTTTTGGCCAATGGGGTATGGCTCCAGACGAGAAGATTTCGTTAAAATTACTCAAGGATTCAATTTTTAGACTTTTTAATGTTGGCTGCAACGTTCTACTTCATCGACTTGGAAAAAAAATTAGTTCTGAATTATGGAGCCCACGTTTCCAAGTTTCCCAAGTTAGGCAAAAAGAATATTATTGCGTGAACGGATCTGTGTCCAGTCTCCATCATGTTTTGTATTTATTCAGACGTGTTTTCTATTTGTCTACTTACAGTTATATTTTTTTCTATTTAGATGACAATTTCAGCATTTATTTCTTGTAAACTATTAAGCAAAATATTTGGAAGAAGCTACGATTGGTATATGAAAGGAACTGCGTGTTGCTTCTAAGGAATAATAGCAAATTGGCTTGTAGGGGTGTTAAATGTTTTGGCTGGAAATGTTTGCTTCAGGGAATTCCGAAGAATTTGAAGATCTGAAGCTAAGAACCATGGAGTCAACCAACATCTTGGGCTTTTTTAGATGATGTTACAATAAGAAGCGAGTACTTTGGACAATTATATTATTATATATCTCTAGATGATGTTTATCAACAACAATTTAGAATTTTCAAAACTTTCTCGACTAAATAATAAAATCTGAAAATACTTTTTCAAATCTAAAAATCCACCTCAACTCATTCTTTCTATATTTTTCTTAACCCCAATAAAATTTAATTATAAAAAAATTATATCAACTTAATTATCTATACTTTTATCATAGTGTTGTTTAGCGTTCCATAGAATTTTCAAGTTTTCATTAAATTTGTCAAAAAGTGAAATTTTTTTTAAGGTAAACAATAAAATCTGAAAACTTTTTCGCATTTGAAATATTTTTATTTTTCTTGTTTTCCACCGCAAACAAACACAACCTTTTATGAAAATATTTTGCTCAAAGCATTTTGATGCAAAACAAACCCCCTTAAAAAGAAGAGTAGAGGAAACCACGACTCAACCTGTGTCCCTATACAGTTAAAATCCATCACTCTGCTGACAAGCATTCACGATTGCCAACTTAGGGCAATCGAAATATTATCAGTACTTACGCCCACAAAATATATATTATCATCCCCTAATGATAAATTTGGGGTCTGAAGTACGAGCTTTGGCATAAGCCAGCCTCAATGATCAATTCCCTTCGAGTACAGAGAAAAAGGGAAGCTAAATTTTACGATCCCAGAGTCACAGTAGTTTGCAGAAAAGAAAAATGTAAGAGAAAAACAAGAGGAACAAACAAAAACGAGCAACTCATCAATGCTCTCTATATTTTGGTAAATTGATACAGCTTTTAGCGTTTATGCCTAAGATCCACCAAACTGCTTGGTGCTGGTAACTATGCATTGTCCTCAATTACCACATACATATATTTCCTTCCTCTTGTCACATGCATAGTTCCTGTCTCTCGTCCCTGATCTCCTACACCATCCTGCTGACAAGAAGATCAATTGCTGAGAAATTTGGGCAATCACTTTTTGAACAACCTAGTAAGTTCATCTTTTTCATACATGGAAGTCAGAATATCACAACCACCAAGCAATTCACCATTTACAAAGATCTGTGGGAATGTGGGCCAGTTGCTATATTTCTTCAGTGTCTCCCTCAATCCGTAATTATACTCTTCATCAAGCACATCAACACTTTCATAGTCCAAGCTCTCGCTTTCAAGGATACTGACCACCCTCTGCGAGAATCCACACTGTGGTGCACTTCTTGAACCCTTGATAAAGGCCACCACCTTGTTCTCCTTTACCAACTTATCAATGAGTTCCTCCAGTGGAACGGTCAGTTGAACGTGACGGCCAGGTGTCAGCCGAAGATCAGGCTTCTTCCCTGGAGGCTGCCGTACCCAGGTGGTGTTTCCTGATTCATTACCTGGTGGGACCTTTCCCGTGGCTTTTATGTGTTCTTCCATCCATGATTTCCAAGCTTGGGTAAGAGCTGTTCTATCAGGCTCATCTACCACCCCGACCTATGATACAGAATCATCTGTAAGTCACTGATACGCAAACTTACCACTCTCTTATTCACTGTCCACGAATGTGGACCTTAGTATCACACCATATTTTAACAAATAATTAAACATTAGCAGGCATCTTCACTAAATAGGTTGATCTCAGCACATTCGCTTTAAGGTGTATCTTCCTGTCTCATAAAGAGAAGAAAAATTGTCACAATCAAAGCCAGTGAATAGATATGATATCTAAGAGCCTATTAGTGTTATTTAAGTTCCAGGATTCTGTAGATAGCTGAAACCTTGATAAATGGTGAAAATGCTAGGGTCAAAGACGCCTTAGTACCAAAAAAAAAAAAGCGCCTTAGTACATGTGAATTTTGCAAAGTGAGCAGATATTTGAGGGGCAGATGATCAAACGCAAGTATTATAACATTCAGCTGGGTCACTACAACTACATGATGCCTCAGCAGAGCCTAAGCATCATTCCAGCAGAAATTATATTGCTCGAGCTTGGTCACAGAAAGTTCAACCAATCAGATTATGATAGTGCGGAAAGTGCTGGGTTCTTGTCATGGACATATTATCAAACTAGCACTAAAAGAGATTTTAATTCTTAATCAGCATTATACATATTGTGAAACGTCCAGAACGCAAATTTTGGCTTGAGAAGTACTGCATAGAGGAAAATTCAGTTTCACCTGGTGTATGATTTATTTTCAGCTTATCGGATTCAAGAAAACGTTCCCGAACATCATACACTTGGAATTCGCAGCAATTGGTAAAATCCTCGAATTAAAGTAGAACCACAGTTTGCAAGTAAGTAGCTAATGTAAATCCAGGCCAGCAAGCTTGCTACACGGACTATAGCATTTCACTTACGACCAGCGTAGGACAGTCGAACAGCCACCACTTCAAAATGCGACTTTCACCAGATAAGCATTAGGACAAACAAATTAGAAGGCCAGAAAAACCATCGTACCTTGACGGAGTTGCAGAGATCCGGCACCGATTTACGATGGACAGTAATGCTCGCCGCGATGTTCCGCGATATACCAATGAACTGAAGCTCCTCGTTCTTGTCGTAAATGGCGTAGACGCCAGCATCGGACGGCAATTTCCCCGAGACGTCCTCAGCTGCTGGGGAACACAGAGGGCCAGCTCCGTCTCCGACAGGTTCTTGTGAGCGAGAGCGATTGTTAAGGCGCGAATTTTAGCAGCGCCGTCGGATTTCAGAGAAACGGAGGGGAAAGTAAGGGAAGACTTACGGGGTGAATAAGGGCGAATACGTTGGAAGCGTTTTGGTAGAGAGAGAAGAACGAAAGCGAATAGAGTGGGGTGTGGATTACTGAGAGAGATTGGAATTTGTGGGCATTGAGAAAGAGTGGAACAAAGTCAGCAGTGTGCCGTACGAATCGGCGACCATTATGGATATATTTTCCTATTCGTGCCGAGGGAGGTCAGAGGACGAAACGTCATTTAGAATTGTTTTTTTGAGAATTTTTAGGTGGTGCGGTTGCGGAATGGAAATTTCTAATCTACCACCCCTAAAATTTCTTTTCCCTTATTCTCTATTTCTACTTTATTAAAAAATTATGGAAATATTCGTCTTTCTTCTTATTATATATTTTTATTATAATATTATTTAAATTTTGCTTCTCTCTTGCTTTTCTCTCTCTTCACTTCCTCTCTTCACTTTTTATCAAATGCTGCATGCAAATATCTTTACCCTTTATTGTACAAAATTATAAGCCCTCAAAATTTTCTCAATTAACCATCTAAAATTTTTAACTACTCTTCTGAACACCATTTAGTATTTTGAAAGCGTTCTTTAAAATTATTTATTAAAATGATGTTTTACTTTATTAATTGCTGCTGCAGTTATTTTTAATTATGGTGTTAAAAAATATATTCGGTTTTAGAATTCTAAAATTCAAAATAATCTTAGAAAAACAAAGAAAATAAACATCATCTTATTGTTCCCTTGTAGAGAGAAGGAGAACTTCCAAGTTCCAAAACAGGCTAATAACCCAACCCAATTTGCTTAATAGGACCCTAAGATTATGGGTTGGGTTATGCTTTGAGAATTAGGCCCAACAGGCATCAGGAACCTCTCTTCTCGTTTTTCTTTTTTTGGGTAGGTGGTTTCCTAGTCCAATAGAGAAGAAGAATTAGGCACACCTGCCACGTTGACATTAGAATATGTTTGGTTTGATGCTCAAAATATTTTTTTGTGTAATGATTAAGAAAAATTTGAGATATGTTTGTTTAAGTGTTTGTGTGAATGGTGTGATCCACAAAAATGATATTTGAAAAGATAAAGTTTTTGAAATTTATGGGGTTAATTACAAATTACAGAAAACCCCTCACCCTCAAACTTTACACTTATGGAGTATCCATTATCCCCCTAATCTTTAACTCGTGTCAACCCGCTCCCTCAAACTTTCTTAAACATTTCAGTTTGATTTTTGACTTGAATTTAACGACCTTGTACTTCTTTTTCTGCTCGCACATGGTGGATAAACAACGGAATATCGACAGTGAGGCTAATCAAGACTCTACAATATGTAAAGACCATCATCGGACCCCCAGAAAAAGTAGAAAATCCACTCATGTTGTTCGAGCGGGTAAACACGTTGACCCGCTCCATTGCAAGAAACTGGGCAGAATTTTATTACACCGAGGTTGTTGGATACTCCATGCAAGGTTTGGCTAATCATTTTCCTTTTGCAATACCTGATCCATTATTCCTTTCCTTATTCCCCTTTGAATTTGTGGTTTTGCAATAGGGTTCTTAATTTATGTTAGGATTTTGCGAAATCTGTTATAATCTAGAAATAAACAATTTGTAGGGGTGCATGTAGCTGAGATGATTATGTTTGCTGATGTATATTGGAAGCTTGGTGATTTGTTTGCCGATATGGATATAGGTAGCAGAATGGATATTTTCCCCCATTGAGATTACTTATTCATCTTCTAATTAATTTTGAGGGCTTATTCATTCTTCTTTATACTTTATTTCCAATTCGAAAGTTTTGAAAGTAAAACTTCAAATCTGTTCTAATTTCTATTACTCTTTTCCACTTTGCATTGATATAATTACACGTCAATTTTC